>OX453052.1:3600000-4200000 GCA_949699805.1 Tromatobia lineatoria
ACTGAAATTCGGTTCAAAACTTTGATTGCGAATATGTTAAGTGTATCTTGATTAACTTATCCGGTTTGCACAGGCGAATCTGGTATTAAAATCTTAGCATGGAAATGGAGCTTGAGGTTAAAATAAAATTTGTAGTTAGCGTTTCACTACGTAACCCTGGGACAATCTAGGCTTTGGAATATTCCAATAAGAATGCGTTATTAAGGCCAACAGAGGAGCAATCTGTCACGGGAGTGCCAAGGTGCGATAATAATTTTGCATTGCAAACGAGGGTTCTAAGCAGTATGACGATGCTCGAAAGTCGCGATGCTTCAGACGACGAAGATTGCTCACCCTCTCAGAAAAGATAAAACTGTCCCATCAAGGTCCCCTAATATCAATTTTGGGATCCCTACTCATAAACTATATAAAAGTTCTACAATATATATTGGCTAAATATGTACTTAATTTCAGAGGGGTTACGTGATTTTACATTACGAATCTATCCATCACTAAATCTTTTGCTCCAGAGAAAACCGATTTTCCAAATTGCATTTAAGAGATTGTTTTTTTTTCACTAGAAACGATATCACGGACAGATTGATTCAATTTTCTTAAAAAGTATCAATAAATTGTGTTCACGAATTTACTAATTTCCTTTTGGCATTCTAATAATTCTAAATGGAATTAAAAATCGATCGTCGCTTAGGATTATAATCGAATAAAAATTTTAGTTGCAATTGTATTTTTGGGTCCACAAATTGATAATTCACTTGAAGAATTCAAGTTCTAATACTTCCTGTGATGGTTCTTGGAATCCCCATAACCACAAGTGAGAATCGATTTTCTATAAGGAAACCAAAATCGATAATCGTATTTCCCAAAAGATTTTGGTACCAAGTAAAAAAAAATAAGGAAAGGATATGCAAATTTCTCCGTATCTTTTTTAATAAAATAGTAATAATTAAAATGAAGCATCAAGAGATAAATTTCATTTGAAAAAATTCAATCAGGTCACATATTCTTTTCAAGTCTATTCAGTTACTTATTATAAAACAGTCCTGGACTGTCTAATTTGTTTTTCCGTATCCTGTGTGTATACCTTTACAAAAAAAAACTATTGAGCAGTATTTGGGTTTAACAATAACTATTAACTGTCAATAGACCATTGAAAATTAATAGTAACTGTATGAATAGTGAGTATTCAAAAAAATTACTATTGATAGTTAATAGTAACTATTCGATTGATTATTATTTAAAATAGTTACTATTGGCTGCGAATACCTTGGCTGCAATTGGCTGCAAGTATCGACTTTTAGAATTGAATAGTTACCATTAAGGTAGTCAATTTTTGGAAACTTAATGTGTATGTTCAATAGTAGGTAATAGTAGGTATGAAGCAGCCCTGGACTGTCTGAATAGTTTTGTCCATATCGTGTGTGTATACGGAAAAAAAACTATTGAGCACTCAATAGTTACTATATTGATTCAAACGTAACTATTCATTGTCAATAGTATCGACTTTTGGAAATCAATAGTAACTGTATGAATAGTGAGCATTAAAAATAGTTACTATTGATAGTCGAGAGTAACTATACGAATTCTTATTATTCAAAACGGTTACTGATGACTGACAATAGTACTGACTGTTGGGAATGAACAGTAACTATTCGAGTAGTTATTATTAAAAATAGTTACTATTGGCTGTCAATAGTATCGACTCCCATAAGTGAATAGCTATCATTAGGCTAGTTAATTTTAGAAATTTAATTTAAAGGGTCAATAGTAGATACTATTAAAGAGCAATGGCAATGGAGTGATATAATTTCATAACTTCAAGAAAAATAACTTGATCCAACCAATCAATCATCATAATTCATATTTACCTTACAACTCACATAGTACTGCCAAAAATTCGGATGGTTGACCCAACGATTCGAATGAAAGGCCAATCCATTGGATTAGTTAGGCAGACTAATCTTGTGAAAACAATTCGTCAATCATTCTCAGTATAAGGTAAACCAAAAAGGCATATTATCTATGCATTTTTCAGGTTATGTATCAGGTAATATATAGGAATTACCATCTCGTACTATAAATATGTGTATCTGTATGAATTCATTGAACGGATTCTAAGATGACAAATCGGCTATCTGTAAGGTATGTGTATCAATACAGGTATTTAATAGTAGAAAAATTAAAGTACACGAAAAAAAAAGAGTAGCTGCTATATGCGAAAAATAACTTGATCCAACCAATCAATTATCATAATTCATATTTACCTTACAACTCACACAGTACTGCCAAAAATTCGGATGGTTGACCCAACGATTCGAATGGAAGGCCAATCCATTGGATTAGTTAGGCAGACTAATCTTATGAAAACAATTCGTCAATAGTCAGAATAATTATTCAATATGGTTGTGGCAACTCATTTTCAAGATCTTTCGTACAGCTAATCAAAAATGTAGTTGTCACAACCAAACAATTATTTCCGTGAAGAACTGTACATCTGTACAACTACAGAACTATATTCCTAAAAATATATAACTATTCGGTAGTTCTTCAAAAGTAATCCATGAAGTAGTTCTATAAAACTAGTTTGTTCCATTTTTATCCAAATAGTGTATTCAACTGGTTTCTTCAAATATTCCGACAATTTAGCATTAGTCTGTCGTTGATAGTTCAATAATCTCAATAAGTTCAAATAGTTTTTATTTCCGTAAGGGAATGACTGACATTTTGATAAAACACCCATCAGACACGTATTGTAGTAAAGAAAATACTTGGGAAATGGTGTAGGTAATGCGTCTGATGGCGAGAAAGGCGTGCAGAGTGTGCCACGCTTTCGATGAGGGTGTTTTTGGACAAGGGCGCTTTGGACGAAGTTACGTTCCTCTGGGAGCACTGGTCTTAAAAGGATACCGCCACCGTCACTATATGCCGCTGCCGCTGCTGCTGTTCTCTTCAACGGCTTGAACAATGTAGCATCGTAGAGTGGTGCTCCCTCGTCCCATATGTTTCTATCGTGCACGGGTCACCCTCGAAATCTTGTGTTTTCTCGCCCTCTTTCTCGTGTCTCTTCCAGTTCGCACCCTAGCTCAGTCATTCTGAGAGCTGAGCTACCGAAGACCCTCGCTCTAGGGACGCAAGCATTAGCAAAAAGCAGCAGAAGCAGCGGCAGCAAACGTCGACGTAGAAACAGCAGCGGCGAAGAGTCACACAAAGAGAAAGGAAAAAGAGAAATAGATGACAACAGTATCGTGACTGTATTGTGAAATTACAACATGGCAATGACCCCGAGATAAATATTTTTATACATTTTTCCTTCCTCATAGAGAAAGCTTTGTTTTTTAATGTTTTGAGATTTTTACTGGTCCTGGAATTTTTTAGTTATAATATTTATGATAATCAATTCTATGATCTTTGGTAGATTTTTTTTTGTTCTCTCGATTTTTTAAAATAATGAGACAGATCTTATCAGTTCTAGATTACTAGTCCGGCGGAACCTGCCACTAGATAATCGAAAAGGGAACAGAAAAGGCAGATGTGTTTTTTCTCTAGGAAGTGATCGAGACGAGATATCGCGGTCCAAAGTTTTTAAATAGCAAAAAAAAAAAAAAATTCTTTGCCCTTAAAAAAAATCCGGCGGAATCCGCCACTAGATAATCGAAAAAGGAACAGAAAAGGCAGAAGTGTTTTTTTTCTCTAGGAGGTGATCTAGTCTCTTGATATCTTTATCGTAGTCCAAAGTTTTTCAATGGCAAAAAAAAAATTTTCTTTGCCCTTAAAAAAAATCCGGCAAAACCCGCCACTAGATAATCATGAGTACTACAAAAAAGTCCCACGGCATTTTTGCTCTTGATCAATATTCTAGTCAGGAAACGTGGACAAAGACAAAAGTCCAAATAACTACTCACAAATAACCGTTACTTCAAAAGTACGAATAACCGCCACTTCAAAATGAGAAAAGAAAAACGATATCTCCTACAAACTTTTCTCTCCGAGTCAAAACAGAAAAGATGCAGCGTGACAAAGTCTTCAATTTGACAGATCGTCTTAATTTCACACAAATTTTTTTTTCGAAAATATCCACCATCGGAGAATTAAAAAAGGAACAAAAAGTCCGGAGACATTTTCCTCTAGAACTAATATCACGGCGCTACAACACGGCAAAGTTTTTTTTTGAAAATGCAGAAATTTTGATGGTCATTTAAAGATAAGGAATAAAAAAGAGAAAGTAGTGAGTATTGATACTTTTCGACATTTTAAATGTAATAGCAATCCTATTTTTTCATTTATACAACTAAATAAGTTTATCTGTTTTTAACAATTACTTTTCTCCGCTTATTACAGTTTTTTTTTTCATTGTACTTGAAAAAGGACTTTCACGTAGTTGAATTCACATTATAGACACTATTCACATCATCGACTTATTGATCGCGACGTCATAAATAATATCATATTCAAAAGTCTTTTAAGTGGCTTTCGTCTATTTTCTTTTGAAGAGCTAAAACCGATGGAATATTTCATGCATCGAATGAATAATAATCTCTGCGAGGCTCCGGCCAAAACGAAATAGAATTTTTCTCCGGCTTTTATTCATCGATATATTTTAGTGATAGATCGGATATTCATGAGCAACGATCACTGAGCGTCTATTAAACTGTCCGTTCGAACATCATAGCGAAAGCTGTTCTAGCGGTCATTATCACCCCCCTCCACTCTCTCCCGCCCCCGCCGCCAATCCCAATGCTCGTTATGTCGCGCGCAACGCTTATAATCATTATGCAAAAATATTCTATCGTCGCTAATAACATGCGTGTTGAAATATGTACGATCGAAGGAGCGGATAAGTCAGATATCCTACGCAGACCCAGGATTTGCGGATCAGTACAGTGAAAACCCCCGCTATTTTATTAATAGGGAAAATTGTTTAAGAAGTTCAATAAGTTGAATGAAATGCTAAGCTCAAAGAACAATTCAAATTAACTCAAATGCAGCTACTTATTAACGTCACAGATTTTCTAACAAAAATAATATTCATTAGAATTGAAAAACATTCAAAGTATTTATTAAGCAGAAAATTGTTTTTTAATTACTTGGTACGAAAATTGAAACAAAGTTGAACTTTGCAGCTTTATTTTTTATCAAAGTTTAATTTCTGAAGAATTTAAACCGCATAACGAATTATGAAATTGTGAGCATATTAGTAATGAGATAAGTAGTACTGATTTTATGTCTGAAGTTTGACTTCTCTATCTCATATTTTGTAGAAGGTAATGCAATAACATCATTTTTCCAAAACTTAAAATTCAGAATCTCGATGGATGCACTCCAAATTCACTCTCTCACTTTGTGTACAGTCTACTTGTGGACCAAATTTGAGCCCGACATCTTAAAAATTGCGGAAGTTAGAGCACGAAAAAAAAATTGAAAATGCCATAAATTTTAAACCCCTCGACGGATCTACACCAAATTCACTCCCAAACATTAATGTAACAACGATAACAGTCCACTTGTGAACCAAATTTGAGTAAAAGATATCTTAAAAATTGCAAAAGTTAGAGCCCGAACAGAAAATTTCGAATTATTAAAAAAACACACAAATTGTGAACCCCTTTACAGATTGACACAAAACTTAATCCCAGATATTATTCAATGATGGTCCACTTCTGGTCCAAATTTGAGCCAGATATCATAAAAATTGCGTAAGTTAGAGCCTGAGACATTCTAAAAAAAATTCAAAATGCCATAAATTCTAAACACTTCGACAGATTAACTTCAAATTCAACCCCATACAGACATTTCGTACAAACTATTTTTCTCGACGTTTTAGACCATTTTAAGTATTCTGACATAAAAATCCCAAAAAAATTTTCTACACGAAAACAAAGTTCCCTTTATGAGAAAGAGAAATGTATCCAATTTTCCGAATCATATTAAATATGCTGCTGATGGGAATCTCAGAAGGTCTAGTGGAAAAATAGATTCACTTTCGTAGAAAAATATTCGAAATATTTTAAAAAATGTATTGTGGCTAATAACAGTGCAAATATTAAAAAAAATTATCTAGTCAGAAAATTTAAATCAATTTCTGCAGAGAGATCTTTCATTGGTCCTGGAACCCCACGCAAAAAAAGTATTGAAAGAGTATCAAAAAAGTATTTTAAAAAAAGTATTAAGAATCTGGTGTATTGGAATTTTTAATACTCAGTTCAATACTTTTTTCCGAGACTCGAGTATTAAAAAAAGTATTAAATGGTATTAAGTATCAAAAAAGTATTGAATCGTATTTTTGGAAAAGAATTTAATACTCAGTTGATACTTTCGGCCAGAGATTCAAGTATTTAAAAAAGTATCAAATTAGTATTAAAACTAGTATTAAATCGTATTTTTTAATGACGATTTTAATACTCAATTCAATATGTTTTTCTGTGATTTGAGTATTGAAAAGAGTATCAACAGGTATTAAGAACAGTATTGAAACGTGTTTTTTTCGACGATTTTAATACTTTTTTTTAAACTTAATACCATCTAATACTTTTTTTAATACTCAAGTCTCGAAAAAAAGTATTAAACTGAGTATTAAAAAGTCCAACGCACGAGACTCTTAATACTTTTTTTTAAATACTTTTTTAATACTCTTTTTATACTTTTTTTTGCGCGAGATATGAGTAAGAAACTCGACTATACGTGTGCGAGTCTTACGTTCACCTGGACACGGATTCCTTCGCCTCGATCTTGCCATATCTCACTTGCAAATAAATTGTCTTCATTCTCACCTGTCACTTACTCATATACATTTTTCCATTTCTGCAACTGCTTGACTTACGTAACCGGTCTTGTACGACCTTGCGGAAGTTATGAGGTATAATGGAGACGTCTTGCGACATCCTTCCGGAAACTTACCTGTAACATACAAAAAAATTCATTTTCAATAAATCATTATCATATTTTATAAAAATCGTGACAATTTCCATAAATTCTATCCAGATTAATGCAACTGACTTAAATTTGGGGATATAATTTTTTTCCTTTCATAAATTCTTTTATTTAATGGCTGTATTTATTTAGTTCGAATAAACCGCATTTGATTAAAATTGATTTCAAACAATTGAACATAAATTTTTTTTTTTGTTGTTTAGATCGCATATTTGATTCAAGCAAATTGATTAGACCGATTTCTCTAATTGTGGACATATCACTATAATCAATCGATTTTTAAGCAGAGACATTTTCATTGGAGTTATAGAAGCACCTGCAGGCCGAACATTTGATTTTTGTTCCATTTTTTGAGTTCTTCAGTTAACTATAAATAATAAATGTCGCTCGTTATTCTGCAATGCAAACTGGTTCACGACGAAAAATGATGTGCAGTAACAAAAAAACGAAATATTTGCCTGAGTCAATATAAACATATCATTTAACAAAACAAGTAATTAAATACGTAAGTAAGTTCAAACAACTTTCAAATACATTGAAATTAACGTTTTTGAAAAATATTATCAAGTCAATGGTTTATTGAAAAATTTAGTATATCCAGGTTAAAAAACAAATATCACCAAGTGAATGATTTATTTGGAAATTTAGTGTATCCAGGTTAAAAGAAAAATATTGCCAAGTAAACTGTTTATTTTAAAATTTACTGTATCCAGGTTTCAAAAAAAATATTACCAAGAACATGATTTATTTGAAATTTTAGTGTACCCAATTATATATTTCTCCCAGTGTAGATTATGTATTTGATTAAAATGAACCAATTAGACTGAATTTTTTAATTGTTAACATATCACTATAATTAATGGATACCGTCGATTTACGTGTGGGTCCAAACATTAAAAATTTTCTCTAATTTTTTTACGTTCCTTAGTTATCTACAGATAATTATTGGCGATCGTTACTGTACAATGCAAATTGCTCCACGCCGGAATACGGGTAGAAAGTCCGTCCACGTGGATACAAACCCTTAGCGAGGCTCTACAATACGAATTATGGGAACGTGCCGGTTCGTGTGTTTGTATTTGTTGTCTAGTCCAAACCGGAGACGTGTTCCTGGCTAACTCGATTTAACTGATGTTAATACGTTATCTACATAGACTATGGAAATTCGCGATTCTCGAGGCTGGATTTGCAAACGCTCTCGGCGTTTTCACTGAAACACCAATAACATCTCTTCACTGGCATATCTCATCACTTGCATATAGGGATGAGCATCATCCGAGTGAAAGAGACTTATTCGTAATTATCAATTATCTCCCCCACGAAATATAATAATTCGTTGTACAGGAATAATTACCTCACATGTCTCAAATTGAGTCTGAGATCAATTATTCGACTTGTATACAGAATTCACTTAGGGATATATGACACGTACAGTCCCGCCAAAAGTGAGGTTAAGAGACAATTTCGATCACTTCCCGATGGGATAAAAATTAGAAAAAAATAATGCATATAAAACGTACTGAAAAGATTGATTTCGCATAATAATAATCCCAAAATGCTATTAACAAATTGATGGAAAAAACAATTCTCCAACAAATAATCAGTCAACCTAAATTTTTTTCTAATGAAAATGATATGTTAATTTATTTGAATGCATATGAATTTTTCCAGATTTTTACCTTCATTTTGATTTTGATTTTTTTTATTTTCACAAATGTGCGCGAAATAACGAATTTTGGATATGTGTTCGACATAAAACCATCTACTACACTCAAGATTTTTTTGCAAAACGCATATCCAAAATTTGTTATATTCTGCGCATGTGAAAAAAAAAATCAAAATCAAAATAAAGAAAAAAAATAATGTTTGAAAATTCCGGTTGTTTTTTCGATGAGCTGTATTTGCGAATCTATTTAAACAATGGTTTGGAAACTTCTTGGGTGTAATAAGTGGTTTTATGAAAAACACATGAAAAATTCGCGACTTTGCATGCATTTTTTAAGAAAAAAAAATTCCAAAAGAACGAAATTTCGATGATTAGAACAAATTCTAAAAAAATTCGTACGTATTCAGAAAAATTAATAAATCATTTACATTTGAAAAAAAAGTTAGGTTGACGGATAATTTGTTGAACAATTTTTTTTTCACCTATTCGTTAATAACATTTTGTAAATGTTAATATGGAAAATTAATCTTTTCCACACCTTTTGTATGCTTGATTTTTTTCAAATTTTTATTCCATCGGGAAGTGTTCGAATTTCTCTTTGAATTCTTACTTTTGAGCACGTTGAGCATCTCATCGCGCTCCTACATCCTTAAATGAAATAGAATGCAATTTGAGCTTAATATGGTTGTGTTCACATCAGTATTCATTTAGATAAAATGAATATTGTTTATATATATCGTGAAAATGTCTTATTCTGTCCCCCACGATTTGTTTTATTTGCATAAAATATTCTGGATCCAAGTAAACATATTTTTTCTACATGACAACCTGTATTCAATTTGGACCAAAAGAGATTAATTTGAGAAAAATTAATAAATGTGTATAAAAACAATGAATTGAAACGAATACACTAAACATTCAACTCATATATTAGAAAAAATGTTTTTATTTAATAATTGTAATCGTAAGCTAATAATCATGTCATCAAAAAAATATTGTTGAAAAACTATTGTAAATGAAGAGTTCTCAAGAAAAGCGGTGCTTATCTCCGGCTGATAAGGAGTGCGAATGATATTTTGCCGGCTGTAACGTCGAGGGAAGTTCAGTTGCTGTGTATGATAAAACAGAGCGGGAAAGCGCTGAGGGTAAGGAAGAATTCTGTATCGCTTGTTGCCACCAGACGAAAGCTTTCACAACAGTTGTCGTTCATGGAGGGAAGTTTTGCTCGCCCGAGCACGAATGAGTCTTTACTACTTATTAATTCACAGTCTACTCACTCAAGCGTGAAAACAGGTTTTCTTAAGAAATTGATTTAATGAAAAATGGTGTTGAAGGAGGTCATTCAACTCTCGTAGAATTGCATGTTTGTTCATAGAACGATTTTTGTTTTTTCAAAAAGCCTAAAATTGGGCACTTAAAGAAAAAAATGTTCGAAAAATAAAAAAAAATTTACATGTGGAAAATATATTTTTCTTTCATCGAATGCAAATAAATGCGTACCTAAAAAATTGCAGTATTTCAATTAAATTTCTTTAAATTAAACAAATAATGATTCTAAATTGTGTTGATATTTTATCAGTGTGTGCGTTCGAACTGGAGTTAAATTTTACATTCCTAAAACTATTTCGAAATGCAACGCATCATTACAAGTTTTCCTCCTCTGCTATTAGCTGGTGTATTAAATTAAATATACACTTAAGATCTAAAATTGTAGCGCATAATAAATAACGATCCTTTTTATCGTACCTAATAAACCGTGAGTAAAGTTACAGCGATAATTTTTTTATCGAACGTAATAAGCCACTTTTCGCATGAAAACTTGCGTTATCATAACATTAACTTCTAAAAGACTTTCAATGAAGTGTAATTCCCGCAAGATAATAAAAAAATGGTAAGACCCAAGCGGAAATATCCGCGGGAATTCCTAGTACGCGAATTAAATTTTCTATTTTTATTATTTAAATCTTTCCGCTCCTAAAAAATTTTTAAAGTAATTTTAAATGATAAGACCTGAGTGGAAATATCCGCGAGAATTCCTAGTACGCGAATTAAATTTTCTATTTTTATTATTTAAATCTTTCCGCTCCTAAAAAATTTTTAAAGTTATTTTAAATGATAAGACCTGGGTGGAAATATCCGTGAGAATTCCTAGTACGCGAATTAAATTTTCTATTTTTAGTATTTAAATCTCTCCGCTCCTGAAAAGTTTTTAAAGCAATTTTAAATGATAAGACCTGAGAGAAAATATCCGCGAGAATTCCTAGTACGTGAATTAAATTTGCTATTTTTATTATTTAAATCTCTCCGCTCCTAAAAAATTTTAAAAGTAATTATAAATGATAAGACCTGAGAGAAAATATCCGCGAGAATTCCTAGTACGCGAATTAAAGTTTCTTTTTTTATTATTTAAATCTTCTCTCTTTTAAAAAAATTCTAAAGTAATTTTAAAAGAGTAACGTCGAGGAAATGCAATTTTTCTGAAAAAAGTTGCTTCATTATGGTAAATTTTTAATAGAGTTTACTGATGTTCCACTATAATTAATGACAAAATTTCATTACGCTCGTCCGCTTCGCTGAGCATTGCGAACATTATACAGATTATGGCGAAACCAATGAGAAAGATTGTTGGATATCCGAGAATGAGGACGCGAGGCGAGGGTGTATCTCTAGCACTACACGGAACGACAAAACGAAGCCCGGGAAGAAGAACGTGAGATTTCTTAATCTCTGGGAAATGGGTATAAGCCGGGCTGCGAGGTAAGAAGAGAGGATGAGAGATCTCTCGAGTTGGGAATTCACCCCCTCGAAACAATGGACCATCACCCGTTTGCCAGAGTACGTTCCGCTATAGGGCCGTACAGCATCTAGATCTTTTCTTGCGAAACAAGGCTACAAAAATTTCCAACGAATTTATAAGCTTATACATTTTTTATATCGTTTAAGTGATAATGTTGATAATAATATCGCTATTGGCCAATTTTTTGTTGATCGCAAGAATCAATTATATCCCAGCGTAAAATTAATAATTTTTCAAAAGTAATTGATAATTTTATTCACCCCACCCCAAACATAAACCATAAATTCAAAAACCCCATGCATACAACTTTTCAGCAACTAAAACGAATCAACAATCGATAAACACATATATATTCAAAATCGAAAAAAAAGGTTTAAATAAATCAGATTAACAGTGGCTGAAGGACTTTGGTCCATGGCCAATTGTCAGTAGCGAATAATTTATAATGTACAGGGAATTATTATTATTATTATTACTATGTAAATGTATTGTCAATAAATAATGATTACTGCTACTACTAATTGATAATTCATTTTAATCATCACAGTTGATTTTGGAAATTTTTTTACGTTATATCAGCTGCATTTGGTATTAATTTACATATTGAATGAACTTTTGGCTGAAATATGCAATGTTAATTGAAATATTGTCGATAAAAAATTACTTTTTTTCCAAATTTGTTGAAAAAATGTTTTTTTTCGTACTGTTCTAAACAGAATTATTATTGATATGAAAATATCGAGGGACAGTATATTTATATTTAGATTATACAAATGTGGAAAAATAATATTGCAAACTTTTTTTGTCAAAAGTAACTGGGAGGCAATTTTTTATTAGCCGCAAAACATGAATTTTGCCTCAGAGCAAAATCTTCGATTTTTTTTAAAGTCGATAGATCTGACATTATATATTAAATATACTACAAAAATGTAGAATAACCGTTGACAGATAGAAATCGCTTCTTACTTTTTATAAATTTATTTATTTAGTTTTTAATTTATATCGCGAAATTGAAAATTTCAAACTGAAACAATTAAGTAAAACGTATTCTGCTATTTTGGAAATAATTTAAAAAAAACGTCCACGGAAATAACGGAAATAATTTTAAAAAATAATTTAAGAAATAATATCTTTGTTAGACATTTTTTATGCAGGTCATACATACTATTTTCCAGCCGGAGTTGAGTTTTTGACTTTTTAAAAGTCGATATTAAACATACTACAAAAATTTAGAATAACTGTGGATAGATAGGAATTGCCTTTTATTTTTAAAAATTATTTATTTACTTTTCAATTTATATCACAAAATTAAAAATTTAAAACTGAAACAATTGAGTAAAACATATTCTATTTCGGAAATAATTTAAAAAAACGTTCACACATAAAAAAAAATTTAAGATATAATATCTTTGTTAGTCATTTTTCAAGCAGGTCATAAATACTATTTTTAACCCGTAGCTGAGTTTTTGACTTTTTAAAAGTCGATAGTCATCTTACTCGGAAGTTTAAGTCGCATAAAGGATGGATTATAGGGTTAATGGTGGAGTTGAGTGATTGAGTGGATGGAAAATTTCCGGGAGCCGAGAAGACGAGCGTGGCATGGAGATTGATGCGTCCGCACCTGCGGAGCGCGAGTGCCGAGCATTTGAGGGCATCAATGACGTCAGAACTTGGGGGCGGAGGTTCCAGTTACGTCACTGGCCCAGGGAGCAGCAGCAGCGGCAGCAGAACAGCAGATTCAACCCCGCTGCAACATCGATCAGCACGATTCGATGGCAAAGGAAATATCGTTAATAGCATCGCCGCATCTCTTCCGCCGTACTCTTAATTAAATTCACCATTGTCCTGTACTATTTCATTCCGGCTCGTGCCTCTTCTCTTCCTCATTCTAAGCTGGTATACCGACCTCACAAAGCCTTCCATCCTCCAAAGCTTCAATTCTACCTTTCTCTCTCTCTCGCTTTCTCCTTTCGTCGTCATATTAATAATGATTTTATCTCGAGGACTGAGAGGGATGAAAATGATACTCGATAAAGCCTCGAGGACTATGTCAATTTATTTATTTTACATGTCGATGGATACTGGAAATATTCTTGACTTGCTCCTGGATAAGTTATTAATTTTGGTATTAAATACACTCTTGGATACAATAGACGATCGATAGTAATGTAGGTGGAAATTTATGTTTCTCTAAAGTTGTATAGAACTTTGCGAAAATATGAAAAAAGTGTGGTCAAAAAATTAATATATATTTTAGAGCTTCAGAGAAGGTTATGGTGATTGTATGAGGAATGAAGGAAATTTTTAGCTTGAAAAATTATTAATAGAGCCTCGAGGAGTATATCAATTAATTTATCTTACGTGTTGACGGATATTGAAGGTAGCTTTAACTTTCTGTTATTGGGTAAGACATCAATTTCAGCATTAAATACACTTTTTGATGAAGGGATAATATGCAATTTTTTTAGTAATATCGATAGAAATGTTCTATTCTTCAAATTTGTATCGAATTATGAAGAAAGTTTTGAAAAATAGAACCCAATATATTTTGGTGTCTTAGGGGAAATTTATGGTAATTGCGAAAAAGAATAATATGAGTCATCAGTTTGAAAAATAATTAGTGGCCTCGAGGACTATATTAATTAATTTATTTTATGTGTGGATGAATATTGGCTGCTTTTGGATGGGATCTTAATCTTGGTGTTAACTACACTCTTGAATTAAATATGCAAACTTTAGTAATATCGACAGATCTTCATTTTCCTTCTATTTATGTAGCATTGTATGAGAGTTGTATTTCAAGAAAATTATCTATCTAAATTTAGTATGAAGTAAATAAGTAAATAAATAAAATGAAGAGTAAATATACTGTTTGATAAAATATCTTTATTAATTTCGATAAGAATCTACTTTTCTTTAAATTTGTATAAAATTATTCAAGCAATTTTGAAAACTATGCTTAAAATAAAAACGAATACATTTTCGCGTATATTTTAGGAAAAGTTGTGGTAATTGCAGGAAGAAATATAATAGGTTGTCACTTTGAAAAATACTTGACAGAGATTTAAGGACAACACAAATTCATTCATTTTACGTGTCGGTTCGTATTGGTTAAGCTCAACATGGAGTTTCTCGATAAAAATATTATTTCCGTAAAATTTATTTTGTAGTTTAAACAATGCGTTGTATTGTATTTAAAAAAAATTAGTTATCGGAAAATAAAAGTTGGGTGTTCATTCCTTAATAATAATCGTGAACTAGAAATTGTTTTTTCTTCTTGAATCATAACAAAAGACGGGAAAAAGCATTCGAATCGATATACAATGGACCAGTCTATCAGGTCAATATTTCATGCTTTATTGAAAATATCTGAAGTTGTACGTGGACTGGATACTTGCCAGATTTAGACGACTAGCACATAGGGCTACGATTAATACCGTCGAGATGAAGTATCTGACGATTGAAATTGAAAATCCTGAACATATTTGTTCCCGAAAGTCAAATAAGTTATTTATTGTTTTTTCAATTGTCTGCATCCTTTAATTACCACGATTGTACACATCCCATTCCCTTTTAATCCTACCGCATGTGTTCATTAATTCCATAAACAATTTGCAAGCTATAAGTTTCATTTTCATTTCGCACTGAATTAGTGGCAAATAAATTTACATTTTATTGAGGACTTGGAAAATTTTTTTATTATAAAAGAATGTACAAAATCCAAGACGTTTACAGTAATAGAGAGATATTAAGGTAACAACTTTCCGTTAGCTAATGATAAATATCGTAAAATACATCTGAGTAATGATTCTGTCAAAAGCGGAGCTCATAATTTTAATCCTTAGAGGTCCATCATCGCGGTTGAAATTTTCCCATTTAAATAACACAGGAAAGTGATTTTTTTCCATTCTTTCTTCCTGCAACCTAAGAAGAAATTTTTTTTCATAAAATCAATGACTACATCTTACGAATCATTGGATTTCGAACAAAAAATCTTATTGAGTCGAATTTCTATCTTCAATATTTGATTTATTGCAGAGCCTTGACATTTTTGATCGGATATGCGTAAAAAACTATCAAAATAAGATTCAATAAGTCTGTAACTTGAAATCATTAGCAATACATAACATTTAGATTAACCCTTTGAGTCATACATCTGTCATTTCCGAAATTACAAAACTCATTAATAATTCTCCGACATTAGTTGAAAATAGTTAAATCTGAACGAAAACAGACGCTCAGCGACCCACTGTAACTCAAAGGGTTAATTCCTTCAAAGTAGCACGTATCACCTAACCTAAAACGTACAGTTAGCCTTAGATTTTAGTGGTTGGCGTGTTGGCCAACTCAGTTACTAATATCCAACAAAAGCCTAAACAAGACGAGCAATGCGGCCATTGTTCTTCGATTTTCCTGCGAGTTGTCGAAGACCCGGAGATGTTCTCATGACAAAAGGCAGCCCAAGCTTCGAATGTCAAAGTTCATACTAGCAAGCACTAATTCCATTGTGGCCACTACCATGAATCTTACACATACATATATACACCCACATATCCCAGTGGTTTCCAGTTTCGTGTACCAAGCAAACAGAGGGAGATGCAGGAAAGCCTTCGAGTCTCTGTGGCTTGTAGCTTTGTCACGGATCACTGCAAGCAAAGTGTCTCGTGTGGCCATTGCTTCTGCTCATTTCCGAATAATTTCGAACGTGTTGAGCTCGATAGGCGCACTTCTCGTATGTAAGCTTCAGAGATTGTACAAGCTGTGGATGTTCTCTGCCCAATCGATGCGACCTAATTTTCTTCATTTGCTACGAAACAATCCTGTCCAAACTGTGACGTCCTCCAATTCGTGACGACGGATGGTAAATACGTTCGCACTGACGTACAGGTTATTCGCTACGTGCGCAAACGCTCGGGTAGTTGGTTAGCGTGTCCGCGAAATAATCAAGCAAAGTCCTATCACGGAATAAATGGTAGGTACACCTAACGACGACGATGACGACGTTCAGGGGGAGATGGGAGGCAACCAAAGGCGTTGAGAAAGGAGTGTACCTAACTGTAGAGTACGGGAAACCGGGGCTAATTGACACGCGGGACTCATGGAAATACTCACGATAAAATCTGGACATTCCATGGATCGAAAAAAAAGGTGGAGTTGAAGTTCCGAATGTTACACCGAGAGAAAATATTTCATTGATTTACGGCAATCTGCGCCGATGAAAAGAAATACTCGAGTTTCAATACTATCTTTTTATTGAATGACTCAAACTCAATGAAAAGAAGTGATGTTAATTCAAAGAAACTTTTCTTTAAACCAAGAAATCGTCTCTGTTCTTTCCCTTCACTTCCCTCACCACAGCTCAAAATGTTAAAACCTATTTTTTCCTAAACTTCTCGGCAAATAAAGATTACATTTTGAGAGAACGTGTAGAAGTACGGCAGGAATTGGCTAAATTACTGGCTCCTTGAAATTTGAAGCCTTTCGTTCGGGGGAACCGAAAAACAAAAAAATGAGGTTAGGTGCAAGAGAGACAGAACTATAGGTGGTTAACATTGGACGACAAAATTCCCAGCATTTGCTGCCATCAAGTATATGTTTTCATTAAATCAATGGAAAGTTTTCTTTAAAACAATGAAATTGTTTCTTTATTTTATGCCCATTAAGTAAATGTTTCTTCACAGGCAATTAAATGTTCTCTTTAAAATTTGAGTGCACATCTCATTGAAATTGAATAGATATTTCGTTGAAATCAATGAAAAAAAAATCAAAACACCGAATTCTTTGCCGTCAATGAAATCTTTTCTCTCAGTGTAAATACACGAAAGTCTAAAATTCCGAAATTCAATATCTGACCTACATTTTTGACGAAAAAGTTTCTAGTGAATTTCGTCAAAAATGTAGGTGAGATAATAAATTTTGGAATTTACCTTCGTGAATTTACCATTCGGAACTTCAACCCAGCCTCTTTCTTTCGTCATTTTTAGTTTTTCAATTTTTTCCGTAACTCATTCAAAATACAAATGCTGGGATTAATCGGGGCGGGGTTAACGTTCCAAATGGTAAATACACAAGGGTTTAAGAATCCAAAAATTGATATCTCACCTACATTTTTGACGAAATTTTTTCTAGCGAATTTCGTCAAAAATGTAGGTGAGATATTAAATTTTGGAATTTTAGACTTTCGAGTATTTACCATTTGACACTTTGTCTCCGAGAAGCAAGTCAATTGGGATTGAAGTTCCTAATAGTAAATGAACGAAAGTCTAAAAATTCCGAAATTTTTTATCTCACCTGCATTTTTGACGAAATTTTCTGGAAAACATTTCGTCAAAAATTCAGGTGAGATATAAAATTTTGGAATTTTTCACCTTCGTGTACTCAACATTCGGAATTTTAACTCCGCCCCGAAAGAAAAGTGTTCCAAATAGCCCCGGTCTCTTCTAGTTTTCAACGCCAGGAAAAGGGGAAGGGTTTGGTTGGGTTGGCGAACGAGTCCACGGCAAACGAGAGCAGTATGAGGGATGTAATTGATTTTCTTCCAGACGGAGCACCGGACGGAGCTCGAGGAAAATTCGTGAGCGCCAAATGAAAAGTATCTGGCCTTTCGTGGAGGAACAAGATTTCGTTAGAGACTTAAAGTTGTCGTCGAAATTGCACGGAAACACGCAAGGCGTTGAAGCTTCAGTGGCTGGATATACAAGGAATATAACGAGCGGAAGGCTTCGACGAAAGGTCAAGTTCCGCGGCAATAAGATTGTTTAGCAATCTTCAGGAAACCGGGGTTGTGTCCTGATTAAGAGGAGGATATAGTAAGCGCTCTCTCTCTCCCTCTCTTTCTCTCTCTCTTGCTCACCCGGAAGTTCGTTGATTATTACCTAGCAACTCCTATGCCTTGATAAGTATAGGAATTCACAAACACTGAATTGCAAGTTTTCGGTACTAAGTGAAAATAAATTATACCCATGTTAACGACGAACGGTTCGAGTGAGATGAGGTTTTGATTAGCTGTAGTCGGAATTTTGGGAGTATGACATTCGCTTTGAATATTATCGGTTAAAAAGGTATCAAAATAATTACTCTGTTTTTGTATCTAATGAAATCTTCATTGAGTCCATTTTTGCTTCCTCATAGAGGAAGCTTTGTTTTCGTGAAAATTTTTTTTTCGAGATTTTCATGTTAATACACTCAGAATCACCTAAATGTGTGAAGCCAAAATCAATAATAAATGTCTTCCTCATAGAGGTAGATTTGTCTAAAATTGAAATTTTAAAATGTCCTCTTTACAGCTATCTTCAAATTTTACATGAGGAAGCAATGTGCAAAGTTCTACTTTTTATGAATAGTTTTGGGAAAAAGACAAGTTTTAAATGACTATAGTTTTAATTCTCTGAATGGCATATTTTATTGAATTTCATCAATGCAATAGAAAATACATTATTTTTTAATTGTTCAGTTTGTTTTTGTACTTGACTGAACCCGAACCACGCACTTTTTGAGTAGAAATAATAGGTAAAGTTTGACTTCCATGTTCGTTTTATGTACTTTGAATTTTTTAAATATCATTTTTGTATTCAATTTGTTGAAACATATTTTACGTTTGTACATATATTCAACTTGTGAACTGCCCAGTCTAAATACACGATATTAATCAGAGCACAAAGTTACATCACGATGGGACAATATTGAAGAACCTGCGAAGCTGATGCACGTTGGAATTAGAGATGTCTTTGCTGTAGGCAAACCTTACCTTTGACAGACCAAAGTGATATATACACATAGATATACCAACGGCTATGGCACGATTTCATACGAGAGGAATGTGAGAGCCATGGTAAACATTTAATCATGGCCCTTTAATCATTGGACGATATCAAACATTTGTGGAATTAATCTTATGTAAGTTCAAATGTCTGTGTTTATGTTTTTTCAATTAGAATTTTGTTTCTAAGCTAATTTTCCTAAAAGACTGGTAAAAAGGACGATGCCCTTTAGCCAAGCTATCGTATCTTATGTTAGTCGAGATGCAACATCAATTTTTAAGAAATTCAACTGACCATTCCAGTGCAAATCCAATTTCTGGTCGATTTAACTGAAAATTTTATCAACATTTCGATTTCGAGTAAATTCTGGTTTCTAATGAATTGTAAAAAAAATGCCAGTAATAATCACAGGTTCTACTAAATTTCACTATAAATTTATAGCGGAAATTCGGTATCACGGAAATATTACGGTCAAGTAAATTGTAGTAAGAATTCTGGTTTGTAATAAATTGTAATGAAAATTCCAGTAAAAATCTGAGGTTCTACTAAATTTCACTATAAATTTACAGTAGAAATTCGGTATCTCGGAAACATTACTGAGAAACTTAGAAAAAATTGTGTCTAATAGTTGATTCGACTAGAAATTAAAGCAAGTGTTCCAAGAGGAATAAAAATTAGGTCAAATACATTAAGTTCAAGCATTTGTATATGGTAACTGTTTGCGGTAAAATTCAAACTGCTACTTCTTCAAAATTTTCTTACAAGTGTTAAACTACATCAACGTTACTTTTCGCCTACCGTAAAATGTGCTTCCGCTTTCCATCAACATCATTATTAATACGAAGCTGCTCCTCCACACAACAAGCCGATAAAAAAAATCATTAACAAAAAAAGATCAACGAGTTTCCATACCATAATTAATATATGCTTTCACATTAAACTTGAAAAAAAGTCAGTATAAAACATTAGCCTTAAGAAAAGCTGTACTTCATGTAAGCGTCGTTAAGCGATCGTTATTTCGGTCGGATATTAATAAACATGTTAATTAGAATGGTAAGTTAAAAGAGTCATGGTGCGTGTTAATAAAATGTTAAATCATGCGTCACCTATTAATTACATAAGGTATATATACACTTTTTTCGTTAGCAATATACAAAAGACTGCAGTCATACAAGCAAGTTGCACGATACGATATGTTAGTTTTTTTTTACCTATTCCATTTTACGCCAAAGTGGCACGACGAACTCCGTGTGCTTGCGTCATTAAAAATGCCGGGATATAAGTAGGGATATAAATTGAGGTGGGGATCGGAGGTCAAGCGCATTTGTGACACCGTTCGAAGGTTCTGTACAACGCGGAACAGAAGTGTGCAGCGTTTCAAGAAAATACATATACCTTCATCTCTCTCTCCACAGATTTATATATATGTTATACGTATAAGGGACATTTATGAACTACGTTAACCTGGCAACGGTCCTGCGTCATTACGGTTCTATTTTATCCCCACTACACCTGCAACCATCTCTATCTAGATCGGGGTATACTATAAATACTAATATCGAAGGTGTCTCCAGCAATTCCATTAAAATTTCACAAAAGCTCAAATAACGAAAGGTAAAATTAAATGCCAATACATTGTCCACTTTTTCCAGCAAATTTGTGTTAAATTCATCTGTTTCCTAATTTCCGTTGCAGTATTTCATACAGATGTGTAATATCAATGTCAACTTCCAAATGATAATTAAAGTAAAACATATCAAAATGTCAATAAAATTTGGTAAGACCGCAAGTAAAATGTAAATATTATTATCGAGGTATCTTTTGTAGTAGCATTGGAATAAGCTATAAGATATTATGTAATAATAAAATATAAAATATAATGAATATAGTATATTTGTGTGCACTAATTGTTGGTACAGTTCATTCGAAAATAAGATTTTTATTACTATACACTTTCGAGTAATGTTGAAAATATATCATTCAAGTCCTACATTTTTATTGCTTAGGCAACAATATGTAAATAAATAAAAAACATTCCAATTTTCGATAATATAAAAAATGATAAGCTGTAAGATATAAAAATGATTTATTCAAGAAATGCTACATTCACTACTTTTTTTCCAAAAAATAAACTGACCAGCTCGAGGGGTGGACACGTGGTCCACACGGGCAACATCCGCTATTCGAGCGTTTTCGCCGGCGTGCGCACCAGTCCTGACCCATGACTGAGACCCTTTTTAACGTCGCACCCTCTTCACGTCTCCTTTCCTTTTTTTGATCCCATGAATTTTAGTTTATTGGCATCGATTGGCAGTGATTATAAAGCAGTTCATCTTCCTTCGTCATCACACGTCCAACAGTCCAAAATAGAACGATAATTCCCGTAGAATCACAGTTCAAAACACGACTTAATCATCTTCGAAGTCGTGTCTGACCAAACCCCACTATTTCCACTAGCGATTTTGCCCAGATACAATTTTTCATCGAGCCAAGCCGATGCTTCATCCCATTCTCAACAAATCACCCAAACGTAACCATCAGCATCCACAAACTCGACAGTTCTATGCCAACTTATCCTCT
This sequence comes from Tromatobia lineatoria, assembly GCA_949699805.1. Classification (NCBI taxonomy): domain Eukaryota; kingdom Metazoa; phylum Arthropoda; class Insecta; order Hymenoptera; family Ichneumonidae; genus Tromatobia; species Tromatobia lineatoria. The sequence goes on from OX453052.1 coordinate 3,621,728, forward strand.
GTACAACCCAGCAACTTTGATCATTAAAACTTTTCGTAATTATCGTTGAACGAGTTTTTGGTGTGGGCCTGAATCGATCGTCGTACCAAAGCTCTTCCAGTAAATAATTATTACTTCTCCAGTATCTCTAACCGTGATGAAAATCCACCGTTTCGATCACAATCACAATCACGAACACATTTACGCTGACGAGCGTCTTGAATACATCAATCATCGACAATTCAACGCGATATCATAGTCGTTATTATTGTGGTTTTCGAATACCTTGTGGGCCTGTTATGAGCCCTTTATACTGCCCGATTCGAGATGACCATCATGGAGAAATTCCCGTAACGAAGCACCACAAATGGCACAATAGTGATAATCCCTAGGTAATAGGGTCGTATCCCAGTTCATAGTTCAATGAATCCTTGATGCTGCGTAGGTCCACTGCGCGAACAATCCTAATCACTCAATGAGGAAACCCTCTGATTGAATCGACCCTCTCACCAGGCATCATAACACATCCCTGAGCACATGCACCTTCGTAGGGCCTTTTCCCAAAGCAGCGTAGCCGTTTTTCAAACAAGGCAACATCAGAGACAATACGATGGACGTTTTGACGGAGATGACGATGATGCTGTCACCGGAGTCGAGCGAATTCTGCTCACGAGAGGAACGAGACTCGACCCGGCCCCCGGAAGTCCGCGAGGGCAAGGAATGGCGGCTCGCGCTTTCTCTCTCTCTCTCCTGTGTGTAAAGAACTGCGAGTAAGCACGAGTAGGGGCGGATCAGGCGCGCAGACGGCGTGTACGAAAGATTAAAGTCGAGAGCGCGGGTTGAGAAAGAGGGAAGAGGGTCGAAAGTGCTTGAAATTAAAGGGAAACGCTCAGCGAGGCTTAGAGACTCGTCTAGAATTGCCGGTGGTTGGGATCTCCTTGCCTACCTCCTGAATTTGTCCCAATGGAGTATAGAGAGCGCGACAGCGTGTTCTGCTGGTGCTGCGAGCCGGGAAACTCTCGCGCGGGAGGGCACAAACGCCGCACCGAGAATTTCGTGTGGCTCGATCGACGCGAGCGCCACGCACGACTACCAAAACACACACACACACACACAGATTGGTTTTGTTCCATGTTGCTTTTTCAGTTTTCCATGCTTCTCTGTCATTGAAATAAAGGATTCTGTCGCATTCCTGAACCGAGTGAATGACGCTAATTTTGTCAAACTAGGGAGTAATGGAAATGAATGAGGAAAAGTGATGCCTTTGTTTTTCCAAAGCTTCCGAAGATGGATATCAAGATTCCGGACCATTTTACGGAGGTACCAACGAAGTGGTGAGTAATTGACGACATTGGAAGCTCGCACGTTGTTGAAATATGGTAATAGACCTGGGAAAGATTGCAGTTCGTGTTTCTGGACATTTGTGTATGTATGTATTTTTATGTATGTATATTCATGGTCGTGAAGTGTATGTATAACTAATGTCTGGACAGATGGGATGCCATCTATCGGAGGGTTGGCTAACCTGGTCCGAAATTGGCTTGTGGGGGGAATGTGTAACACACACTAAGACGTGAGTCAATATTGTGGTACGTTTATCCGAGCCATTGACTGGGGGATGAAAGAGAAAAGCTTCTAAAGACCCAAATGTATTTTGCTTGCTATTAGATTAGTGGCATTTACTGCAATATTCGAACATTCGTTCCCTTGGGATTTATTTGAATGTAGCACTCTGTGAGCTTTTGTGTATTGATCTTGTGCTATACCGTTTCAGCGCCTTTTATCATTACCTCACTGCCACTCTTGCTGTATTCACGGATGATTCTCTACTCAGTTGGAAATTCACCGACAGTCAGCTACAAAGCGTGTGAATAGTCTTCAGGACGTTTGATGGTAACAAACTCGCTGTCGGTAAGAAAGATTCATTCATTGTCGGATTGGTAATTCCGACGCGTTGTCTCGTGGCGCTTTTATCCTGTTTGTCAGTGGGTACAACTTGTACTCACATCTTGGGAGAGCTGAAAAGTATGTATGATAGGAAAACGGTATATTGCGCAGAGAGTAAAATTTAATCGCTAATTATACCAAAAACTATATGGAGTTTTTTGTAGTTACATTACAAAAAGTTGTCACACAAACGTTCATAGATGATTTTAGTTGCTATTCATTGAAAACAAATAATTAATTTACTGTCTTACAGAGTAAAAAGTACAAACATGATTTTTTCCGAAAGACAAATTGATCTTAAAAAACCTGTTCAGTTAATAAAAAGTTCCTCTGGATGTTTAAGTCAAACACTTTTCATAAAAAGTAATAAAAATTGCGATTTGATTGACAGTTAGATCAGAATCAATTTAGTTGACCGACTTAAAGTTTTCTTAGACAGTTTTTTTTCCTTAGACTGTATTTGACAATAGATATGGATGGTACGACTGTATTGTAATCGAGGTCATGTATATTGTGGCAAATTTCTGTAACCGCTATTATTGTGTCGACACGTAATGAAAACGTATGTATTTTCCGAAATGAAAAATGGCGAGTTAGCGTCGCAATGCGCAATGTCACATGTAAATCCACCGTATGACAATAAAACGCAATGGAAGGTTATAACAATATTCTGCATATATTGCACGACGCAAAGCCGAGAACTGCTCGTAGAAAATCTTACACGTCGCCGGAGACGACTATTTTACGAGAGAAATTGTGGGCGTACGCGCAACGCATTACATGGAGTAACCTCAACTACTCGCGGAAGCAAGATCATGCAACCGTACCAACCAGCGAGAATACCAGCAGTTAATCTGGAACTTTGGAAGGCATATTCATTTTCATCATAAAAAACTATGCATAAGTTTATCCAACCGTCATATCTTCAACTGTGAAAAATTTGGAAATGCATTTCCACTCTGTTTATTTCCCACTAATATTGGGACATACCCATTATACATCATTTTCTTTAACAATTAAAAAAATCCATCTCTCGTTGAAAAAAATGTCATTGTTGATTAACTTTTATTGTAAGTATTAGAAAATATAAGATTGTATTTTTATGATTCAAAGATAATTGGTTTATACTCTAACGACCCTAGGATTTTTTACAACCATGATTTTTAGCCGTAAAAATCATCATCAAACCACTGGGTGATTTTTTGTAGAAATAAAACCTAAAACTGGTCATAACAGATGTAAGAATAACTATCCTCAAACAAAACTTATTTGTTTAAGATTTACGGTGGGTTTGACAGGAATTGTTTTTATAATTACTGAAAAAACAACCGAGTATAAATTTTATTAACAGTTGTTTGAACAGTCGTTTAGATAGATCAATAACCGGAAAAACAACCGTTTTTTTTGTAGTCGGTTTTTTAAAGGGGTGGTTTAAGGATGTATGATACGTACAGTCCCGCAAAAAGTAAGTTTCAGGGACAATTTCGATCACTTCCTGATGGGATAAAAATCGGAAAAAAATAATGCATATAAAACGCGCTGAAAAGATTGACATCGCATAATAATAATCCCAAAATGTTATTAACGAATTGGTGAAACAAAACAATTGTTCAACAAACAATCAGTTAACCTAACTTTTTTCTAATGAAAATTATATGTTAATTGATTTGAATGCGTACGAATTTTTTCAGATTTTTTCCTTCATTTTGATTTTAATTTTCTTATTTTTGAAAAATGCGCAGAATATAACAAATTTTGGATAAGCGTTTTGCAAAAAAAAAAACCTTGAGTGTAGTAGATGGTTTTATTTTTCGAGATCGCTAATTACAAGACGCATTTCAAATGCGTCTCGTAATTAGTGTTAATTACGAATCCGCGGCTAAATTTAGAAATTCAAAAGGGCGGGGCCACATTGTATTCCTGAATTTTGACTTCGGGCTCGTAATCAACAACATCAAAAACTCTCAAGTGCAGAAGTTTATCATGTAACTTTTTGCATTTTGTTCCACCAGACCAGATGCGTCATATAGATTCGTAATCAGTGACCTTAAAAACCTCCGGCTACAAAATTTCAAGTGAATCATACGCAAGGAAAAATGTATGTTCCAAAAGGTTAAGCAGGCCTGACAGACACGCGTGACCCTGAGAGAAACAGAAGTGCCCCAAAAAATTTGGGTGGTCTCGAGTGACAGAGAAAGCCTTCATTTCCGAAAAAGACTAGATGTCACTTCATCTTTCATTCAAACGTCTGCTAGTCAATAGCAGAAATAAATTCAAAGTTTTGTTGCGAATCTTTTTAATCAAGAAGCTTGCAATTGGAACCAAGTGGTTGACTTCAAAGTTCCAATGCGACTTCAAACATCCGGTCAGTCGGTCCTTGACGTAAGTAGTTGGGGCACCGCAAACCTGCAAATTGTAGCTGTAACGTATTTGATAGTTGCTCGTGTGGTCCAATCTAACGGAGTTAACGTGAACGGAGGTAAACAACCTGGGGCAACATTGTACCTCAGCCTCTTGTTGGCTTTCTCTCCGTGATCGCAGACGTGGGACGTTGAAGCCGACGTTACTCAACGTTCTTTGGGTGAGGAAGCCGCCAGAAGGCTACTTTGATGTTTGACTAGCGGAATACCTGACGGAAAATAGTGATGGACCCTAGAGCATCAACGGGTGTGCCGCAACATCGGCTCAAGCACCATGCACGTCCCTTTTGGCGCTCCGTTACTGCATCGGAGACCCGCAACGCTGCGCAGGGTGCGCAAACGTGAGCTTTGCGTACTTGTCGATGGAACTATATAGATGCAAGTACTACGGTATACACAGCATGCATTTCACGAGATGTTTCAACCCGTTGCCCACTGTACCCTTATTAGCGACTGTAGTTAAGTTAACAACCGTTATAACAGTTTGCTCGATCGTTAACTACGACTCCACGGGTCGCCAAACACGAAACTATTTTACCAACTGATGTGACTGCTAGACTACATCTAAATGTTTGTCATGGCCCTCATGAATATTAAGTATTCTCGAGGATACAAGGTTTAATGGCATTGCAAATGGCCGAAAATGGTTTATATTTCGAACCTTAATATATTGAGGGGTCTAACCTAATTAAACGGGCAAAAAAAAGCTATTTTCACGAATTTTTTTGACCGGTATAAATTATACATATGGATGTGAAAAGTGTTAGGCCTAAAAAATACACAATTTTTTTTTCTCTATCCATTTTACTTAGTTTTTGTACAGAAAAATGGAGGAGAAGACAGGTCCAAAAACAGATGGGTGTGCGCTGTTAATAAAATCTCTGGAATGGATGATTTCAAAAGGAAAATGGTTTTAGTAGGTAAACAGCTGCAGCGCATATCATCCGATTTTTTATTTTGAAAAATGACAAAATGGCAGCCATTTTTCCCAAAACTACGAAAAAAAACACGTTTATATTCATCGTTTGTTTCAATAAAAAAAAATAGTTACACTCAAAATTTTGAAATTTGTATGATATGCGCTATAGCTATAGCCATAAAGAACATGTGGTAAAATTTTGGTAAGGGTCGGTTGAATAGTTTCGGAGATTTTATCAACAAGTTGTCTAAGAACGTCATTTTGAGAAAAACGTGTTTAAAGTTTGCGGTGCGTATATTAGCGCGCTGAGGTAGCTAAGTAAACGTCACTCAGAATACACTTAGACTGCTCAGATCTTCATAAACTTTTAGTATGGTACTTTTAAATATGTATACTTTCGTATAATGCCATAAAAAGAATCGATTTTTCGAAAATTCTAATTATATTAGACCCGTTAATAAGATCATGTTTTCATTTTTTCATTTTTAATGTTAAAATGCGTTTTTCTTGTCTTTTTATTTTTAAAAAGTCGGTATCGCCTTCTAGAAAATATCCTGGCAATCAATTTCGTGTCAATAACACGACAATTCTGCAGGTGATAAAACGAGAAAAATTTCTTTTTGCGGTGTTCGCGTCAAATCTTACAGATATCGACAAAAATATTGGCAGTTTCGTAGTTACTTATTAAAAATTCAAAATGATCAAATTGACAATTTTCTTTTTTTTGTTCTGAAGAGTTCTTGATGCTCGAACTATAATAGTCTGTAAAATCTGTGAAATATATTCTTATACGTCAATATTTGACGATGTATCCAAATTAAGATTGGTGTAATTATAACTTGCAGAAGAAGTGTGGTGTCAGTTTGTGCCGTACCTATTTAGCAAATTGCTGGTTACTGAAGACTTCATCTTAATTACTTTCATATCGTACTGCATATAATTACCCTTTCGACGTGTAAGCTCGAGGCAGAGTTAATTATTCTCTACAAAATTATTCGCAGTTAACAGTTCAGATCTCCTTGCTACGATCGTAATATCGGCTCCCTTGGGGAATGTTCGTAACTATTTAGTTAATTACTCAGCCAATCTCTGGATAACCATTAATTAGGGAACATTTTCGGACCTGGTGGAGCCTGAATAATGCGTCAACTCTAACCAACGAGCTATTCATTGATTTGTGTTTTAATTGACATTTTTCCATGTAACCTTCTTTCCATATATAATATTAAAAAGTATAAGACGTTGTGTAGGACCTCCAATTAGTATTACAATGATTCCTTTCATGATGAGTCTTCTGTACCAGCTCTTGTTTTTTATAGACCGAATTACAGCTACATTTGGAAACACGTTGTAGCCCAAAAGTCATGATTACGTTATACCTTCTCAAGTTCATGAAGTACCTGCAAAAATAGTTTTCTGGACTCTCTTTCAAGTTGTTTCGTTTTCCAACCATCTGACATTATCATTAACTTTGCATTAGATCACTCAAACCTGGACCTCCATCATCGAAATGCCAAAATTAAGAATTTTTATCTTAAGGGGATAAATCCTCCCTGCCAAATCCATAACATTATTTCTCAGGTGATTACGACGAAATTTTTTTTTATCGGTCATCTTTTCATCTCAACTAAGAATATGAAGTCAAATTTTTTTTTAAATTCAAAAATCCAAATTTAATTTTTTTTCTTCAGCGTATCGCAAATCTCAAACGTAAATTTTTTTTTAGTTATGTTGAATGTGGAAAAAAATTCTCGAAAAGAAAAGTCTAAATCTGCGATTGTGGTTCTTTTTTCTTCAATTTCAATTTAGTTTTTTCACATCCTGACGTCTCTATTTATCGCAAGGTCATCGAATTTTTTTTTCGTCACTCATTTTATACTCAAAATTTTATTAGATGCTGATTCTGCATAAATTATGGATTTTTTAATGAGTAATTCCAACGCTTCGAGTTTTCAAAAAAATGAAAAAATTCCATTCTTCATGGAGAATTAGCATCTGACAATATTTTGAGTATAAAATGAGTGACGAAAAAAAAATGCGACGACTTTGCAACAAATATAAACGTCAAAAAGGGGAAAAAATGAAATTAAAATTAAAAAAAAGGAACTACCATCGCAGATTTTGAGTTTTGTCTTCGGGAATTTTTCACACATTCAAAATAACATTAAAAAAAAAATTACGCTTAGGATTTGCGATACAATGAAAAAAAAAAAAATTAATTTCGATTTTTGAGTTTTGAAAAAAACAAATGTTGACTTCATATTCTTATTTGAGATGTAAAGTTGAGCGATGAAAAATTTTTTCGTCATGATCACCTGAGAAATAATGTTACTGGATTTGGCAGAGAGAGATCCTCTTAATGAAGTGACGGATCTCAGTCACTATTGCAGCAGTAGCAATACGTGCTTTTAGCGGAGACGTTGACGACCTACAACTGAGCCAATAATGACGACCTACAGTTGAAACCAATTCTCATACTAAATCCTACGGACCGAATCCTGGCTAATCACGGTACAGATTAACCTACGCGTTAATACCATTACAATAGAACCGGTCGTAAACACATCCGATACCGACGCATAGAGATATTAATTGATTTGTATATCAATTCAATCAACAGAGCAGAACGGCCTGAATCTGCGTAAATATTTGGTCACGTAACCTTCTGTTCATATGGAATATTGTACAGTAATAAATACTGCGGAACTCCGATCAATGATTCAATAATTACTTTTTTGCAATAGCGTGCGCAAAGCACTCGATTTCCGCACTCGTGCCGGAAAACGAGTACTTTACACACGCGAAACCACTCCGAATAAATCTCGTTTTACATACCGCTATTACAAAAAATAGTATGTTCAACTCGTGCGGAAATAACCTGCTTTACGCACTTGTTGCACAATATACTATTATACCACAGTGTGCGTGAAGTTCCTATTTCACGCACACTTCGCTTGGCTTCCGTGCGTGAAATAGGCACTTCTTGCACTAGTGGCATAAAATTGTATACGATACTCGTGCGAAAAACTTTTTCTGATCTCGCGTGATTACGACACTCACACACTGAGAGAAAAATGATATAGTTGGACTGACGATAATCTAACTATAAACTATAATTCCCAGGAGGAACGTCTATATTGTATGATTATAGCAAATATAAGAAAATAGTCGGATCAACCACTAATATAATTCCCAGGAGAAACGTCTATATTTTATGATTATAGCAAATATAATTATAGTAGCAATCATCAAAATGATAATAATTTCAAAAACTATTCTAATAGTTTCAAATATGTCGCTTTGTTGCATGTACGTTTTCAACCTTTGTTTCTAATAACTTTACAAGTATCGTTTATTGAACCATATCATCATCGCTTGAACCATAAAACATTGCAAGCCTTCCTATATTCGTTTTACCATGTGAAATCCTTTGATAAACGATATCCTTTTCTCTCAGTGCACTCGTCGCGAAAAAGTTTCATCGCACTAGTATTGTAAGCTACTATCATGTTTAGCGTTCTGAACTAGCTCTTGTTTTTTATAGACCAGATTGGCTACATATCACTTAAAACACATCGTAGTCCAAGTCATGGTTATGTTACATGTTCTCAAGTTTACGATGACCCTGCATCGGTAGTTCTCAAGAAGCTCCATCAAGTTGTTTTATTTCCGAACTATAACTTCACATTGGACCACTTAATCCAGGACGTCTAGCATCTGAAGTGCCAATATGAAGAATTATTATCTTGATGAAGAGTCATATAACAGTCATTTTACCAGCATGTGGTAGTGATGCATGGTTTCAGTGCAGACGTTGACCACCGATGACATTTTCCAACCCCCGTACTAAATCCTATAGACTGAAACCTGGCTAATCACTGTACAGGTTAACCTACAGGTTAGGACCATTACAATGGAACCAGTCGTAAACACGTCCGGTGCTGGCGCATCGACGTCGTCATATTATAGTCGTTAAACATAACCGTTGACCCGAAGTAACAAAGACTCTCCGTAACCTTGGTAAAGGATGCACAACCACTAGTAGCAAGTTTTATCTCTCTAAAGTATAACAAATCTCGCAGTTATCGCAACGTACAAAACGATAATCTCGACATTTGGCTAACGTCACGCCGCGTGTGAAACGGTGATTTAGACAATTGACTGAATTCGTGTATTAAGATTTTAGAAGAATAGGTTAGACGTACCATTTTTAACCACTGTGCCATTAGTGGCCACACAAAAAATATATAGATCAATTCATTATTTCTTTAATCGATAGAAATTACTAAATGAGTTCATTCTACAATAATCGAAGCGAATTTAACATTGAATATCCAATGGTTATAAGTCCTTTTTGCTTAATAAATAATGTTCAAAGCCGTTTACACCATTTGTGGCCAGCGCTGTCAAATACATGCGATAGGTATGGCCACAAATGGATCAAGTTGATGGCCACATACGGTACTAAGATGGCCACAAACGGTACTTCTACCCTAGACTAATTTTAGTATTTTTGTATTTTACACCAAGGCTCTGGACCAAACCGTTGTTAGATCCCTTGTAAACTCCCAAGGCAGATTACTCTAAGTCTCTCTGTGAAATGCCTCACGAGACCAGATTATTCTAAGTCCTCCTATGAAATCCCTAACTAAGCCCTACATTTTTCCTGTTGCCATATGCCGTCTCACTCCAAACGCTAAGCTGTGTAAGTAACTCCATCAACTCCTTTTCAAAACACTCATTTTTTATAATGACCATATGAAATTCCTCCGCTCTCCCAAAATTTCCTGAGTTGTTCTATGAGATCATTAACCAAACCCTAAATTTTCTAAATTCCCCTTTAAAATCCATCCGAACACCCTAAGGTTTTCAAGCCGCACAATGAGATCCCACCTCAGACCCAACATTTCCTGATTTGCCCTATAAAATCTCTTCCTCAACCTCACATTTTTAACTCGCCCCGTGAGCCCATTTTCAAACCCTAAATTTGCAAAGTCTCTCTACGAGACTTTTCCACTATATTTCATAAGTTGCCCTATGACATCCCACTGTAAGTCTTAAATTTCCCGAACCACAAATGAGTTCATTTCGCCATGTCCGGATTTATCTAAATCACCATGTGAAGTAATTCCCCCTTTTGCCGGGAAGTCTTCTCGTAAACACATCCTGAGCGGTCGCATCGGCGTCATCATGATCCTCTCTCGACGTCGTCACATTGTAGCCGTTGAACGTAAGCACTGACCCGAACGGTAACGGAGTCTCTAGTACTGGCCGTAGTCTTGGTTACGCACGCAGAATCACTACGAGCAAACTTTATACTACATACAAGAAAGATGTGGAGTAGTAATCTGCATGTTGACGTCGTGTTCCGATGAGCGTTGCAAGCGGATGTGCCAACAAACACGCCAGGCTCTTGAGATTTATCGACGGCGATTGCCTCTCAAGTAACTCCGGACGTCACTTTGTGTCTCTTCTGAGCTTAGAGCTCGGTGGGAGCCCAGCAACGGGACCAAGAATCAGGCCAACGCTGCTGCTGCTGATGCTGTTGATACTGTGTGTTCAAAAATAAAAATAATATTTCTCTCGGATGCGTGTGCCTCCCGGCAGAAGTGTCAGTTAGCGCTTTAGCGGGTTATACTGTCAAAGACTACCGTGCCAGCGGATATAACGAGCCGTACGTACACAGTAGCAACACATGAGCGACCTCTTCGATCGGCAGAACGTGCGCCCAGCCGTCGCAGTGATCCTATAGCAGCACAACGCTCCCGGAGGACCTACCGACGTCACCGGATTGAGAACGGCCCGGGCAAACACGGCGCGTCATGTGACGACGATTCGTGCTGGCAAGGGGAGTTTCTCTCGCGTGACGATGCGCACATCATTGCTAAGCTCTTTGGACACGCCATCCGGATGAAGGATTCAAGCGGAATAAAAATAAGCTTGATGACTGAGCCGCTGAGATTCGGCCACCTACCTCTACACGTGATTGGCGGTTTTACTTCCGCCTCAGTCGGTTCAAATCCGAGGATTTATAGCCGTGAATATGTTTTTCTCGATTTTCACGCGAGTTTTGACAATCATCTGTTGTGTCTTTATCTGATTGGACGGCTTCTGTAATTATGGATGTGGGAATATTAATTTATTGATTAGTCGCAGAGTTGAATTCTAGGGTTTTGTTAGTCGAGTTTTAAGCACTGGTCTTTTTTAATTCATTCTCATGCGGGTATTGATGATGACTTGGTTCACTTGTCGCGTTGAGTTGATTAGATGTTATTTGGTATTGGAAATATTAATTCAGGGTAGTTTAGTCAACGAGTTGGACTCACGGGTTTTGAAGCCGCGTTTTCGAGTACTGTTATTTTTTTTTGACAATGATTGGGATTTTTTGTCGCGGTATTCAATGAGTACTTTGCAGAAAAAAAAATAAAGTAATGCTTGAAAAGTCGTTCAATACAGTTTAAGATTGTCAGAAAGATTCGAGGAGAACAAAGTGGAGCTTGATGACTGAGCCGCTAAGATTTTGCCGCCTACCTATAAATTATTGGCGTTTTTGTTTCCGCGTCACTGACTTCAACCCTCGGGATTTATTGGCGCGTTTTAGACACGGTTTTTCATGATTTATATTCATCCGGGTTTTCGCGATGACTATGATCCCTCGTCGCAATTATCTGATTGGACGATTTCTGTCATTGTAGTCCGAAAATAATTTTTATAGAAATATCAGCTAGTTATAGTTTAGAAAGAATGTTAGAAATGTACAGCAGATTCGTCTTCGCTGAGGCTAAATTGGTAGGTATAATGTCAAATCAATATGAATCAAATAAAAAAATTACACGTTTATGAAAAATTTAAGTTTTCGCTAAAATGGTTCTGACGTTTTTCTAATTCAGAATTTTGAAAATCATCTAGCAAATGTTCATTTTTAAAAATGGAGCCACGGACATTCGAATTTATTGCATATCCTTCCTTTCATCTTTCAATTTATTTCAAAACGATTCTACGAGCACGAACATATTCTTACAATTTTAATGTAAATTAAAAATCGATTGAAAAAAAATTGAAAGTTATGGATATTTTTTCAGAAAGTTCTGAGTTTCGGTGATCCTGACTTTTTGTAGGGTCGGAAGTCGACGAAAAAAGTTCGCCTCCAATTAGATTTTTGGAGCCTATCCAATTGAACATTTCCGGTTGGGACGAAATGAAAAGCCTAAAAAAAAAAAAAAAATTTCGTGGTGTTCAGTTAAATTATCGTAAAATTGATTTCCCCACTATAGTCGAGTGCAACTCGTTCCACTTGCATGATGAATTTCATCATGGTTCTTCAAGCCGTTTCCGAGTTATATGAGTTGAATTCAGTAATTTTCGAAAAAATCCCAACATCAAAACCACTTAACGTATTTTGGTCCAATACGAAAGCACCCAGAGTGTGCCACACTTATGGGCAAAGTTCCAGTTCGATGGCTCGAATAAGTGCAACTAAGCGCGCTGACCTCCTTTTAAAAGAAATTTAAAAAATTCAATCTACGAAAAATCAACATCAGAAAAAATTTCAATTAAATTTAACGCGATGAAAGTTACCAACTGTAATTATGATAGTAAATTTTTCCCAGACCTCTTCTCTGGCCTTTCAACCCTTTTGATCTTGATATTACGTCATGAAAAAATATTTTCTAAACCCACGAGTTTCTATAGAAACAAGTGATGAAAAAACTGTACCAAAAATTGAAATGAACCAAATTAAGGATGTATGATACGTACAGTCTCGCCAAAAGTGAGTTACAAAGATAATTTCGATCACTTCCCGATGGGATAAAAATCGGAAAAAAAGAATGTATATGTAGAGAAAAAAGTAGCAAGATGTAGTGAAAAAATTGATTTCGCATAATAATAATCCCAAAATGTTTTTAACAAATTGGTCCAAAAAACAATTGTTCAATAAACCTAACTTTTTTCTAATGAAAATTATATGTTAATTTATTTGAATGCATACGAATTTTTCCAGATTTTTTTCTTTATTTTGATTTAGATTTTTTTTATTTCGAAAAATGCGCAGAATATAACGAATTTTGGATATGCGTTTTGCAAAAAAATCTTGAGTGTAGTAGATGGTTTTATGCCGAACACATATCCAAAATTCGTTATTTCGTGCACATTTTTGAAAATGAAAAAAATCAAAATCAAAATAAAGCACCAAATCTGAAAAAAATTCGTATGCATTAAAATAAACTACTATATCATTTTCATTAGAAAAAAAAGTTAGGTTGACTGATTGTTTGTTGAACGATTGTTATTTTCACCAATTTGTTAATAACATTTTGGGATTATTATTATGCGAAATCAATTTTCTCAGCACGTTTTATATGCATTATTTTTCTCCGATTTTTATCCCATCGAAATTGATCGAAATTGTCACTGAAACTCACTTTTGGCGGGACTGTACGTATCACACGTCCTTAAACAACAGATTCTAGGCTTACAAAAAATGAATCATTCAATAATTGGCTTTTTGTACACTTGATATGTTGTTTCATAGCTACAAAATATTTTTTTTTCCGGAAATATTATTCAAAGAACGGTTTCGTTAATTAATAAGCGTTACATCGTTACAGAACTATGTTAATAACAGCTGGAGCGTACGTGACAGCCCGTCGTTCGCAGATGTAACAGAGCAGGCCAAATTGGCACCGGGCTAGCGAGCGTTCAAATATCGATAATTCAAGCGGTGTCCCCGTAGACCCAAGCTGAACGTGTGCGACATCATCGCCATTGTACATACATGTACGTCCTAGTTTTGGATGCACGACGTCGTTCGTCGCTGTCGTGTGAATAAGTACGTTTCTACGTGAAGCACGCGTAGCGACTTTCGTGTAAATCTTTCGTAAAATTTCAGTTATAAGCCAAATCTGACAGTGACAAATATTCTCAAGCTACGAGCTTACGTAATCCTTTGCCTTTCTATTCCGTTTCCATCACTAGAACAGGAAGTATTTTTTTCCTATTTACATTTTAATGGCTTTCCGTTTTCTGCCTTCAGGCGCATCCATTTTTTTCACGAGTAATTTGCTTCAGTGCAAAATAAAAACGGATTCAATAGTGCATGCATATTTTTGATAGAACACGTGAAAATGGAAACGTTTTTGAAGAAAACGTCGGGTAGAAGTACCGGTTGTGGCCACTTCAAGAATTTTCCCATTTTCAATTACTTGTGATTCGGAGCAAATATCATAAAAATGTTTTAAACCTATGGTTTTCGTATGTAAGAAGAAGATCATTTCAGATTTCTAGCATTGGAATCGTCATATGTGTCACGAAAACACTGGAAAATAGAAAAAAGTAGGAGTATAGCCATTTCACCAGTTCTGGTCACCTATGCACCGGTTCTGGCCACACTAATGTACCGGTTTTCGCCATGTGTAACATGCGAATAACTCAATATTCATTGCACTTGAAACAATTTTTAAGGCATGTTTAATCAATGAAAATCGTATTCTCATGAAATTGCATGCAATTGCTCTACACAAAAATGTATTTAAAGCACAGATGCCATTTGTGAACCAAACTAACTAATCTTATTGACATTCGTCTCCTTTATTTTGCACTTTCTCGTAGCACTTTTCTTTGTCACAAATAGTCATATTTTATATTAATATATGACTCTTTACACTTTCATTTTCATTTTTACCAGAGTTTTTCCGGAAGTACATTTTCGTATTGCATAATGATGGGAAATCTTCAACATCTTTACTGTGTTTTTAACTATGCATTTCTAAGAATATATATTTCTTAGCGTTTTTTAGTTTTTTTTTTTTCGTTTCGTCTTCATGAATACATAAATTGATTGTGTATTAATTGACGAAAAATCAATGATTGTATTTTATCATGGCAATTGCTTATTCCATATACCAGTTGTGGCTATCGTATTTTTTATAAATTCAGAGCTTCATTTAAAATTTTCAGTACATCGATATTTGCAATGATGCCTTTTGAGATTGATACGTGCAAAGCTGCATGCAATTCGCCAACAATGTAACCCGAATATATATTTAGAAGTCTCGTCAAAATCTTGTCTCGTCAAAACTCAATGAGTTGAGTATTCGATGAATCAGCTGATGATACTTTAATCCTTGATACAGTACTTTTTCTAATGGAGAAGAGCAGACGTAAAAATGACGATGAATGATTCAAAAATATACAAAGTTATGATAAAATCATGATAAAATACAGGTACAGAATTAAAATAGCCGCGAAAAACGTATTTAAGTGCGGGAGTGGCCGCAACCGGTACAGTGACCACAACCGGTTCTTCTACCCAACTTTAAACGTTGACATTCTTTTACTCATTATTGAAAAGGAATATGTTTATTTCTCGCTGTCCCATAAATAAAGCCTTATTTTTATTTTCGAATTTTCTATTTCAGTTTTAAAATATATAGACCAAAAGAAATGGGTCTCTATTTAAATTGGAGTACTTTCTCCTCTACGGATGATTTAGTAAAAAAATATTTGGCAATTCATTAACATTGTTTATTTAGTTCACTGTACATTTTTTAAAGGCATTTCAAAACGTGATGTGGCTGCTACGTCGTACTTGGTTGGTAAACAATTTTGTTAATTACGGAAAGTACGCCCGTCGGTGGAACCGCGTCTGGCAGCTCCGGGCTATACTTTCCACCTCTCCTTTGAGGGACGGAGAAAATTCAACTAACGTGAGAGAAGCGGAATCGGGTTCCCGGCAGTTTGATGATGAAGCTCACTTTTCTACCCTGCGAAACTCGACAGCGAAGCGAAACAGTGACTGTGGCACCGTGAAATATCGAAGTTCACGGAGAAGTGTACACAATGCCATGCTTTAACGTTGAATCGATCTAAGCAATTCAACGCTATTGTCAATGATGGAATAATACTTTATTTTGTGAGCAACAATATTGAAATACAAACGGACTGAGTATTTAGGTCAATATAAATCTGAGAGTTTATATTGTCCACAAAAGTCCACAGAAATTTTTTGTCGACCTTACAGAAAAGCTGTGGTATATTTCTATCTTGACAAATTTTTTTTTTTTCGTTTTTCTGTAACCCAAAACGGACGAGAATTCATTCAAAAACTTAGAGTATTAAAAAGATCCTGCAAACACTTGTGGACAAAAACTCTTCGTTAAGAAAAGGTATGATGATTTTTTTCTTTTATTTCAATTTTATTATTCATCATCATATTTATAACGTTATGACACACGAATTACTTTTATTATGTATTTAAATATCAATATGAATTATTTAAAATTTAATGCTTCGTAGAAATTGTAAGAATAGAAATGGATAGAAATTCAATTTTAAGCACCATTTCAAATATGCATGCAATTAAAAAAATAAATAGAAAAATAACTATGACCGGAATATTAATGTTAAAAAAATATAACATCATAAATTTAAATAAATTAGTAAGACAAAATAAATACCCATATATATATAATTAAAGTATTCCACATATTTTTTAAATCACCTTGTTTCTGATAAAGATTTTGTTTAACAAATAAACCAAATATATATTAAATCACAGTCATTTTTGTGTAATTTAATAAATGGTATATTCTTTAAATCAAAAGATTTAGAGTGTCAAATTTTATGGACAATAATCGATCTCAACATAATAGTCGAATATAAATTATAAAGATAAAATCTTTCTCTCGAAAATTTCACATGGCCATGATTCTAAATTTCATTGTACAAATATTTCATATGAAGATTTCCTTATGTTTTATTTTGTAGATTATACTCATCGTTCTTAAATACAAATATATGGTCTTGTAGAAACTTTTCACCATCATGAGGTACACCGAATATCAATTGATATATATATATATAACAATAACGGTATACTCGTATGTTTTGACTGCGTGACAGGTGTGTCTCTTCACGCAGACCAAAGAGAAGAGACCTTGAGTCCTTTAGCGGATTACTCAAAAGTCTCGAAAATGTACTTACTGTACTTGATGTACGTAGTAATGTACATTTTCGGAGCGCTATCTGTACTTCTCGAACATACTATCGCGCAGATATTAAAATTCTAAAATCTCTTACAAAGGATGTTTTTACGAAATATAAAAAATACAAAACGCAACGCAATAATAACCTTTGAATAAATTATTCGTTCGAATAAAAATAAAATGTGAAACCTATAAACTGCACTGAGAGGAAAATCTGGTAATTTTGAAAATAATATAGTTGGACTGACGATAATTTAACTATAAACTATAATTCCAAGGAGGAATGTCTATATTTTATGATTATAGCAAATATAAGAAAACAGTACACCCAAAGACGTAGAAAACCGAACTATCAAAAACGGCAGAGCCGGAAACGAGCACCTGTCTGATCAACAAAAACCACAAATGTAACCGCTGTAACCTCAAAATAAGAATAAAATTGTTTTTCATCATCAAGAAAACAGTTGCATCAACCACTAATATAATTCCCAATCGGAACATTTATATTTTATGGTTATCGAAAATATAATTATAGTGGCAATTATTAAAATGATAATGGTTTCAAAGATTATTCTCCTAGTTTAAAATATGCTGTTTTGTTGCATATACGATTTCAACGTTCCTTTCCAATAACCTCGCAAGTATCGTTTATTGAACCATATTACCATCGCTTCAGCCATAAAACATTGCAAGCCTTCCTATATTCGTTTTACCATGTGAAATCGTTAAATAAACAATATGCTTTTCCCTCAGTGTATATTGAAAAAACTTCTGACACTATTGAATTGAAAGGCTAAAATAATGTTCAAAGTAAGTTGATGATTTTCTGCTATTTTGCTGCATTAGTTTCGAAATATTGATTTTCTACGAGTCTACTAAACGATTCACAATAGGCTGGAAACCGTCGACGGCAATAATTTCTCTAAATCAGCATTTAATTTCACCGCAGTATGTTGCACGTGAGCAGCAATACAAAGCAGGAACAGGGAGCTCGTGTAGAACGATCTAATTTGGAAATTCGTTAGCTGTTAATCATACGAACGTCACGCGCATCTCACGTATGCATAACGCAGTCAAGTGTATAACAAGTAGCCAATACGAGGCAGTCCTATATTAATACATGTGTCAGTATGAACAGGTGAGATATGTTTGAGGTGAGCAATATCCATTCGGCAGTCGTCGTGCCTTCTCGTGTGGTTACTAATGTTCACCTCGTTGGCTTATCGAGTGGTTATATCGAACTCGAGTTGTACGAACAGCGGAAATAATTTCCGAAGTGAGTGGCCACTTAAGGGCTTCAAGACCGCAGATTGATCCAACTCTTGAAGTCAACAAATGTATACGTAATCTCGTATCGATTTACGTGAAGTCTACTCAGCATTGCAAATGATAAGCTCAATGGCGATCACGTGAGAAAATGGAAATCCTTTGAGGAAGGCTATTTGTAAATAAGCAGAAACCATATGACAGCATTTCTATAATTTCACTAATTTTATTTATTCTATGTCTTTGACTTATTTCAGGATAATTAAATCATCTCATTAGGTAAATTAATTTTCAATTCACCTTATTCTTATTTCAAGCACATCGTTGGTACATTAAAATGTTTCTCATTAATTTAAAGGGAATATATTTATCAATGTAAAAAATTGGACATGCATAGATTATCCCATTGCTCATTGATTCTGTGAGAGCAAAATCGCTCGGAGTGGACTGAGAGGTAGAGTTAAATATTATACGAATACTGAAAGCAGATGAGGAATATTTTAATTTAGTTCTGTAGAAAAGTTAATTCATTGCGGGTACGAACGCATTCAGATTTTCAACTACGCTGATATCATTTTTCATCACATTCTCGTGCTCTCGTACTGATAATAATAATTAAATGCTCGCAATTGAAAATCGCGTACATTTCTTTATTCATAAATCAGAGAAATAGAAGTTAGAAGGAAGTTTAACTAGAGACAGGAAAAGAAGTGAAAAATAAAACTATTTTTTTCTCCGACTAGAAAAAAAAAAAAAAAATACGCAGAGGTCGACGGAGACCGTTGCATGCGTTTTAGAAGCACCTCGTTTAAATGTAGAGCCCAGCGAAGAAATCTACTTCAGCAGTGACGTCAACCAGCTGAGCTTCAAGTACGTTTAATGGCGTAGTTGCGACAAGGAAAACTGAAGGGCAGGTCACGTTTTAGTACGGATAATATTACACCCTGAATTCCGGGAAAAAATCTCGTAAAGTTGAAAATGGTATTCATTTCTCGCACGATCACAGCTTCGATTTTTCTTGCGGTTTATCGTAAAACGTTTCGTTCCCTATTATTTTATAAAAAAAATAGTTTTAACATTTTTTCCATTGCGCTTTCTGTTTTCTTTCTAATTAATTTCTCTTTTCAGAAAGCGTCTGATTTTTCATCGCAAACAAGATTTAAAAAATTGTTATGCTTTGTTTGATGTTATAAAATTAATAAAATAATTTTCCGCTGCTCAAGCTTCAAAATTTATCGAGAAAATTAAAAAATAATTCATACCTTATTTGCCATATTGCATATTAAAGCTCGATTCATAACGATAAAAACAAGAAAAAGTATTCGTTAAACTATTTGAAAGAAGTCTCAGTCATTTTTAGTAAATAGTTGAATTTTCGCGAACATATCATGGAATTTCAATTTTTTTTGCCCTATATAATCTGTTCCAACCCTCTGTACACGAATGCGCTATCCTTTATATCAAAACATAAACATTTCTCATAAGCAGATCCAAAAATCGTTGTTGCATCGGGCATTTTTTGTGAATTCAACTTGTCGACAAAATCCAACTTGTAAATTGAATCACATCATGATGAAAACTATTACAAAGATTCGCCCAGACGGTGGACCAGATTCGGACACCAAAAAATATAAGCCTTCGTTTTTTAAATCATTACTTTACTGCTAAAAGATAAAACTTCCGGTGTGAGCGAGCAGAAGAAATTGGATCAACCCCCTCAAAATTTTTCACATACCAAATAAAAGTCAGGGATGTTCATGCCCGTGACAAAATCCCTCGCAATCTATCTATTCGAGGCTTAAGCATGAAAATCCCTCGAAATCTCCGTACGACCCACGCGCCCATTGCTGTCACATCCTGGTCCCATAAATTCCGGTGAAAAAAAGTCAGGTGGACCTTCCACCTCAATATCTACACACCGTACGGACGTAAACGTCATTTATATGTTCTCTACTCACTCTAAAAAGACTTCAGATTCGCTTCGTGGCAACACCAACCTCGGCAAGACGACAGCCTTCTTCCTGCGAGTCTTGAGAGTCTGTATGGAGTACTGTTGAAAGTCAAGAGCTTGAACAGGCGAGTGTGGGCTGAGGATGGTAATCTTTCGATCGCTGCCACCTGGACTAGTGAGTGAAAAGACTCCAGAAGGTGGTGGTAAGCTCAGATGCTGAGGAATCTTCCTTTCCAGGCCAGTATTAGCGAAGAGACCACGTCTGACCTCGGCGTTGAGACTCTCGTCGCGATGAAGCAGATTTTCGCTGCTTCTCGACTCGACGCTCACGACTCGTCTGATATCACGTTTCCCACTGGATGATGTAAGAAAGCTTCGATATTGAGTCGTGGAGGTCGCAGACGATGCTACGTGAGTCTCAGACGTCGAGGTAAGCGACTCCAACGACCTTGAATCTTCGCTGTAGCGTTCATCAGCACTGAGAAAGTTTCTCGACGTCTTCAGGCTTTCCATGGACCTGGCAGAGACCTGTCCAGTTGTTCCAGCGGACAGAAGGTGTTGTCTAGGGATGCACTTGACCTCAGGCTCGTAGTCCTCTTGACTGGAACTCGACTGGGGGCTTCGATTGGTCATGAAGAGTCCCATCCTAGTGCCGGAGTATTTGGAAGACGATGATGATGATGCGGCTCTCGTGTCATCCTGCATAAATTCACCGGAGTTGAGCTGAATCCTGGTGAAGGTCTCGCGACGCCGATGACCCTCGGCTGCATTGACCTGAATAGAGAATTTTGAAACTTCAGTGGCGGCCCCTTCGCTTCGTGGCACATCATCAGGGCTGGTTTTTTCGCTCTTCTGACCACCGGATATCCGTTTTCCCGTCTCATCGGTCACAATGGGCACTGGATCACTGTCATCCTTAGGTATGTTCTCCACTTCGTTTTCCGATTCACATTCCACTGTGTCCGACTCGTCTGCCGACACTTGCTGACGAATCACACGACTGCTGCTGCTAGATATCACACTGCTGCTCGTTCTGCTAAGGATTTTCGTTTTCGTCACTTTGTTCGTCAATGTGACGGATTTTCTCATGTCCTCTGTGTCCTCGTCTTCCATGATGTGGAAATTTTTATACGGTCCTTGCAGCGAGATCTTAGCGGCCGGGTCAATGACCTCCGAGACTGTTGAGGTGTTCCTTGCTATTAAGGTCAGTTGATTTCAATGGATGAGGAATACAATGGAAGAATCAAAGGTGAACTGGGGTGAGAATTCGTCAGAAAATCATCAGGACGGCTTTTTATCGCCACTTCATTGGTGATTCGTTGTCGGGTCTTTGTTCGTTAGTTTCACTGGTCCCGGAAAAATGTGACAAGGTCCTCAGCAATCCGATGGGTGAATTGATTAGCCGATTTGAACAGATTCGGAATTGTCAGGTGAGTGATCGTCTCGGTTTTTCACTCGCAGCTTTGAATTCCGATGACATTGAGGAACACTTTTCTCGTTTTCTTTGAAATTTCGGCAGATTGATTTTGATTGATTTTCACTGGAAAAGGAAAGTGGAAAAAATTGCATAATTAGGGGTACGAATTTTGGGCAATTTGAGCACTTGAAGTCTTTTGGTCTTTTTGGGTTGATTGTCTGCGCTGATTCAGCAAATCCACGAAAACTAGCTATTTTAAGT
Source organism: Tromatobia lineatoria (assembly GCA_949699805.1). Taxonomy (NCBI): domain Eukaryota; kingdom Metazoa; phylum Arthropoda; class Insecta; order Hymenoptera; family Ichneumonidae; genus Tromatobia; species Tromatobia lineatoria. The sequence continues at coordinate 3,643,872 of OX453052.1, forward strand.
GTATTGAGCGGGTGAAACGGAACAATGGAACTGGCTTTTGCCACGCGCTGATAGGGAATGCTCCGGATGGGCCTTATCTTTCTCACCCACGCTAACTGCATCTTCATTCCACGCCAGGGAACCCAAAGGCCATAGCATCGCTGCCTCCAATTATCTACCTCACACAGCTCCCCCACTTCATCTATATTGCTTCCAGTATAATTCTAGAGCAAGCCGGCCATGAAACTCTTTAGTCTCCATTTTTATAGAGACTCAGGGAATTAGCCTGGGCTTCAACTATATAGCTGCTCGTCTCATCGCGTGATCTCGTTTAATCGTGCAGCTTTCTCCACATTTTCATGCCCCCTTAATGTCTTTATCTCTTAATAGAATATCGTATGTGCATCGTAAAACTTTACTTCAGGATCACGTCAAGTGTTTGCGCCAAATAGCAAGGTTAGCAATCTTTTTGACTCGACGATCTTATAAATAACGACTTCAGGGTATGAAAAAATACATGTTTCATTTTTTAGAAATCCTGGCCAATGAATCTGTTCAAAAGCTTCCCGCTTAAAAAAAGTATTAAAAAAGTATTAAAAAAAGTATTAAGAGTCTTAAGAGTATTTAGAGAGTGATACTTAATATCATTTAATACTTTTTTTAATACTTAAGTCTCGAAAAAAAGTATCAAACTGAGTATCAAAAAGTCCAATACGTGAGACTCTTAATAGGATAAAACTTTTTTAATTCTCTTTTAATACTTTTTTAAATTGCACTCATTTCTCGTGTATGTCATTTTTTAAATATTTTTATCAGAATTTTGCAATTTTGTTATTACTTAAAAATAATTGCTAAACCTGAAAAAAGATTTTTGCAATATTGAATTTTCGAATCGTAAAAATATCTCTTGAAATAATTTCATAGCAGAAAGAAAACAAAGTGAAGATTGTTCAGCTTTTATTTTTCTTCAATTATTAGATTATACGTAACTTTTGTCATTATCCTTATTCAAAATCGATGTTGATACTATACAAAATGCAGTGCATTTTGCTTCTTGATGTCATATATTTCCAGAAACCAACCTTTTGTTTCGAAATATTTGTAACAACTTTGTTCGAACACTTGGTAATTGTAAAAGTAGTTTGAAATTTTAAAAAGTGCTTTTTTAATGCTGGAAAATACTATTTTACATTCACGAAAAATTATAAAAGCCTTTTTTCAGCTTTCAGATCGATTGAATTCTATTATTACTTTGTTCACCATTATACATTTCGCGGCTGTTAAATTATCCCTTTGACGATAGAATCCATTTTCTCAGTGTCTGCACCGCGTGTCTAGACCCCAAGGAATGCTCGCTTCGACGAGTCTCAAGACGATTGCAAATGAGGTGAATAAAGCTGGAAGTCCCTTGAGACATTCTATGTTTAGACGCAAGAAAAGCTCCACGCGGAATCGGCCTCGGCGATACCTTTTTCTTCACCACACATACACACTGAATTCACGACGAGTAGCATAAGCGATTCGCAACGATAGGCGGTTCATACAATGAGGTGGATATTCCAGTCACCAACCAGTCTACCAGTAATCGACAGTTTTTTTTTCAAAATAAACTGTAGATGTTTACTGTACAGTCAGAGCACACACTGCCAATTACTGGCGGCGCACTTTAAGGAAACACAGTCGCCTAAGAAAAGTCATAAAAAATAATTGTGTTGATGATACACTGCTTTTGAAATATCTTGAATTGAAACTTCATTAAGTACATAACAAGCATTATAATTTTGCAATTTTTATAAAGAGGTACAAGTGCAACAAAATGGTGTGAGGTTAAAAGGAAAAATAGTCACTTGTTGTAACATTAAGATTAAGCCAGTGACATATTTTAGTGTTCGATGTCTTATTTCATCTGTCAATAAGCGCATTCTGGTCTAAATGCAGGAATTTTTATTTTAAGTCTTTATAACAAGGCTGTGATTCTGAATGTGTGGCTAAATGATTCTTCTTGAAAAAAATTACTAAGCAATTGGTTACAGTGAATCTAATTTTCAGTGCATGGAAAATCGTTCTATTCAGTCCGGTTTGGTTTATTGGTTGATCGGTTTGGTCTGAAAGCTACGAGATGTAAAAAATTTGACTTTTTATTTTACACCTTCCATGTGTGTTCAACATCTTCAGAGAATTGTAGAATGTTTGTAATATACTTGAAGAGATATCAAAACAACATTTTTTTAAAAAAGGAAATTGAAAAAGAACTTTTTATGACTTTTTTTAAAGTCATGTGGTCCCCTTAAGGTTCATCATTTAGTGGAATCAAAATTTATGTAGTAATAAATTTCATAATAATTTTTTTATTCACTAACCATTAATATCTGAAAATGAAAGTTAAAACTTTTGAAAATTTGACATTGATTTTTGGTTCTGAAATACTGAAAATTTTCATCGGATTTTGATGCTCTTTTTTAATTTTTAGTTATTATTTGAGTTAAAAAAATAACTTTTGTTGCTGGAAAATGAGCAAAATAAGAATTGAAAGTGCAGATAGTCGTTGAATAATAATTATTATCGACCAACTAATCCGATGAATATTTACCAAATGACTTAATAGAGATTTATAGCCTTACGCGCGAGTGAAAATTTGTTGGTGTTTGAGATATATAACCTATATGAGTAAATCATAAATCTTTACTCATAACGCAAATGAGACTATATCTGTCGTCAATTCCAATGAATATGTGTCATTTATAAGCTACACAACATCGCAAAGATATTTTCACTTATGAGGATCTCACGATTTATGAAATTAACAATTTTTTTTTTCACATCAGAATCAGGTACATTTCGTATGGTAGAAAGGACATGATTATTATGAATGTTAAAATTGTTATGAATGTTAAATGGATGTTAACATATGTGAGCCATTTTTTTTTACCGTCTCGGTAAACAAAACCACATTTGTTTGGTAGTTTGGCAGTTTCTTCGTCAACAAGTATTTTATCAGCAATATAAATAAACTCAGGTTTCAAACTTATATTGATTTATCGTATCTTTATCAACTTAAATTTCGAAAACATGTCTTTACGGGACGAGTTCGCGGATTACTTCGTTAGAGATTCATTCCTTTCGAATATCAAGAGGAAACTAGTTATTTTTCTAAATTGTGAGTACATCACAAAAAAAACATTTTTGAAATGCAATGCGTTCATGAGTGACAGATATTCATTGATACTCACAGCAAATATATTGCTATTTTGTACATGAGTGGAGAACAATGTTCGATTAATATTTTATATACATCTCAAACACCAACAAATTTCTACTCGGGTTCAACGATGTATAATACGTACAGTCCCGCCAAAAGTGAGTTTCAGAGACAATTTCGATCACTTCCTGATGGGATAAAAATCGGAAGAAGAGAAGGCATATAAAACGTGCTGAAAAGATTGATTTCTCATAATAATAATCCCAAAATGTTATTAACAAATTGGTGAAAAAAACAATTGCTAAACAAACAATCAGTCAACCTAAATTTTTTCTAATGAAAATAATATGTTAATTTATTTGAATGCATACGAATTTTTTCCGATTTTTTTCTTTATTTTGATTTTGATTTTTTTTATTCGCAAAGATGTGCGCGAAATAAAAATTTTTGGATATGTGTTTGGCATAAAACTATCTACTACACTCAAGATTTTTTTGCAAAACGCATATCCAAAATTTGTTATATTCTGCGCATTTTTCAAAATAAAAAAAAATTAAAATTAAAATAAAGAAAAAAATCTGAAAAAATTCGTATGCATTCAAATAAATTAAAATATCATTTTCATTAGAAAAAAAGTTAGGTTGACTGATTGTTTGTTGAACAATTGTTTTTTTTTCACCAATTTGTTGAGAACATTTTGGGATTATTATTGTGCGAAATCAATCTTTTTAGCACGTTTTACATGCATAATTTTTTTCCGATTTTGATCCCATCGGAAAGTGATCGAAATTGTCTCTGAAACTCACTTTTGACGGGACTGTGCGTTTCATACATCCTTAAAAAATGGTCAGTGACTGGGACATCTACCTTAAGTCGTTTTTTCTAACGCCTTAACCCTCTTATCTCGTGTCTCGTGGTGTCGCCCTTTTATTTGACATGCTTCACGCGATTCGCAACTGAGTTGGCGGTCCGGAACCGTGAACGAACCCAACGGAGCATTTCATAAATCATTTTTGATTCGCTTAGATGGTTAGACCTCCCGCAGTCTAAACGGGAGCCGTTTACGACGGTCTCCACGCTGAGTTAACTTACGTGTAGAACATGCACTCACTGACTGACATATACACTTTATTTTCCTACAACTCTTTTGATTCTCCATTTCATACAATAAAATAACGCCCAAACGATCATAAAACTTTACGATCTTTTCAAACGAGCTGAGAGAATTATAGGATCTGCCTAATAAAATACGATGTTTTATGCAGCAAAACTTCGGGTGACATAATATACCGTTTATTTATTTATATTCACTGTAAAGCACTACATTATAATTTTTTTGATCCTTAATTTTTTTCGTTTCAAACTTATAAATAAAGAATAAATATAGCACATTTTCTGTATAGCATTGAAGATTTTTTATTTTTTTCATAATTACGAAATTGTTATATTAATGTCAGATCAATAAAGTAATTTTTCATTGAGTATGATAAAATACCTGACATCTAATTTCCATGATTTCCTGCTAACAGCTCCTTAATCTTACTTTCATCAGTCATCCTCGCTCACACAATTATTGATCGCTCGACGATATAGATCAGAATAGCGAAGACCTTGACTGAAGCAGATGGAAAAATATGCTTCCAGAATATAACACCTCTGAACGTATAAAGTTCGATAACGCCGATTTGGCGATTGACGATAAAGGACAACTGGAATAGCATTTCGACACGCACCTTCATTTCGTGCCATTCGATTGTCCCATGAGACTTTACACCCACGCTGCCTCGCTTTCTATCACGCGATAGAATCAACTTTTTCTTCGGGCACAACTATTTCAGACGTGCTAAATACGGGACTTGGAGATCGAAAACAAGGATCTTCGTCACGGAATAAATACAAGTAAAGTTGTAGGTGATTTTATCGAAACACATCAGGAAGAAGACGAATGTTTTTTTTTTTTTTTCGTCACAAAAAGTAAGATAATGAAATTAAAATGAGGGAAAAAACGATTTGCTGTTGATTAATTACACATACTTTTTTCTACGTTCAAATTTTATTATCTTACTGCTGATTATCCGCACATATTTTTTTCGTTTTGTAGACAGCAATTAATGAACGCTTTTTTTGGTAAATAGGGCATTTTAAACGTGTAATGATAACATAACCTGAAAGAAAGTTTTGATAGATACTCTCTGGAAGTAGAAAAAAAAACATACATCTTGTTTCTTGATAACATTTTTTTTCCAAAATTCATTACTATAATAAATAATAATAATAATAATTCAATTTTAAACGTGCTAAATACAGGACTTGAAGATCGAAAACGAGGATCTTCGTCGCGGAATAAATACAAGTAAAAATGTAAGTGATTTTATCGAAACACATCAGGAAGAAGACCAATGTTTTTTTTTGTCGCAAAAAGTAAGATAATGAAATTAAAATGAGGGAAAAAAATATTTGCTGTTGATTAACTACACATTTTTTTTCCATGTTTAAATTTCGTTATCTTACTGCTGATTACGTACGGCTGATTATCCACACATATATTTTGTTTTGTTTTAACAGCAATTAATGAACGCGTTTTTTTTTGGAAAATAAGGCATTTTAAACGTGTAATGATAACATAATCTGAAAGTTAATTTTATTGGGAGTAGAAAAAAACATACATTTCGTTACTTGATAACAATTTTTTTCATTGATATAATAAATAATAATAATAATAAACTTTTATTGACCAGTAATTTATATTGCAATACGATATAAGGTAAATAAGTGATATCTCAATAAAATCAATGACATTTTTCAAAAATTAAAAATAGATATAAATAAAAACTTTATTCAAAGGACGAAGAACAATGAGGTAAAAGAAAATCTCATTTGTTGTTGAATCCCCAGGGTAATTATGACAAATATCACTGTCTTCTAGCCTCATTAGGCAACGAAACATCCTTTTTTTTTCAATCCAAGCCATAAGAAGAAAAGAATAAAGTGAACCCATCGCTTCCACACATAACCACGTCTTCATTCTCTTCTTTCTCACTGCTAAGTGCCCTGGGATCTAGATTTGTCTTCCCAATGATTTTTTGCACGTTGAGATCATTTGCACCTGATTTATGTGAATTGGCATATAAGAAAGAGACCGTACTACGTCGAGACGCAGAGGTTAATGGATAACGGAGTTTCCAGACAAAGAACTATGAGTGCGTCGACAGCAGTTAGGCTGGCACAGCTGAGAGTCTCATAAAAACGAAGCTCGAGGTGAGTATGTAGTGAGAAAGTCTAGTATGAAGGAGGAACGAGGTAGACCGTCGAGAGCTTCTAAATTCTAATCTTAGCACAGAAACGAGGGGCATCGGCCAACGCCGACGCGGGTATTGTTCTTGGCCGCATACTCGATGTTATGAGTCTAGAGATGCTTGGTTCCCGAATGTGTACTCTAGCAACGCGATATCGTAGCGCTATAGGTACACGTGCCCATTCTGAGGTACAGGATGTGCCAAAATGTGTGCAATTGCTAGTATTTTCTGGAAAAATGTTGAGTTATGAAACGAGGGCAATGGCCCAAGTGGGATTTATGTAAATCGAAAGTTTTCTATACACCCAAAGTTCTATTCAAGAATTCATATTCCGTACATTCTCGAACATAAGTTTATACGGATTGAAATTTGGAAGTCTGTCAACCCCAAGCCGTAATAACTGTTTGACATTCAAATAATTATTGATAAAACATGGTGCATGAAGAAAAAGACTTAGTTGGATCAACCAAGGTGCTTGGTTATATATGCGCTAACTGGGTTATTGGTTGGATCAACAAAATTATTGGTTGCGATGAATAACGATAAGTTGGCCGCGGAACCAATAATTTGGTTACTCAATCGATACTTTGGTTACTCAATCGATACTTTGGTTGCTCAACCAATACTTTGGTTGCTCAACCAATACTTTGGTTGCTCAACCAATACTTTGACTGCTCAACCAATAACTTGGTTGACTATAACCAATACTTTGGTTACTCAATCAATACTTTGGCTGCTCAACCAATAACTTGGTTGACTAACCAATACTTAGGCTGATCAACCAATAAATTCTACTAAGATTCTACTGAATCCAAATTTCTTTCTGAGATTTCTTTTATGTTTAATCTTTGTTCTTCTCTTAATAAATATTATTTTAAGCCACGTGTTCTGAAGTACCAATGAAGTCATGTCATATAAAAAATGAAGTCGTCTAAAATATTAATATATGTTTTCAAGTATTCCATTTACGACCTTTTGGCATTGTCATAATCCAAACATGATAGTCTTATAATTTCCAAAATAAAGATAATTACTATAATCATATTTCAATAAATTTTACTTTAATTGCCTTTAGTACATTTTTTGTTTTTTCAAGTGAAAAAAAAATTATTTTGAAATACGTATTAATTTCATAGCAATATGGCAAATGAGCCAAAATTTGGTAACGATCTTTGAAACAACCCGTAGATCGTTGTGCATGCTGTACAGTGAGACGCTGCTTCTTCGTACGTGCAGCTTTGTAGCAACATTGATTCCGGTCTCGTTACCAGAAAATTAGTCTCGGTGGGCAGCGTATTCAGAGGAAACGAAAGGAAACAACACGCGAGGCGATTGCGAGTGTGGAACGTCATCTCGAGTTCAAACAGTCGATGGACGTAGAAAGCAGACACGGAACTTCAAAGCTATAAACGCAAGCACGAACACTTTCGTGCCAATAAAATTACACTTATAGCCTTCGTCTATTTGTGAAAATTCCCCGGGACACATTCTACCGCGATGAGCATGAGGCTTCCTTCGAGTAAATCACTAATAATACTGTTAGAGCTAAATGTGCAGCTCAGCGTTCTCCGTGAAGTAAATCAATTATAAGAAAGTTGCTGTACACGTAGCCAGTAAGTTTTTGAGGGAGAAATTGAGTGTTGCATACGTATCGATCATGCTTATCCTGATCTCGGACCATGGAAAAGGGTTCGACAATTATTAGGTGCCAAACTTTATGCAAATTTATAGCCACCCACGTTCAACTCTAAATTCCACGATGAAAACATAGGTGCACTTGGCAAGAGTGCTACTTCGACGTTTACCCGAATTATTCTATCAAATTACCCATGCAAAACTATGCGTCATACTCGGAAAGAGGAAAGGGTAATGAAATGCAAGTTATTCACACACGTTTTCACTTTACACGAACTGGAATATGCCTCAAGTGGATATTAAAATCTTCTATATTGTTTTGGGTTATCAATTCTAAATCTTCCTGAATGCGAAACTGCATTTTTTTATGTCGATAACCATTTTGTTTTTGTAAAAATCGACTTTTGGGTTATCAAACAGAAAATTTATCATTTTCGTAATAACCAGAAAACGATTTCGATTTCGATTAGATAGGATTTTAACCATTTGCGAAAATAGAATCTTGGGTTTTCGACCTTCGAGAACCTGCAAAACTAAATTTAGTAAAAATCGGAATTTTTATAAGACCAGAAATTTCACACTGAGGGAAAAATATAGTAGAATAGTAAGTTCTACTATCTCAATATAATTAGTAACAATCTACTATCCCAGAAAGAACGTTTATATCGATTACACTCAGTGATGCGAATGACCGTCACGTTACCGTCATTTACATCTATATAGACGCTACTTGTGACCGTCATTTCACATCTGTAGAGATGATATGACAATAACGTAAACGTCATTTCACAACTATATAGATGCCAGATGTAACTGTCATTTTACATCACTAATTACACTGGATACTATGGTTTTTATTAGTTAAGCTATAATTATGTTTGCAGCTATTGTTTTTTTGCCTTTGTCATAACTATAAGATATAACCGTTTCTTCTGTGTACTATGGTAAAAGTATAGTGTCGTTGCTTCAACCATATATTTTTCTCTCGGTTTACCAAGAGAACTACAAATCTGAAAAAATTTAAAATTCAGCATAATTTTTTAAGAATCTTAGCAGAATGAAAAATCGATCAAATCGACCTAGAATTTCTCAGTAAAGATGTCAATATTAACCTTTCGGCAGTAGGGACAATATCCGCCCCGGTTGTAGTCCCACACGAAAAAATCATATATGAGTCAATATATACAGTCTGAGTAAGAAAATGGACATATAGAATAACTATACACTGTATTTCATTTATATAAAGTTTATATATAGTCTGCAGATTTTATAAAACGATTTATGTAGAAATGTTATATTAAATTTAGATAAATTACATTGCACTTTATATAATTTTGATAGAATCTTCATATGTATTGTATACAACACATAGAAAATGTACACTGAGAGAAAATTATGGTATTTGTAGCCATAAAGTGACAACTATTGATTTGTAGTTGTTACAAACATAGTTGTTACCACTTAATTAGTTGTCACAACTATTTTTATACACTGTCAGAAATTTTCGTACGGAAATTAATATAAAGTATTGGAATTTTTTTTTTGCAGATGCGCGTATATTAAATGTAATATACAAATATTGAGTAATATACAAAATGCAATTTATAAAATTAATATACAGTATATTAAAAATCTCATAATTGTTGTGTTTATAATGTGTTTTTTGAAATTTTACAACAAGACCGTATATTAAATCAAAACTATTAAATTGTATTTGCAAAAGAACTTCCAATACATATATTAATTTTCAAAAGATTTTTAACACTGCAGTCACCGTAACTATAAAAGGACTAAAAATCAATACTTGTCACTTTATAGTTAATTGTACTATGACAATTTCTCTCAGTGTGTATGTCCACTTTTGTATACAGCTTCCATGTAAATCGTTATATATAATTTGTATACTTGTTGAAGCTACTATTGCAGACGTATTTAATTTTCCATCGATACGAATAAAATATGATCGCAACATGAAGAGATTGAAAGTAGCTGAATTTGTTTGGTTGGGACTGACAGGACTTCTGTGGCTATAAACTCTCACCCCTAGAACCTTTCCATTGGTCATGGCGCACCTGGGGCCGACAGTTTGTTAAATGGTCGAGGGCGTATAGATACAGACGAGAGAAACTCGGCTTTCAACCAAAGACATGAATATCCAGGACGGAATTAACCTTGTTTACGAGGAGATAGATAGGGTCGAGAATTTCCGGTGCAGATATTCTGCAGGACGCGAGGATAGACGCAAAATAGACACGGACACGGAGGCCATTTGTTCGGTGAAGTCGCGCGACACTTTGTAGAGGGCTTCTTTGCTTTCACCGGATCTTTTATGAACATTTTACGTCAAAAATGATTAAAGGTGCAAAGTACAACTTTTTAAATTGCTTCCACATTTGTTGTTTAATCAATCTTTTTTTTTTTAAGCTCCTTCTAATGTTAACATGTTAATCGATTTTGGCTTCCTCATAGAGGAAACTTTGTAAACAAAGCCAAAACAACGAGTAAGCAATTTGCAAAGTTTAATTTCGCAGTTTTTTTAAATAAAAGTAAAATTCTGAAAACCGAACCACATAACAATTTATGATGAAACTGTGTACCTATTATTGCAGAATGGTACCGATTTCATGTATAAAATTCGAGTTCACTATCTGATGTTTCGCTGAAGTTGATACAATAACATAATTTTGTCTAAAAGTAAGAATTTGGAGTAATTTGAAACTCATTGCAGATCATGATGAAACTATGGACGAATCATTGCTATACAGTGCCGATTTCATGGGATCCATGCGAGTTTATTGTCTCATGCTTTGCTGTTTACAGTAATACAATTTACGGCTTTATCCTGTTACACATCAAGTGGATTGGATGGACATGCGATAGAGTTGGTGCACCGAAGCAATCTGCTTAAGTTGTTTTTCGTTTGAATAACGTTGGATTCAGCAAATCCTGACTAAAAGTTCGTAGTTGAAAGTGCGGACCTGGACAGGGTTAATCTGGCGTTTCCCACGCCGGAAATCCTCTTAGACTGCAGATGCTTAATGTCCGGAAAGACTGACAGTGGCCTAAAGTTCAGCGAACTAAGGGACAACCCACGAATTTCACCTCCGTAGCCTTATCGGGTTTCGTGGTACTGAAGATCCACCTTAGGAAACATCCACTTGATATCCAAGAGTGCCATTTTGTTCCATCGGAACCGTAACGGCTTAACAAGGTACAGTGGGGGAGTCCTCGTCCGTGAATTATCAGCATGTCACTAACATTTGCCTAAGGTTGCCTCGGGGAAGTAAGAAGAAGCCCCTCGTTTATGTCATACCGAGACGTCCCTGCTACAGACAGATCCGTGACCTTTTTGGAATACCTCAAGATATAATCATTGCAGTGATTACTTTCGTAGGGATTACGTTCCAGTTCATGCCTGACAGTTACTTTTCCCGTCATTATTGTTAGCTGTCTAGAGAAAAATGAAGCGCATCTGTTTACCGTAGAAAAATGTCCGGCTTCATCCTGTTACACATCAAGTGAATTGGATGGACATGCGATAGAGTTGGTGCACCGAAGCAATCTGCTTAAGTTGTTTTTCGTTTGAATAACGTTGGTTTCAGCAAATCCTGACTAAAAGTTCGTAGTTGAAAGTGCGGACCTGGACAGGGTTAATCTAGCGTTTCCCACGCCGGAAATCCTCTTCGACTGCAGATGCTTAATGTCCGGAAAGACTGACAGTGGCCTAAAGTTCAGCGTGCTAAGGGACAACCCACGAATTTCACCTCGGTAGCCTTATCGGGTTTCGTGGACCTGAAGATCCACCTTAGGAAACATCCACTTGATATCCAAGAGTGCCATTTTGTTCCGTCGGAACCGTAACGGCTCAACAAGCAACAGTGGGGCAGTCCTCGTTCGTGAATTCTCAGCATTGGAATGTCACTGACATTTCTCGTTGCCTCGGGGAAGTAAGAAGAAGCCCCTCGTTTATGTCATACCGAGACGTCCCTGCTACATTCAGATCCGTGACCTTTTTGGAATGTCACAAGATATAATCACTGCAGTGATTACATTCGTAGGTATTACCTTCAAGTTCATGCCTGACACTTACTTTTCCGTCGTTATTGTTAGCTGTGTAGACCAAAATAAAGTAGGCGCGTATCTGTTTACCGTAGAACAATTTACGGCTTTATCCTGTTACACATCAAGTGAATTGGATGGACATGCGATAGTTGGTGCACCGAAGCAATCTACTTAAATTGTTTTTCGTTTGAATAATGTTGGATTCAGCAGGTCCTGACTAAAAGTTCACAGTTGATAGTGCGGAGCTGGACAGGGTTACTCTGGCGTTGCCCACGCCGGAAATCCCCTTTCACTGCAGATGCTTAATGTCCGGAAAGACTGCCAGTGGCCTAAAGTTCAGCGTGCTAGGGGAGAACCCACGAATTTCACCTCGGCAGCCTTATCGGGTTTCGTGGAACTGAAGATCCACCTTAGGAAACATCCACTTGATATTCAATAGTGCCATTTTGTTCCGTCGGAACCGTAACCGACGGAACAAAACTGTTTATTACATGAAAACCGACGTAAGCCGAGGGAAAATTCCCACAGTTTTGTCAGGACTCTTTGACGTCAAGGTCTCTGACAGATCTCCGCGGATTCTGGAAAGCGTTAGGTGTGAAAAATTGCGAAATATTACACAATCTGAAGGTACGAATTGCAAGGGAAATGAATTACATAATTGCCAACAAACGAAACGGTTTGGCCCAGTCAGCGTATCTTTTAAACAGCCTAATAAACACTTTTCCTGGCCCAAAATTGAACCCGGTAGAGTAACAATTTTTTTTACTAGGCTAACAAAACATTTTGTCAATATAAAACAAATTCTCCCTACGCTAATAAACTAAGTTGCTGGGCTAATAAATGTTTTGTAAGGCTAGGAAATATTTTTGGTGGTAAGTTCATTCTGCTAGTCTAACAACGGTAGAGTTACAAATCTTATTGCTTTTCTAAGCTGACAAATGCTTTGCTAGGCTAACAATCCTTATCGTATTGACTTATATCGTCGCTACACCAGCACAATATTTTATGCCAGAGCAAAATGATTTTCCCCGTACAGCATTAACATAAGTAACTATGCGTCAAATGACATGTCCGGGTATATCCATGTATATTCAACCCATATTGAGCGCATTAAATTAGTAGTAACACCAAAGTTCTGATTCCCACATTCAAAGTCAAATTCAAAGAGGAGCTTAACCAAAACTTCCGTTGGCATCCGAGAACATAAACCTCTTTAGCGTAGATGTAGCCAGCAATAACGAAAGGATACTACCCAGATTTCCTTGGATATATAGTAAGACCTTCGATGTAGATATATTCGGCTTCCCTTTGTCGGCTTTCTCTTTGGCATGAGCATCTCCGAATGCTGGAGTTCCAACGAATTCGTCGCTACTCAAAACTGGTACGTGCACTGATTTCTGTGGAGATTACGATGAAAGTTCACTGCGTATATGCTCGTATCCTCTTCTACCGACGAATTTCGCACAGCCATTTCACTGATTGCTCAGTTAGGCTCCTCGAATCTGTCCGTGTCACATTGTCGACTGTGATGGACAAAAGCTATGATCATCTACATGTTCCCATAACCGACGCATGCCATCACATACATTGAACGAAATTATCCTGAGTTGCAGGGTTTAAGCTTGGGACCAATTGGGAGCAACCACGAAAGTGCACTTCGAGAATCTAAGTCCCGGACTTTGAATCAATGCGATCGCACGCTAGGGTCGAAATCCTAATGGATCTGCTCACACGTTCGAGTGACGAATCGAGAATGCGGACAACGACACGATGAATTTTCGATGAACTACCTCAATGGCAATCCTGGTGTAAATATGTTCTGGTGATTTTCGGTATCTTGAAGATCCATTGAAAAACAGACTGGATATAGAATATCGCAGAAATACTAACAGTGAAACATTTGTTGCTTGACGTATTTCTATGATTACCTGCGGTAAATATTAATGGCAAACCCATATAAAAATGATCAGGCGATGAAACGATTCTACATCTTTTCTACATGGGCTGTTAACCCTATAACTGCCATTATAGCATATTTGAAGGAAGGAAAAGATTAGCCGCCATAACCAAAGAATGAGTTTACATAACCAATCGATGATTCTATTTCCCTTACAACGCAAATGGTGGTGCCAATGATTTGAATATTAGTGGAAACGATATGAATGGTCGTTTCAATTAATCAAATGGAAGGCTCAACTAGTTGATTGGTTGGGCTGACTAATGTTCTGATGAATAATCGTGAATTGTTGAAATGACAATTCGACATGGTTGAGGCAACTGATTTGTCAAATCTTTCGTAGAGGAAATTGTAAATGTAGTTGTCACAACGAATCATTTATTTTTGTTTGCTGCATTGGTGAAACACCTTATTTTAAAAACACATTTACTTTTTCCAAAATTTTAAATTTCATTACAAGATTCTGCAAAAACTTGAAGTTTCAATTAAAAGTGCTTTTTTCTTAGTGCTAAAATGAGAAAAGAAAAAATTTCAAAATTCACACAACAAAAGTTAAGATTTGGACTTCTGTTATATTCATATGGTAAGAATTTATGATTTGGTTACATTGACATAATCCGAATTGCAGTTGAATTCACCTAATGAAGATTTATACTTTTAATATATTCAGATGATCAAATTTTTACGTTTAATACATTCGATTAGTTGGAATTCAAATTTTCGCTGTATTGGGATGATAGGAATTAGAACGTTCACTGCTTTGAGACATTCAGACTCAGCAGATCTAGATTTTTTGCCATTGATTGATTTTTCAAATCGCATTTTTGTATCTTTATTGCAATCATACGAAAAATCTTGGAAAGGCAATATACTACAAATCTTCCGTATTCCAGCTTTTTCCTATATTTGGAGTACCAAAGAAGGCTGATCAATGGAATATGTATAAACTATAATCCCCGTCGATTCAACAAGTCGGCTGCAGTAGATAGACGTCGTCAACCTCTAGCGTATTAACGCGAAGGATTATGCATCACGTATGAGCTCAAATTGAACGTCATTCTGCAACTGATGGTTGAAACTGTTCCGTATCCGTAGTTCCAATTGCATAACATGCTGTCGTTCATCGTTATATTCGGCTTTACGTAGAATCGCCAAATAGAAGGATATGAAAGAGCTTTCGATGGTCTGCCGCTGATCGACATGACTGGTAAACAGAATACGATAATTGCGATGTATACTGCGTGTACACGATGAGGAAATTTAATTATATAGTACCAGACTAAAATTTTTCGGTGGGGTAAAAATAGCAAACGGCTAAAATAGCTAATTTCAAAATAATGAACGTCTGAATCTAAAATGACCATAATTATGAAATTCGCTATTTCAGCCATTCTCTCAGCTCATCTGCATATTAATAACACAAAGCTCCTTTAAATAAATCAATGCTACTGTGATTTTTGAGTACACACAGTAGACGTTCTTCAAGATGTACTTCGTAGTCCTTATGTGACCCGTTTTTTTAAATCTAATATGGGAAGCTGTAAATTCCGTGACGATGAAATTGTAATTTTTATACAGATATAAATATAATAAGGTGCTATTTTTAAATTAACAAATTCGATAACCACTAATTGACTAATATTAGTCAATTAGAATTCTAGAATGTTGATCGTTAATAACTGGATTACGACAGACGTTTTGTCATTTTATTAAAATATTTAAAAACTGTGTCTTCACTTTATCGATATTGCTATTGATTCTACCATGAATATTCCACTAATTATTATGTAATTCTTTACTTTTCCAAATTTCATATCACTTGTAACACGAAATTTACAATTGTGTTTAGCAGTGTACGCGAGAAGTATATCATATTCTGGAATCTCTTTGAATAATTAGTCCTGTATGTTCAGGTATTCCCGATTTAGGTATATTCTCCAAAATTCCATAGCTGTTCAGCTGCCATTTAAAGTGCATACGAGCTTCCAATTATGGAACGGTAAAAACGTAGAAAGAAGTTAAACGTCAATGCGCTGAATATGCAAACTCACAATCCATGACATGTAACAACAAGTAGCTTACATTTCTAGGTAAATATAATTACTTGCTTAATGAATTTTTATGTGGTATTGGGATTGGTTTCATAAACCCAATTGAACCCAAAGAGCTTCTAAGCATAAAAAGAATTCAACTTGAAATAATTATAGATAGATGAATGAATTTAAATTTTTCTATACTCGTACAGTCCAAGCAATTTAAATTTGGATTAAATGCAAGATCAACGTATTTAAAAAAATTCAGTCATCAGAAAAAAATTAAAGTTATTAGGAATTCTACGAACATTAATCTTACACACCAATATATTAATACATCAGATTAGAAAAAAAAAATCAGGATTTCCAGAATTTAAAATAATACATTGTTTAAATTTATATTTCTGCATTAAAGCTAATTTAGTAACGTCTCGACATTGATCTCATATTTGTTCAAAGAAATATTTTAAAAATTTTTTGTGTTTGGGTTTTTGTTTAAAAAATAGGGTTTTTTAAAAAATATTCTGACTCAGATGGTAACGTCTTGATGAAAAATAACTGAGTGATGTACAAAATGTCCCAAACCATTTATCATGTTTTTATCACCGTAGATCCAATATGGTTTGTAGGCCAATTGCAATTCCAGTTCTAGTCACCGCTGTGAGAATGCCAATGAATCTTCTGCTGTTATCGATGGCACCAATAAACCTCTTCTTGCCATGCACTCCGGCAATTCTATTGGTTTGCGTATGATTCTTTACTGTGGATCATGTAACGATTCCTCTCGTTTAAATCCACAACGACCATTCTTACCAACGGACGAACATGGAAGAAATCGCACTTCTCCAACGTTATTGCTTATTTATGTGCCACGTCTATTACCATATCGAGAAAATGGCTCCACTTGGGTAGTATCATAAAAAATAACGAGACTAGGAATGGGAAACGATTTTCTGGGCTTCGCGGTAGCGAAGAAAGATTCTCAGACAGTGAGACACAAAACTGACCTGTCATAACCATTCTATAGAACCTTTTATTGGCTTTTGACACACAAAGACGTTTTTGGATCGCGTTTATTGTTAGTATGAATCCCATTTTTCTTAACATTGAATTTGAATAAAAATAAATATCTTTTTCAAGTATTATAACACAAATTGCCAACTGAATAGCTGTAAAAAATTCTTAGCAATTGTAAATATTTCATTCATTCTTTCTTTGTTGATAATTATAATTTTTTTACAGGATACATTTTACAGGAACCACGCTGAATAACTTTGATTAAGGATGTATGATACGTACAGTCCCGCGAAAAGTGAGTTTCAGAAACGATTTCGATCACTTCCCGATGGGATAAAAATCGGAGAACGATAATGCATATAAAACATGCTGAAAAGATTGATTTCGCATAATAATAATCCCAAAATGTTATTAACAAATTGGTGAAAAAAAACAATTGTTCAACAATCAGTCAACCGAACTTTTTTTCTAATGAAAATGATATGTTAATTTATTGTAATGCATACGAATTTTTTTAGATTTTTCTCTTTATTTTGATTTTGATTTTTTTTTTTTTCTTTCAAAAATGTGCGCGAAATAACGAATTTTGGATATGTGTTTGGCATAAAACCATCTACTACACTCAGGATTTTTTTTTCAAAGCGCATTTCCAAAATTTATTATATTCTGCGCATTTTAAAAAATAAAAAAAATAAAAATCAAAATGAAGAAAAAAATCTGAAAAAATTCGTTTGCATGCAAATTAATTAACCTATCATTTTCATTAGAAAAAAAGTTAGATTGTCTGATTGTTTGTTGAACAATTGTTTTTTTTCAGCAATTTGTCAATAACATTTTTTGGGATTATTATTATGCGCAATAAGACAATTCAGCACGTTCTATATGCATTATGCTTTTCCGATTTTTGTCCCATCGGGAAGTGATCGAAATCGTTTCCGAAACTCACTTTTCTACGTGTCATACATTCCTTAATGGCCTAATGGCCCCTCCTAAAGTAAGATAAATCAAATTGTAAAGAAAAAAATTAATAATTACTTGCCACTATTATTGGAATTATATGTACAAGAATATATGTATAAAAATATCTTCATGACATACGTGAAGCGATCGGTTGGAATGGACCGAATAATAAAATTCTTGGCATGAATATTGGTCCGTTACGTCCAACTAAAAATTGGACGAGAAAATGCTTCGGCAGGTGAATTTTTTCATGGAAGATATATTCTTATATCAGCGATGGAAAGTTTGGGTTTAAGAAGCGAGACCAAGAGATTTCCTCTCTGTGCCAAACAGCAATTATGTCAATCGATTTGGTTTTGATTCCAATTCCCATCGTCATCATATTGAATTGTCAGTAAAAATTGAACATCTTTGTACAGTCTGAGTGCATGTCCTGTTCTGTCGATCCCGGGGGAAATCAAAGGCATAAGAGACCGAAACTGGGTCGCAAAATACATGGAAAGCAGTGCGGACTCATTATCGTTTACATATATATGGATATATATACCGTATAATGCTGATATATTTTCTATGATGGTTTCACAAGTAATAAATAGACATTTCGAACGGTTGCTTAGTCCAAATATTTAAAAAATTCATACAACAATGTTCGAGAGGTGGGGAAAATTTTTAGTTTTCAATTGCTCTTAAAATTTAACGAATATTTCTGACATAAGTAGTTTTTACTTTATTGTACATCAATTAATGTAGAGCAAAGCTAAAATTGTTCGCCAGAATTGAGAAAATATTATTAAATATTATATAATTCCATTTTTACTTCTTTGGACACTTTTCACTCTATTAATATGATATAATCTACAGAGGTAATTGTGAAGAAACTATCCAAAATGGACTAGAATTAACGAAAAAATTGCGGAATCGAAAAAACGTTTTCTTAAATTCATGAAAGTAACTTAGAAAAATTGCTTTACGTATGGTAATCTAGTCTCTGAATTATTGTCATTCGTTTGCACATGATATTTTCTGTAAAGCTTTAAAAGTACCTAAGAAACCACAACGATAAATTTCACCAACGGATTCGTTAATATTTTCAATACAACATTTTATTGAAAAAAAAAACTACCTACATTACGTTATTCAAATGCACCAACAACAACGAAAAATGGATCTAAAAACGAATGCTACATTTATTTTGAAAATAAAAGAACAGACGATTTAAAAAACATATAAAAATATAAATTGGATTTTCCGTATTGTTCATTTACGGTTTTCGAAGCTTTACTGAAAGCTGCTCAATAATCATTATAACCAATGTATTTGTAACAAATGTTACTGATATATTACTGCACAAAAAATGCACGATATAAGAATGAGCGGATTTATAGTTTTTAACGATTTAAACGATTTAGTTTTTGATAGTCTTTGAAAAAAATGATTAAAATATAATACATCGCGACGAAATCAACAGATAAATGTTATCTATTTTGTTTGTCGTATATTTATCCCCGTGTATCGTTTCTTCAAAAAAGCGTATGTATGGAGCTTTGGCAAAGCTCGGTATTTTCAACCTCAGCGAGTTTACCGTCAAAACGACAGTCGCTTGCAGAATTGTAGCTTCTGTAGCTCTGCGTCAGCACCATGCCTTCGGGTTTTCCGTTTCGCGTAACAGGTTGAAATGTATTGCGCAGGGGAATTGAAGTTACAATAAAAAAAGGCATAACAAAATGGGATTGTAGAGGCAGTTTCCTGGTTCTGATATTGCAGCGCGTAGACAGCGACTTACAAAAACTCGGAATGGAAAAATGAGCCAGAAGGCACAATAAAATTGTACATGGAAAGCGATTTTCAACGCGACGATTTTAATTGGCTCAGATTAAACCACGGACTGTTAAGCGACAAACTTCCTAATGAATTTATGCAAAGTATTCTCGTTGAATTCAGCGGAGAATGTTTATTGTATTTTTTTCCGGAAAAACTTTATTTTATTTTTCATTTAGTAAAAAAGTTTCCTTTTCTTGAGCGAAATTTAATAAAATGATTATTTTTTATTTGACATTTTAATTTTTCTTTTCGTATTTCATTTTATTTTTCAATTAATTAATAATGGAGTTTCAAAGAGTAAAAACTATTTCAGAAGAAAATATTAATGTCTTTCCAATCAAATTATTCTGTTTCATCAGAAAATGCTCAACAAAATAATCTTAGAAGTGGTGAATTAGTGTAACGATGTTACGAAACGTCAGACAAATGTCAACTTGTACTTGATGAAGTTTTGAACGATGATGAAGGATTGACAAAATGCAAAGTGGATCAGCGTCAAACGAACGAGAAAACTCAATTTAAACTTCTTCTTATGAATATTTTGTAGATTCATAATAAAAAAGATATCACTATTAGAAAACAAATTTTAACGAAACCGAATATATATTTTTAAAGTAAAACAAATCTTTATAAATTTTTCCCCGATAGAATATAGCCTTTATTTAAATGTCATCAAAATTTCGTGGACCGATTTATAAGTGAAATAAAAACCCAGTATTTAAAAAAAATGTAAGTAATTTTTGCATATTTTCTTCAACTTCCAAAAAGTGTTATCTTTTCCTGTAGATTATTTGCAGTTGTCCAAAAGTTGATTTCAATCTTTCTTTGTTATATACGAAGTTTGTCTACGTTTAAAATTATTCAAATTTATTTATTGGTAACAGAATGCATTTTATATTCATTAAAAGTGTAAAGGTAAAGATTTTCTTGTGGGTAGAGGAAAATTATTGACGTGGTAGATTAATAAATAAAAGGAAAAAACGCAACTTTCTTAAGTGCTTTTTGTTCTGACGCACCATTACAAATATTACTTCCAAGTTTTTAAATAATCCAGAGGGGCTTTAAAAAAGTAGGCCATAGTTGTGCTTGGAAAACTTTCGTAGACTATTTAACCCAAGTAAAGCATCGTGAGGATGGCATGTCACATGCTATACGCGCGATCAACTAAGGTCATCGATCGCGTAAGCTATCCAAGGTTGAACTAGTTTGAACTTATCGCAGACTCGAGTTACTGCCTAGTTACACATAACGTCTCTAGTGTACAACGCGCGCAACTCAGATTTGCGATTTAAGCGAAGAGCTTGAATGTCTGCAATAATGAATGGGGCCGAGGTTTGACCTGTCTGACAGTTCAGACCTTTATGGGCCTCCGAGAAAAGGACAACACTTTACGAGGTGGTTTGTAGGTCTTAAAATTTATACGGAGCTGTTATAAAAAAGTTTCAATTTTTTTTAAGCAACCAATTTATTATTCAAAATCATGAAAAATTTCTTGGAAAAAGGGACTATAATGCATTAAATAATAAATTGAGTAATGCTTGGGTGATCCTTAATTTGAATCCTACTTTTCTATACAGATTTTAGTTAAAAACGATTTTTTGTTAATTTTCAAAACGATACTTTATTTATTTTCAAAGGAATTTCAGCAGTAATTTTTATTTACGAAAACATTTTATTATTCTCGTTTAGTTGAAAACTTGAACTCAAATTAGAGGAGGATGATTAATGTTGATTCAGAAGATTATGTCTAGGGAATGAAATTTATCTAAAACTTATGCCCAGCAAGAAAAACATTTTTGCAGTATTTCAAAATATAAATGAGCTTTTTAATTTTATTTCTTTATCGAGTAAAAAAAATAAGTCCTGGAGATGATAATGATATGACAATAATTAAAAAAAATTTCAGCATTCATTGCTATTTACGAGAACATATCACTATTTACAACACTTCACGAGGTGGCTTGTAACTCTTACAATTTATACGGAGCTGTTATAAAAAAGTTTCAATTTTTTTTAGCAACCAATTTATTATTCAAAATCATAAAAAATTTCTTGGAAACAGGGACTATAAAGCATTAAATAATAAATTAAGTAATTCTTGAGTGATCCTTAATTTAAATCCCACGCTTCTATACAGACTTTAGTTAAAAACGAATTACTTTATTTATTTTCAAAGGAATTTCAGCAGTAATTTTTATTTACGAAAACATTGTATCATTTTCATTTAGTCGAAAACATGAACTCAAATTAGAGGACGATTATTAATGTTGATTCATAAAATTATGTCTAGCGAATGAAATTTATCTACAACTTATGCTCAGCAAGAAAAATATTTTTGCAGTATTTCAAAATATCAATGAGCTTTTTAATTTTTTTTTTCATCGAGTCAAAAAATAAGTCCTAGAGATAATAATAATATGAAATAATAAAAACAGTTTCAGCATTCTTTGCTATTTACGAGAACATATCACCATTTTGGTTTAGTCGAAAACGTTAACCCAAATACGAATTAATGTTGGAATTTATAAGAGCAACTCTGGTGAATGATATATATACAAAAGTTACGTCCGTCAGACGAATCCTGTCCTAAAAAAGACCTGGCACATCCAAAGAAATATCAAAGACTGAAGCAACTTCCTAGCATTCTGATTGGTCGTCGATGGCTTTGACATAAAACCAACTTCAGACTGTTATAATCGCTATAGGATCACCAGTGGCGCGCTTTTTGAATTGTTCTTATTTTCGTAGTTGTAAAATAGATCACGTTTTTTTCCAAAAATAGATTTGCATTCCTTCCTTTTATTTTTCTTCATAAAAAAATTATATGGCACATCAAAAGTCAATTACATCGAAACGCTGAAGCCAAAAAAGAGTCACGTAAAATGACGAATGATGAAAACATGCATTATCATGTTCAACCATAAAAAGAGACAAATAAAAGTAGAATATGTTGTCGCTGATTATATTAAAATATCAATGAGCATAAAAAAATGTATCGATTAAAAAAAAAAACCCTCCTATAATAATATGACAACTATTAAAATATTTTTATTATTCATCGTAATACTTACGAGAACACTTTGCTATTTTGATCTAGTCGAAAACATCAACTCAAGTTAGAGGATAATAATTTTTGGCGAAAGTCATTAGAGCGAGTCTGGTGAATGATGTATATTAAAGATTTATGGCTCTTACAGGAAGATAAATTATATTTGGTGGATGCTCTTTGATGGCGAAACAGGAGAAGCTTCGAATGGAACCCTTGAGCTTTTAGCCTTCATCGTGATAGGAAGAGGCACGAAGAGGTCGTGAAGCATCGAGTTTTAGGTGTCCGTGACAAAATGACGTTAACCATCGACCGACCTAACCGCGTTTAGCAGGTACCTATTCCCGCGGATCCCGTGCCACACGTACTTACGCTACCTGCTTCCCTGCCAGGTACACCGCAATCAATTACATAACCGTCTACCACACGTACCCATATATGTATGCATATCCCTTAAAGTAAATTAAACCTCACCAAAACTGTAACTGCATCTCGTGGTTGCTTGAAAATCTAATCACTAGGTATAGTAGAATAATTTTCATCCACGAGTTAGAAATACACACGGGCGATTACAAATTTTCCATCGTTTTTCCTCCGTTTATAACGGTAATATAATAATATGCGGAAAACTGGTTTTACAATAAAACGCGTATGCCCTTTACCGTTCCTTTGTGGAAAAAAAATATATATATTTATTTGAATGTCATTATTGAAAGTGTAAAAAAATTGTATTCTTATATGATTGATGTTTTTATATGTTGCATTCCTGATAAAACCCCAATATTTGTTGAAATTATCAAAAAAATTCTGGATTAGGATTTGAAAAAAGAGGAAATATTGAATAAAACTGGTCTCCTAAATATAAGCAATGTGTTATGTTGTCAGACAAGAAAATATTTAAAATCGGTCGAACCAAAAACCAAGTTGTGACCAGATGAGAATTTCAAATTTTTGTAATCCTGGTTCTTCACGGTTCAACATTTGAAAAACAATATCGACTCATACTGGATTTTAAAAGTGTATCTGACTCTTAATTCTACGCTTAATTCACGAAAATAATACTTTTTTTGCAATATCTAAAAAATTTCAAGCAAAAATATATTTCATAATTTTTCTAGGAATTTTTATGTAATTTCTATATTTTCGTCCCAATAACAAAACTGAAATGATACGTAAGAATAAAAGGAAGGATTTTCTCAGCGTAATTTTTTTTTCTTCGTATTTTGACTATTTCACAATTTAACTAAAACAAATTTCAAAAGATCGGGGTAAAGAAGATTCGTCCATTAATAGTTTCAATGTTCTCAACCGAAACGGTTGTCAATTATTTGGTATCTCTCGTTTAAAAAGTTCATGGGTAACGGAAAGCATTGTTGACACTTATTCGAGTTGTGATTGGTTGCTGGGAAAGTCCGCAAGAAACAAGTTCAGTTTGGTGTCAAATTCGACATAAGGATATGACGTGCGCTGCAACGTTCGTGATATTTGAAAAGGTTATAAAAGCGCAGCAGCG
Source organism: Tromatobia lineatoria (assembly GCA_949699805.1). Taxonomy (NCBI): domain Eukaryota; kingdom Metazoa; phylum Arthropoda; class Insecta; order Hymenoptera; family Ichneumonidae; genus Tromatobia; species Tromatobia lineatoria. The sequence goes on from OX453052.1 coordinate 3,668,390, forward strand.
CAAAATAATTTTTAGGCACGCGCGCCAGCGCGTGTGATTAGCCTAGTTACATATAATTTTGAAACACCGCACTTGTAATTTTATGTATTTTAATTCATATTGCTCATTCGATCACTTCACTCGTCCTTCCCTTTAATCCTTAGAGTCATCCATTTGTCATTTCCGGAATTATAAAACTCATTAATAATTGTCAAAAATTATTTAAAAATCGTTAAATCTGAGCGAAAACGGGTGAGTCGCTCTCCGACCCACTGTGACTCAAAAGGTTAAGTCCCCTACAAGTATATATGTAACCATGAGCAGAATATTGTCAAGCACATAAAGAAATATCGATTAGAACTTGTTTACCACATCGGCCAGTCTGGAAACGCATTGAAGCTATAATCGAATGGCATAGAAAGAAAAATATTCCCGGGCATAAAAGGTGGTCGACGTTCAGAATGTGGCGTAGGTCAGTGGGCTGTAAAGAAGGCCATAGCTCGAGAAATCCGTGTACATGAGGATTTAGTATTCCCCTAGTGGTGCGACAGGTAAGCTCATTCTTTACGATCCTTCGCCTTTTTCGACGTCATTCTCCCCTCAGCTGAGAAATTCTCTTTCGAGAAACATTGAATCTGTTAGGCCAGTTTTATTCGTATAAAACTTGAATGAAGCCCCGCGAACTTCTGCACATATATGCATCCATATATACATACATATGAGGGATTACTATATTGGTAATGTGCAAAACGTGTCAGCACTTATTTTGCCCATCACATTGCGAGTCGCATCTTAACGCCTTCCTAGAATCGAATCCAGCTGTTTATATCACATCGCAGCTGTCGAGCTGGATTTTTTCAAGCGCGCTGCACGCTCAGATGTCCGCGGTGCTTGGAATGTAACCCTAAGTAAACGGTGCGAACGTGAGCCCACCGCAACTCGAGATACTTCTTTTTCTATAGTGGCGTATGGAGCGGTGGAGAAACGAACAAAAGTAGAATCAAGATTATAGCCACAGGGATGAACAACGGCGAGGAGATCGCGTCGGAGCATAAGTATTGTGTAAATTCATAATAGAAGTGGTATTACCATGCAAATGTTTATAAAAGAATCGAAGCATATGAGTAATCAAATGGACTGGAGCACTTGGTTTTTAATTGGCTTCAAGCATTTATGCATTATTCTTCTTCGAATTTGGCTGAATATATATTGAACTAGGGTGCTATTGTGGCTCACGCGCTTCGCGCGTTCGCAAATCCTCGATTGAATATCTTTAATATCTTGAGTATTCTTAAAATGACTTGCTCAAAATTCCATGACTAACTTCGGACGACTCACTCAAAATTACATAGCCTACTTGATTTAAGTTCAAGTCGATTAGACTCGCTCAAAATTCTATGTTCAACTTGAAACAATTCGCTCAACATTTCATGGTCAACTCGAAACAACTCATTCAAAATGCCATGGCCAACTGGAAAAGTTTTAAATTTTTTAAATTTTTTAAATTTTTGAATTTTTCAAAAAATTTTGACATTTTTGAAATTTTAGAAATCTTAGAAATTCTACAAAAATTTAAATTTGGAACATACAGTCACACAAACGTTTTCGGCCACTTCCTTTTATAATAAGTATAGATACCGAGTTACGATTTGCCAAATTTCCATAAAAATAAAAATATCACAGGCTAGCATCGTCGGAGCATGATAACATCTATTTAAACATTTATACCTATTAATACACTTAAACAGGTTCGTCAGTAAAATTAAAAATACACAGAAAAATCTGGGCATTTTTTATTTTCAAAGAAACAAACTCACATGAATTTTTTGGGAATTTTCGCCTACATCGTTTACACAAAATTAATTTTTTTATGCATGCATTTCAACATGGACTCTCATGTGAAAATTTTTTTTACATCGTTGAATTTTGCAGTATTTGGTGGAATTAATTCTTTTTTTTTTATGTAAAAAATTTTCTAAATTTTTCCAATTTTATTATTTGTAAATATGCCATAAGAGCCCATGTTAAACTGTATGCATAAAAAAATTAATTTTGTGCAAGCGATGTAGATGAAAATTCCCAAAAAATTCATGTGGGTTTGTTATGAATCATTAAAAACGCGGTAATTATTTTAGATTTTTCTGTGCATTTTGAATGTTACTGACGAACCTCCTTAAATATGGTATTATCAAAATATACATGTTTATGATACTGAATATATATTTTTAAAAGTAAAACGAATTCATATAAAGAATTACTATCATGTTAACGTGCAAAACGTGTCAGCACCTTGCTCGTCACATTGCGTGCCACATCTTAACGCCTTTACGGAATCGAACCCAGCTGTTTATACTACATCGTAATATCCGCATTAGTACGGAGTGGTCCAAGTGCGTGAAGAGCTGGATTTTCAGCACGATGGACGCTCAGATCTCCGCGGTGCTTGGAATGTAACCCCAAGTAAACGGTGCGAACGTGAACCCAATGCAACCCGAGCGATACTCCTTTCGTATACGGTCGAGTGGAGCGGAGGAGAAGCACACAAAAGTGGAATCAAGTGTGTAGTGAAAAAGGTGAAATACTGGGATAAGATCGCGTCGGCTTATTCAAATTTTGTACATTTAAAATGAAAATTGTATAATCATCAGAAATAACATTTTTACAATACCGAATGATCAATATTTCCAGATAGCCCATTGCATTTTTATTGAGAGGGCATTAGACTTGTATAAAACGATTCTCTCGTTAAAAGTTAAAGAATTATATGTAATAGAATGAAAGCCATTTTCGAATTAACTTCACCTTTCGAAAACAGGCCATCTTTTCATTTAAATTATTTGTACTTTTCCAAAAGTTAATGTTAATCGTTTTTATTATTATGAACCAAGTTTGACTATATTCAGAATTATTCAAGTTCATTTATTGCTAATATAATGCATTTTGTATTTTATTCATAAAAAGAACTGCCATCTTGAAAACGTGCAAAACGTACGAGTGGATATTTTGCCCATCACATCGTAGTCGTCCACATCAGTACGAAGTGGGCGAATGCGTCAGTAGCTGGATTTTTTTCCAGCGCATCTTGGAATGTAACCCTAAGCAAACGGTGCGAACGTGAGCCCACCGCAACCCGAGTGATACTTCTTTTTCTATACTCTCGAGTGAAGTGAACGAGAAGTGCACAAAAGTAGAATCAAGCGTATAGCGAAAGAGGTGAACAACAACGAGAAGATCGCATCGGCTTATACAAATGTAGTCCAATCATAATCCAAACTGTATGACCATCAGAAAAAACATTCTTACAATACCGAATTATCAATATTTCCGGATAGGCCATTGCATTTTTATTGAGAGGGCATTGGACTTCTATAAAACGATTCTCTTGTTGAAAGTTAAACAAGCATATTCAATAAAATAAAAGCCATTTTCGAATTAACTTCACCTTTCGAAAACAGGCCATCTTTTCATTCAAATTATTTGTACTGTTCCAAAAGTTAATGTTAATTGTTTTTACTATTATGAACCAAGTTTGACCATATTCAGAATTATTGAAATTCATTAATTGCTAATATAATGCATTTTGTATTTTATTCATATAAAGGATTATCATCTTGGTAACGTGCTAAACGTATGAGTGGATATTTTGCCCATCACATCATAGCCGTCCACATCAGTACGAAGTGGTCCGAATGCGTCAGTAGCTGGATTTTTTTCCAGCGCATCTTGGAATGTAATCCTAAGCAAACGGTGCGAACGTGAGCCCACCGCAACCCGAGTGATACTTCTTTTTCTATACTCTCGAGTGGAGTGAACGAGAAGCACATAAAAGTAGAATCAAGCGTGTAGCGAAGGAGATGAAAACCGGGATAAGATCGCGTCGGCTTAAACAAATGTAGTACATTCATAATCCGAACTGTATAACCATCAGAAATAACATTTTTACAATACCGAATTATCAATATTTCCGGATAGCCCATTGCATTTTTATTGAGAGGGCATTAGACTTGGATAAAACGATTCTCTTGTGAAAATTTAAAGAATTATATCCAATAAAATGAAAGCCATTTTCGAATTAACTTTACCTTTCGAAAACAGGCCATCTGTTCATTCAAATTATTTGTACTTTTCCAAAAGTTAATGTTAATTGTTTTTACTATTATGAACCAAGTTTGACTATATTCAGAATTATTCAAGTTCATTAATTGCTAATATAATGCATTTTGTATTTTATGCATACAAAGAACTGCCATCTTGAAAACGTGCAAAACGTATGAGTGGATATTTTGCCCATCACATCGTAGTTGTCCACATCAGTACGAAGTGGTCCGAATGCGTCAGTAGCTGGATTTTTTCCAGCGCATCTTGGAATGTAACCCTAAGCAAACGGTGCGAACGTGAGCCCACCGCAACCCGAGCGATACTTCTTTTTCTATACTCTCGAGTGGAGTGAACGAGAAGCGCACAAAAGTAGAATCAAGCGTATAGCGAAAGAGGTGAACAACAGCGAGAAGATCGCGTCGGCTTCACGGCTGATCATTAAACGCTGTGGGATATATACGCGGATTTAGCGTTGATTGATCGATGACAGGCGTTCTATCGCACCACTAGAGAGGGAAAAGAGGAGGGGCGGGGACTTTCCCCCCTCCTCATAGAAACCGGTCCACGAGTGAACTCAGTGTTCTCTGTATATATAGATATGTAGACCATTAAAAAGCACGTTTTCTAAAAGGATGTCTTCGTATTCTTGTCTCGGTTCTTTTTCGTCTCTTCCTCTCTTTCTTGTTGTAATGCAATAGTAACAGCATTTATTTACTTTACCTCCTGCAATGCCATACTTCCATAACCGGATCTCGTGATCCGAGTGCTAATCCCGACGTAAGCCATTTCCGGGTGAGATGACTACGCGTCGTGTATCCACTGTGTAAATGAGAGGCTTTTTCTCCGTGTAGCTCATTAGCTCTGCCACCTTTGCAGGTTCTTAAGGGAAATCGGAGGGTACTTAAAAAATTCTACATTTTTTCGTGAATTGCTAGGATGATTTTAAATGGATTTGCTATTTCTGTTTTGGATCCACGTAATTTTTATGATGTGATAAAAAAAATTTTAAATGTGATAAGAAATTGTATTGTTATACATAAATAAATAGAATATATATTCGTTGAGTAATTAATAATGAATTAATAAACGAGCTATTTCTTGTTACTTTGATTTTACCAGCACTCTTTATCAAATTTCAATAGAAATATTTTTGTTTTTTTTAAATATTGTCAATATCTCTTACCAATATATCATAAGATTCTGGAAAAATGAATACAAAAGAATAAAGAAAAGAGAGAAGCAAACATAATAACTTCAAAACTTATGTCATGGTTTATTCAGGACCGAAATACTTTTTGGAATAGATATTAATATCGAACAATGGTGAGAAAATAGGAAATTCGCAACTGTTATCAACTATTCAGAGTAGTTATACTTTTCCAAAAAATTATATTATTTATAATGGGCATCTCTCCTCGAGTCACCATATCTAGGATAAATCGTTTTCTCATCGATATAATCACGTGAATAACGACATTGCTCTATAGTTCGAACAAATAGAAAGAAGAGAACTTTCTCCGTATCTGAGATAGTAACGAAAAAGGAGAAATAGCAGAGAAATCGTTAGGCCCTCAGATAACGACGGGATCTTAATCAAGTGCTGGTGGTGATTTCTGGAGGTCTCGTTTATTGTGAAAAGTTGGACGTTCGATGCGGCTACCGAGAAAAGTATCATTATACGGTATGTTTTCTTTGCTTCTTCCGTCGTGTATACTTGACCATAACTGGTGAGAGGACATTTCTCGGCGGCATTCATAATTTATGATTTCGCCAAGTCCCGTTTATCGACAGTTATCGTAACGTGTTCGCTGTACATTTTGGACTGGTTTGCCGGTTTTACGGCGGCTATTAGCGTGGTTTATGTTGGCATTTGGTCGAAGTTAGACTGGAACACGAGCACCTACGTTCAAAGCGAGTGGCTCACATTCTGTACGACCAATTGGCACTTGAAATGGGAACACGGAGTGAATTGGCATGAAAATCTGGTATGCACAAACCCATTCAGCGTAATATAGACTAGCAAAAGTTATTGTGGATCGCGTGCTCGCGAAAGTTTCCTAATTCAAATAAGAGATTGTAGCCAATAATGCCTAAATATATGATGAAATGTTTCAATTAATGCCACACCAAAAACTGTACACTGTTAGAAAAGATTGGAAGTTTTTATGCATAAGCTCGTCATCGAAATATAATGAACAATTGTGGTATAGAATTAATGTACTTTTTCAGTAAAATTAAAGCAAATTATTAAAATTCATGTACTTTTACTGGAAAATCAAAGTTAATTATTGGAAGTGCTGTACCATAGATTAATTTTACATTGTATACTAAATTTCATATATCAATTTATGAATAGAAACTTCCAGCAAAAGTACACTAAATTTCAAGTAGATTTTTTTTACAGTGTAGATAATTTATATCGATTTTTAAATAAATAGATACCCTCGCACCTTAGAATTTCCTTGTCCCTTAGGTCCCTTCACCGAGAGAAATAGTTTCCTTGATTCAAAGAAATAGGTTGATTGAATTTTATTCTTTGATTTCACAGAAATATTTACTTGTTTTCAATGAAATATTGCCTATGAATTAGTATACATTTCTCATTAGTATGCTTTCATTGGAAATTAAAAAAAAACTCATGAAATTTTTTAATGCTAGTACTTGCAAATTATAATACGTAAATATTGTAATTGTCATTTTAATATACCGATATTGTACTTATCATTTACGTATGAATGAAGAATTAATATATAATATAATGTATATAATTTATATCGATTTTGAAATAAATAGATACCCTCGCGCCTTAGAATTTCCTTGTCCCTTAGGTCCCTTCACCGAGAGAAATAGTTTCTTTGATTCAAAGAAATAGGTTGATTGAATTTTATTCTTTGATTTCACAGAAATATTTACTTGTTTTCAATGAAATATTTCCTTTGAATTAGAATACATTTTTTATTAGTATGCTTTCATTGGAAATTCAAGAAAAATTCATGAAATTTTTTAATACTAGTACTTGCAAATTATAATACGTGAATATTGTAATTGTCATTTTAATATACCGATATTGTACTTATCATTTACGTATGAATGAAGAATTAATATATAATATAATGTATATAATTTATATCGATTTTAAAATAAATAGATACCCTCGCGCCGTAGAATTTCCTTGTCCCTTAGGGCCCTTCACCGAGAGAAATAGTTTTCTTGATTCAAAGAAATAGGTTGATTGAATTTTATTCTTTGATTTCACAGAAATATTTACTTGTTTTCAATGAATTGAAAATTGAAATGTATGCCTATGAATTAGAATACATTTTTTATTGGTATGCTTTCATTGGAAATTCAAGAAAAATTCATGAAATTTTTTAATGCTAGTACTTGCAAATTATAATACGTGAATATTGTAATTGTCATTTCAATATACCGATATTGTACTTATCATTGACGAATGGATGTAAAATTAATATATACAGTATATGGATCCGAACTTAATAACCGGTATATTAATTTTTAAAAAAATGTTTACATTGTATTTCTAACCCTTGGGAACTCCTAACCACACTGAGAGAAAAGCATATCGTTGATTCAACATGATAAAAAGCATATATGAAGGCTCGCAATGATTTATAGTTAAAGTGATGATAATATGGTTCAAAAAACGATACTTGCAAGTTTATTGAAAACAAACGTTGAAATCGTATATGCAACAAAACGGCATATTTGAAACTATTAGAATACTTTTTGAAAATATTATCATTTTGATAATTGCTACTATAATTATATTTGCTATAACCATGAAATATAGACGTTCCTCCCAGGAATTATATTAATAGTTGATCCAACTATTTTCTTATACTTGCTATAACCATTAAATATAGTCATTCCTCCCGGTAACTATACATTATAGTTAAATTACCGTTGGACTGACTATGTTTACTAGTAAATTACGGTATTTTTCTCCGAGTGCATCAAGGACTCGGATCGCTCAGCTCCTTTCGCTCTGAAACCTTCATCCCTCATGACCTTTTCCATCCCTTACGGCTTCTTCCATCCTTCAGGAGCCACTGTAGCTTTCGGGAATCCCTATTCCTTGAGACCTCGCCATCAATATATCTATCCCTTACCATTCGGACGCCCTACCGTCAAGAATTTTTCCAATCCCTCGAGACATCCCATTATCTTTAGGGAATCCGTATATCCCTCGGAAATCCTTCCATCCCTCGGGCTTCCTACTATTCTTCAGGGCCTTTCGTATCCCTCAGGATTTCTTGTACCCCTTGCACCCAGAGAAATAGGTTTATTTGAATGGATTATAGGGTGTATTGGAAATGAATAAAATTCATTTCAAATACACCCTATAAATAACACACCTTCTCAGAACACCTTCTCTCACACCTTCTTCAGGGCCTTTCGTATCCCTCAGGATTTCTTGTACCCCTTGCACCCAGAGAAATAGGTTTATTTGAATGGATTATGGGGTGTATTTGAAATGAATAAAATTCATTTCATTTGATTTTTACCCTTTTTGAATTTTAATATTTATACATTTTACGTTTCACCCTGAGCGAAACGTTATCAGGGAAACGTAAAATGATCAAATATTCAAATTCAAAAAGGATAAAAATCACAAACCGTTATTCACCCCATCCTTATATCTCTAACGGCTAAAGCAATCATGCACATATATCCCTCAGACCCCCTTTTATACTTCGGGGTCCATCCCTCTCAAAACATATTCAATCACCTGAAATCTTTCGTGATTATCGGAAACTTTTATACACATAAACTTTCCGCTTAAGATATTCATATGAATTTTGCTAGTCTTAGGTGAGTCGGGTATTTATAAATTCAACGAGTGCAAAAATATTTTTTTTAAACACTCATTATACAACAGAGAACTGGAAACTTCAGCAGGAATATCAGAGTGAATAGTCACTACGGGGGATTCACACCATCGCTTTACAGTGACATTAAAGTTGTAGAGGGCAGACTATAACGGTATAGGACGAGAAAAACGATACCGGAAGGAGCAATGCTGCAAAATATAGTTTCCCTGGGCATTCTGCCAAAGCTTCAACCACACTAAAGAAAAACCAAGACTTGGAAAAACGTGTGATGCTCGAGAGGACGACCACGAATATGGCCACTTTTCGGAGGGTCTCGAAGCCCTACGGATATCCAGAATTTAATCTCAACCTGGCCAAGAACGACTGTGACAGAATATGTTGGTATATGGATATAGGACAAGAGATTGAACGAAACAGGGTTCGTTCTATATCCAATGCGATCACTGAACTGTCATCTCTTTGTGTGGCCGCTAAATCTTCTCGGAAATTTCTAGAAAAGAAGAATCAGTTTTCTTTGCCTTTCTTTTTACGGTAATATTTTTTTCTTTTTGTGAAAATATTATCATTTCTTCACATTACTTCTGTCGTGTAATCTTGTGCAATTCTAGTGATTACATATTATAATTTTTCTTGTAAACCAGCGCATTTTTTTTACTTTTCATTAGTGATTGATTTATCACGATATCACTTTCTTTCATTTTAATATAGTGTATCCTTTTTCAATTCAATTTCTGAATGTATTTCCCTGGGTTCATTCGTGCTATTATGGTATTGGAATTATCGATACGAACAATTTTCATTTTAATTTCATTTTAAAGCCCGATTTTATGAAAATATGTTAGAATAATTCTTTGGCCTCTAGATTTTTTTGAAAAATAAGTACATTTTCTTTAGACAGCAACAGTGACATGATAGATTAAGTCATTGGTTGTTAAGAAATTGCCACGTGTAAAAATGTCAAAAAACATAGAATAATAATTTTAAAAAATTGAAGAAAATCACTTGCTTTTTTTAAACACTAATGAACGAACATTCTTCACTGAAATTACCAGAAAGTTCTGGTTGACGTTTGACGTCATTAGACAAAATGATTGACGAATGAATACCAGTGCCAAATACCTATAATAACAAAAATAACCATGATTCACATTTTTATAAAAAAACCATTCTATTCAACGACTCATTTCTTCGTTTACCTTATAATGGTGATGACGCAAGAGTGAATTTACTGCTTCCAAAAGATAATATACGCGCATTAACATACAAGACAGTGTAAGAATGACGCCCACCTCATCGGTAATATATGTACGGCAATTGTTTGGATCGGTGTCTCTAAGCTATGCACATTAGAACTAATTACATTTATTAGCTACAACGTAGTATAATTACTGCACAGTCTTCGTTCTAGTTTCCTATGTTTACGATAGCTTTAGATACGTCCTAAGCACACAATAACAATCCTTACTACATTACTCTCAAGCTTGGATATCTCTCGAGCTAAACTCTCAATGTTGTGTGCCCACCTGTACGCATTCCATCGTTATAATGTCTCCCAAGGTACGATTCAACTGCTGCGGAGCTGTTTATTCAGACATTGCCAGGTGAACACGCCACCAATGGCATCGACATGTGACGAGACAAAGTGAGTCGTATAAACGTGTGGTTCGTGTTTCCACCGACAGTTCAGCTCGAAACTACACTCTGCATAAATGGCTACAAGAAATATAGACCGTTTATCAATACGCACGGTTAAAGTGTACACACGGGAATTGTTTATTATTCAATGCTGGTACCGAGAAAATTCTTATCTTTTCCATGGCAATAATGAAGACGTCTTTTAATTAGGTTCAATATTTCTTTATAGAAAAATAATATTTTTGGAACGTAAAGATTATGGAGAAAAATTTAAAACGCAAAACATTTTTAGTCTTCAGGATTTCAATGTTCGTTATTTATTTGTTATTTGTTATTTATTTTTATTTATATTAGTGGGGGTTTAAGCTTAAATGAGACTATATATTATATTAAGGATGTATGATAGGTACAGTCCCGCCAAAAGTGAGTTTCAGAGACAATTTCGATCACTTACCGATGGGATAAAAATCGGAAAGAAATGCATATAAAACGTGTGGAAAAGATTGATTTCGCATAATAATAATCCTAAAATGTTATTAACGAATTGGTGAAAAAAAAACAATTGTTCAACAAACAATGAGTCAAACTAACTTTCTTTCTAATGAAAATGATATGTTAATTTATTTGCATGCATACGAATTCTTTCAGATTTGTTTTCTTTATTTTGATTTAGATTTTTTTTTATTTTTTAAAATGCGCGCGAAATAACGAATTTTGGATGTGTGTTCGGCATAAAACCATCTACTACACTCAGGATTTTTTTTGCAAAACGCATATCCAAAATTTGTTATATTCTGCGCATTTTTGAAAATAACAAAAATCAAAATCAAACTAAATAAAAAAATTTGAAAAAATTCGTGCAAATAAATGAACATATCATTTGCATGTTAAAAGTGCATGTTTCGTGTGCAAAAGTTCGGTTGACTCATTGTTTGTTGAAAAATTGTTTTTTTCACCAATTAGTTTAGTTAGCGGCAAAATAACAATTCGTCTTTTTAAAGTCTTTTTAAAGGTGATCTGACGATTCGGCTAAATGACATTCGGCGTTATAATTTGTCGGCAAAGAAACGATTTAGCAATATGGCTTTATGGCACAAGAGGGATTTTTAAAAAAATTGAATGGAATTGAGAATAAATTCTACTTTGACTGGAGTTTTCTACAAAGACAACATATTGGTCCTGGCTAAGCCAAAAGCCACCCAGATCGTACGAGCTTACATGTAGGTGAGAGGGTCTTGTCCCCGGGGAAACTGCGCAGTGTTATTAGATTTCAGTTTAGAGAGCTTGAGATTTCGAACAGGTATGATCACATATATACGAGGGCTTCTTTATGTCCACACGATCGGCTCATATACATATACGTATCTGTAGCTGGAGGCGCGTCCTTTACTCACTCGCCCTTTTTCGGGTAAGGACGAGCCTTTTAAAATTCATGTTCACTTCACAGAAAAGGTTTGATAATTTGTCTGATAAAATTATTATAGAAAAATATAATTTCCAGGAGATTTTGATCATTTTCATTTGGCGTTGTTGAATTCTCCCTTTTTCGGATAAGGATAAGCCTTTTAAAATTCATGTTCAGTTCACAAAAAAGGTTTGATAATTTGTCTGATAAAATTATTATAGAAAAATATAATTTTCAGGAGATTTTGATTATTTTCATTTGGCGTTGTTGAATTCTTCCTTTTGCGGATAAGGATGAGTCTTTTAAAATTCATGTTCAGTTCACATAAAAGGTTTGATCATTTGTCTGATATAAGTATTATGCAACAATATAATTTCTAGGAGAGTTCGATTATTTTCATTTGGCGTTGTTGAATTCTCCCTTTTTCGGATAAGGATGAGCCTTTAAAATTCATGTTCACTTCACAGAAAAGTTTTGATAATTGGTCTGATAAAATTATTATGGAAAAATATAATTTCCAGGAGAGTTTAATTATTTCCATTTGGAGTTGTTGAATTCTTCCTTTTTCGGATGAGGATGAGCCTCTTAAAATTCATGTTCACTTCACAGAAAAGGTTTGATAATTTGTCTGATAAAATTATTATGGAAAAATATAATTTCCAGGAGATTTTGATTATTTTCATTTGGCGTTGTTGAATGCTTATTCAACTTGCATTTTTTTTTGGTCCATTATTTGAATTTTCAATTTTTTTACTTCTCGTAATAAAACGTACTTTACTAAAATAAATTTTAATCTGATTCGCTTGAAATATGCTGCTGTAACAACGTGTTGGTTACCACAACAACATTGTTAAACCAACCGGCATCAATTTTGTTTGTTTTTCAAAAAGTTCCCAACGCCTATGTTCTGTTCTTGAAATAAACCGTTGGACCAAATTCAAATGTTATACGGATTCGTGTTGAAAACATATAAACGCGAGCTCTAAAGTTCGCTCTGCGCAAGCTATGATGACATGTGCTACGTGAGTTTTGCGAGAAGTTTTAAATTGTACAAACATTTTTTTATTGAATGTTTATTAAGTGTTTCAATTAAAAATATGTAATTTTCGTTTTCTAACAAAACGTGTCTTATTTCTACCATTTTTGTTCCCCTCTAACTTCTATTTTTAAAAACCGTAATATACACATTGGATTTAGAAATATTGTACCGATAAATAATTCATGTCCACCTTAAACTTGGACCAATGAATTATATTTCCTACTATAAATATAAACAATATGTTTGTCATTATTTTTCTTTGTCAAAAAGTTCTCAACGAATTTATTTCGTTCATGGAATAAGCCGTCGAAGTGAAATTCATCTTTTATACGGATTTATGTTGAAAACATATAAACGTGAGCTTCAACGTTAGCTCTGTGCAAGCTATGCTGAAATGTACTACGTGAGCTTTGCGAGAAGTTTTAAACTGTACAAATTTTTTTTTATGTATTAATTAAAAATATGTAATTTTTGTTTTTTCACAAAAAGTGTCTGATTTCTACCATTTTCATTCCCCTTCAACTTCTATTTTAAAAAACCGTAATATACACATTGGATTTCGAAATATTGTATCGATGAATAATTCATCGATACAATATTTAAGCTTGGACCTTAAACTTGGACCAATGAATTATATTTCCTACTATAAATATGAATAGTATATTTGTCATTATTCTTCTACAATTTTTATTTCCCTTCAACTATTATTTTAAAAAACCGTAATATACACATTGGATTTCGAAATATTGTATCGATGAATAATTCATCGGTACAATATTTAAACTTAGACCAATGAATTATATTTCCTACTATAAATATACAAACAATATGTTTTTCATTATTTTTCTTTGTCAAAAAATTCTCAACGAATTTAGTTCATTCATGGAATAAGCCGTCCAAGTGAAATTCATCTTTTATACGGATTCATGTTGAAAACATATAAACGCGAGCTTCAACGTTAGCTCTGTGCAAGCTATGCTGAAATGTACTACGTGATGAGCTTTGCGAAAAGTTTTAAACTGTAAACATTTTTTTTTACGTTTTAATACACAAAAAGTGTCTGATTTATACCACTTTCATTCCCCTTCAACATTCATTTCAAAAAACCGTATTGAAATATTGTACCGATGAATAATTCATATCCGCCTTAAGCTTCAACCAATGAATATTTATATTTCCTACTATAAATATGAACAATATATTTATAATTTTTCTTCTTTGTCAAAAAGTCTTCAAAAAATTTATTTCTTTCATCTAATAAGCCGTCCAAGTAAAATTCATCTCTTATACGGATTCGTGTTGAAAACATATAAACGTGAGCTTCAACGTTAGCTCTGTGCAAGCTATGCTGAAATGTGCTACGTAAGTTTTGCGAGAAGTTTTAAACTGCAGTAACGTAGAGCTGCTCGGTGGGGACTTTAGGGTCGAAAGCTTGTCGGCTCCGGTGAATTCGACTCCAGAGGACAGAACTCGTCCTGGAACATCGTTGAACGCGGAAGACAAGAAGGAGGAGGTTACATACATCATAACATCGTGGTGGGGCGGACGATGACGACGATGAAGCTCTTGCTGCCACCCCACAGTTTATATACTCGAGCCGATGCGCGAGAGAATATTCGCAGGGAAGCATCGTGGCCGAGAGAAGTCTCGGAAGGGCTAGCAAGTGGACTCCCGCGGCATCGTGAATAATTCACCTGTCAACTTGAGCTTGCGTAGCGGAGTACCAACCTTGCAAGCCAGAAGTGCCGCCAACCTGTCCCTTGTGTCGTACTACGTAAAGTTTTCACCACTTTGGAAATTTCTCACGAGATTGGTCCAACGGGAACAGCGACGCAGACGAACCCTTTCGGGAATCGCTACATCTCGACATTTATTCGATAAGGCTTCGCGCTCCTATTAATTATCTAGGATAATATCAAAGCAAAGAATCTTTACCGGTGAAGTGGGTAAAAAATGGGTTGTTTCAATTGTTTAGTTAGTTGAATATTATGAAAAATCAATTTAAAAATCGAGTCTCACAATTTTAAAACCTTACAAAAATATTTTGTAAATTATGTGTTTTTTTAAGATGTTTTTTGAGATTTATGGAAGTCGAAAACCGTCACAAACGAACCCTTTAGGGAATCGCTAGATCTCGACATATATTTGATGGGACTTTGCGCTCCTATTAATTATCTAGGATAATATCAAAGCAAAGAATCTTTACCAGTGAAGTGGGTAAAAAGGGGGTTGTTTCAATTGTTTAGTTAGTTGAATATTATGAAAAATCAATTTCAAAATCGAGTCTCACAATTTTAAAACCTTACAAAAATATTTTGTAAATTATGTGTTTTTTTTTAGATGTTTTTTGAGATTTATGGAAGTCGAAAATTGTCGCAAACGAACCCTTTCGGGAATCGCTGCATCTCGACATTTATTCGATAAGGCTTCGCGCTCCTATTAATTATCTAGGATAATATCAAAGCAAAGAATCTTTACCAGTAAAGCGGGTAAAAAGTGGGTTGTTTCAATTGTTTAGTTAGTTAAAAATTATGAAAAATCAATTTGAAAAAATAGAGTCTGACAATTTGAAAACCTTACAAAAATATTTTGTAAATTATGTGTTTTTTTTAGATGTTTTTTGAGATTTATGGAAGTTGAAAACCGTCACAAACGAACCGTTTAGGGAATCGGTAGATCTCGACATATATTTGACAGGACTTTGCGCTCATATTAATGATTTCAGGAAACAGAAAATATTTTAGGAGAAAATCTTTACTAACAGACTAAGGGTGGTGACGAAAGGGGTTATTTAGTTGGTTTGATTAGTTATCATTTATGAAAACGCTTCACAGGTGTAAACGCATTTTCAAGAGGTTTTTGTTGACTTTCCTTGATATTTTTTAAAAGTTGCGAAATTATTTTGTAAATTTCGTGTATTTTCAGATAGTTCCATCAGATTTATTCACCGGGAACGAAACAGAAAAAGATCTTTGCTAGCAAATTCAGAGTGGGTAAAGACTGGTTCAAAATCAATAGTTTTCGCCTAATTACAATTTAAAAAATTATGATTTATTATTCACTTTGATAATTTTCAAAAATTTCTGAATGATTTGATAAATTTGGCAATATTTTTTAAATTGCACATCATAACTAAACTGACACTACTAGTTTTTCTACCGTCGAAAGATAACTGTGAAAATAAATTCTCAAATGATTCCAGATTAGCCAACAATATTGCTCTCACATTAAAATATCCATTTTATCTCTATATTAATTAAGTATGTTTATCAAGATGAATATTCTTAACTATTATAGAAATTAAATGCTGCTCTGCATTAACCCCAAAGATAAAAAATCAAACCATTCAATAAAAAGATCACTTATCCGACGAATGAAAAACCGTTCTGCGCTGCCGAAGCCGAAGCTGCAGGTTCACTTCCATAAAATAAGAAAATCGATGATGATTGTCTGAAATTGAGAACGTCTCGCAGGGTTCGCGAAGAGGGTTAAGGGCTTCGAATTAAGCCCCTCCAGAATTTTCATTCTCTCTGCAAATTGCTGCGAACGTTTGGTAATCGTTGCTCTGGCCATACAATTCTTTCCGATTATTTGGATCAAGAAAAAAAAACGAGCTGTTGAAGAAATTGGATCTGGGTCGAGGTTCTCAGTATAAATATTAGGGTGGTCGTTAATTTAAAAAATAAGCGATTTTGTCCGAGAGGCCCTTTCATTTTGTTCGAAATAAATTTTTAAAAATCTGGTTGAAATTTGAGAGCGCTATCTCAACGCGAAAACGGGCCTGTAAGCACAAACATTTTCCCATTTAAATAACATGGGGTTTTTGGCACAATGACTTTGAATTTTTATTGCGAGACTCACAGAAGCGACAAAAATCCAAATACTGCACGAATTGTACGTCAAGTAGCTGTAAAACCATTTTTTTTGTAATCAAAAAATTTTTTCCGAAATTTCTTATTGGCACTATCGAAAAAAGCACCCCTTAAGAGATAGTGTTAAGCTATTTCTAATTATTTTGCACGTTAAGTAACCGAATGAAAAGAGCTCGAAGTCAGTTCTAAAAGAAGGCTCCTGCCGGCTTTAATGACTTTAGTGGCTTAAGGGTGTTGAATATTATGATGAGATGGTTATCAAAATTTGTGTCCAAAGTACAACTACTTGACGTACAATTCGTGCAGTATTCGGATTTTTCCCGCTTTTGTGAGACTTGGAAAAAGAATTCAAAGTAATTGTGCCAAAACTCCCATGTTATTTAAATGGGAAACTGTTCGTGTTTACAGGCATGTTTTCCCGTTGAGATAGAGCTCTCAAATTTGAACCAGATTTGAAAAAATTTATTTCGAACCGAATGAAGGGGCGTCTCGGACAAAATCGCTCAACATCGAAATTAACGACCACCCTGATAAATATATAGGAAAGTGCGGGGCAAAGTGGGCCACTTAAGAAAAAAATGACTTAATGACGAAACTCGAAGTGTATTGTTGCTGCTTTTGACCCAGAAACTCGATTCCCATAGTCGATTTTGAGCGTCGGCAAAAAAAAAAAATTTGTGGGTCAAAGTGGGTCATTTCCCCAAATTCGAAAATGTATGACTTTACCAATTGGGTGCTACTAAACGTCATCACCATTGATTATATTGTTATGGCAATTGTGTTGTTGATTAATTTTCATTTTCCGGAGAAAAAAATTTCATCGGGAGCAAAATAGAACAGTGATTTAAAATATTTTTTCCGTTTATTTGTAGGGGAGTATTAGCAAAGTGCAAGACATAAACAAAAAATCGCTCTATCGCGATACCCAAAGCGTATTGTTACTGCTCTTTACCCGAGAAATCGATTCCACTACTAGATTTCGAAAATCGACGAAAAAAAATGTATGCGGGGCAACGTGGACCACTTCCCCAAATTCGGAAATGTATGATATAATGTAATCAAGAGACGCGGTAGCGTCGCGACGCCAAGTATTAAAAATAACAATAATTTTTCGAGTTGATGTGATTATACGTGCGATTTTTGTAAACAGGAAAGATATTATAGTACTCACTTACAATTTCAGATTGCTTCGAAAATGAAAAAATTCCAAAAGTTGTTTTTGTAAATGTAAATTTCAAATGTTAGGCAAGAATTGTTAAAGTTGATAACTTCCGAAGTTTCTCTTACGTCTCCTCATTAAATGGAGTTGTAGAAGCGTATTTTTTTTTAAATATGGGAATGGCCCACTTTGCCTCGTTTTCGATATTTTTATTTTCAGATTTTGTCGATTTATACAGTCAAAATAGATTCAAAAACGTCGTGTATTGGATGAATTAACTAAATCGTACTGTGAAAACGCGTTTTTAATACAAATATCGAAGTGACCCACTTTGCCCCGCACTCCCCTATATATATATTTCTTTTTCTCCAGATCTACACACAGGCGACTACTTAATAGTGAACTTAGCAAACATTTTAACAGTATCAAAGAAGTGGGTGTATTTGCAGAAAAAAAAATACAAGGCGTAAAGAAGCCGCGGGCGACATTACGGTTGTTCTACTGGCTGTCAAACACGAGGGGCGGTTTACGTGAGCTCACCTCGTTTCTGTAACATACACAAAGAGACCTCCTTCGCCACCTGACGTTTTTCCCATCTCCCGTCCCAACTTTCTACATATTTTATATCGTGTCACAGTTGACAACGACCTGCGCCCTCTATCTTAAGGCCTGGTGCGTATTAAGCCTCCAAGGTGATATGCGAACAAGGATCAAGCTTTTATCGTAAAAAACGTGACTTAAAACGAGTATTGGTTTAATAAGCTTGCTCGGTGCCGATGAAAGCCTTTCTTCTTCTCATAATGTACAACACTCTGATCCTTTGAGAGCTACATCAATTTATAACTTTATGAGAGGAACAAAATGGAAACAAAATAAAAGTTGGACGTCAGCCATTTCATTATAAGTTAAGGTGAGCGGTTTTTTTTCTACTATTGCGAAGTTAGCAGGTTTCAGACCGAGAGTAAAAATGTGTGGAAAAATTAGGGTTGAAAAAATTACACGGGTCTTTAAAAGTACTTATTGGATTAAGAAATAATTAATAAATGAGAAATGAGGTACAATGTTTTAGAGAATTTGAAAAATTCATGCCTTTATTTATTTATTTATCTGTTTTAAAAAATTCCTGCGCAATTAGAATTAGAGGAATGGCTTCGATTAATGGACTCTTCGAATCCCCCAAAATAATGAAAGAGGGCATTTGTTACATTTGAATTTCTTGTTTATTTGGCAAGTAGTAAATCAATAACTTCTCATGGCTGCAGGAAGGATTTATTTTTTTTATTGAAAATTCCGAAAGGAATGAAAAGACAATTATGTAATAATAAGATTGAAAAATTAAAATAAGAAAAAAAACACTATGTAATGAGAAAATTAATGAATTACTTACAGTTATTACTAAAAACATAGTTATCAATCATATTAGTGAAAAATTTCGTGGTGACTAACAATTTATATGATAGTTCATGTTTGCCAGATTTCCTGCGATTTATTTCGTATCTACAATGTAATTTCTTAATCATAACTCACGTTTCAAAACGAATCTTTTACAATTATACAAATTCAAATGAAAAAAAAGGAACATTTTTTTATTAAAAATAAATATACAATAATTCAAAATTATGAATATGTGATATCCCAAATTTTTTATTTTATAATTAAACTTATTAATTACAAAATAATTCACAGATTCAGTATAAACTACATTTTAACAAATGATTTAATTATTCCATTAATAAATTATGGGCAAAATAAAATTAATAAATGCGTTAGACACGGCAACTAATAAAAAGGTTTTCTTTATTATTCGAGCGCTTATGTGTCTTTTGATAAGCGGAGGGGAGATCTTTGGAAAATACAGTCTTATCGAGGGATGGAGAATTAAAAGTAGGTTTTATCAGTCGATGTTGCTGAGGGATTTGATATGACGAATCCGGCCAACTTTTCTTATAAGCCTTTTGTGATCTTGCAGGGCCATGATAGAATTAAGGGAGCGTAAGAATAATCGTTATAACGCGATGCTTGAGCCGCTTCTTTCGTTGCTGAGAAAAAATATAAAAGTCCACGCGGACGATTCACGTATAGCTCGCGGAGAAATATTATTCCGGTCAGAGCAAAAGAGTTTTCAAGCTTTTTCGAGCAACAGCAAAGTTGATCGTTTCACAAAGAACGAGGATCGTAACTTAGCTAACTCCTTGTAATTAATTTCCAACTCGACTCATTCCTCAACCCTGTATATTAACACTCTCAACCGACGATTGCTATTAATAAGAACGGCAGAGTCGCTATTATTAAATAACCCCCTCTCTTAACCCCTTTGAACTTTGCCTCCCAGTAATTCAAACTTTTTCGTTATATTACAAATTCAGTAAACACATTCTGTACGCTAACATGAAAGTTTCCCAGAATATTTCCTGTTCCGAGAGATGTATGTTTTTTTTTTTTTGGTGCTGATGCAAAATGGCAGAGTTCCATAAGATGTTCTAAAGGGAAAAATCGCTTTAAGAAATGAGCAGAAAAAAACCGGCAGTTGTTATAAAAATCTAACTTTTCTGTGAAGAGATTGTTTTTAGTTTTTGTAGGATTTTTTTAACTACTGCGAAAAACCAGTGAATAAAATTATAACAAATTATTATTGATTATGCAATCAGTAATTCATTATAATTAGCAGTAGTACATTTATTTCGAATTTATATCGAATCAACCAATCAAATCTTTGATAAAACTCTGCTATATCATAAAAGTGCAAAAATAATCACATTTTTATAAATTTTAATCATTTTTGTAACTGATTTTTGCACTTATTTTGTTAAAATAAATCTCTGAAAAATAAAAGCAATCTTTTTTTAACACAATTTGAAAAAATGTAACATACAGACTGTTGAAAGATTGATAAGAAGAGACGGATTGCTGATACGAAATAACACCCTCCCTTCTCCTCCTCTTTAACGGTCACCGATTTAAACTTTTTCATTGTAGCACATTTTTTATACTCATAATGATTTTCGTACAGTATTTTCAGTTTCGAGATTTACATATTATTCCGTAGTGATAAAAAAAGAATATTAAAAAAATATCTGGAAACAAAAGTATTGGGTGATTCTTTAGGAAGATAAAGGGGGCGAATTATCATTATTGATTGATATATCAATATTGATATATCATATCAGTATTGATATATCATATCAATACTGTCGACAGTCTCGATTGCTATTGATAAAAGTAAGGGAGTTGCACTTTCTCCATTTATGCAACTGGTAATTTTACTTTTATTCTTGTCAAGATATTTCTAGTGAATAAATCTACTTTCAGAATGAAGATTCCCGTAATTATTCCCTGTGTGAGAAAAAAAATAGAGGAGTTTTAATAAGTAACACGCTCGTAACATTCTGCAGGCATTAATGTAAGCTTTGTAGGGTGAACCGACCAGTGAATGGACAGTGAGGCAGACTAAAACACCCAGTGGATGGACGCTTTTTATGCACGTGCTTTTATCGACAGTATTCATTCACTGGTCCTTGGCCATCCACTGGCTCGTTCACCATATTATGACTGGAAGTACAGTTAATTTTTTACGCACGAATAAAAATATCTCCGGATATTTTGCGGTTTAAGTTGTATATTTTCCTCGTCCTGTAAGTATGCGCAAAATAAAAAAATTGCTGGAATGCAGAAAAAGTGAGAGGATCTCTCGATTCTCTAACAAGATGGAATAAGCGAATCATTTTTTGTTCATAGCTCAACGAAGCTTGAGACGTGCCTAACTACTAATTTAAGAAGTGCATACTTTTCCGTCTCAATAAGAATTCAACATCGGGAAAAAGGAAAAAAGCATTTTAAAAAAAGTATAAAGAGTCTCGCGTATTAGACTTTTTAATACTCAGTTTAATACTTTTTTCGAGACTTGAGTATTAAAAAATATATAAAATGGTATTAAGTATCAAAAAAAGTATGAAATCGTATTTTGTAATGACGAATTCAATTTGTTTTTCTGTGATTTTAGTATTAAAAAGAGTATCAACAGGTATTAAAAACAGTATGAAAACTTTTTTTTCGACGATTTTATACTTTTTTTGATCCTTAATACCATTTAATACTTTTTAAAATTCTTAAGTCTCGAAAAAAAGTATTGAAATAAGTATTGAAAATTTCCCTACGCGAGACTCTTAATAATTTTTTTTTAATACTTTTTTAATATTCTTTTAATACTTTTTTTTGCGCGGGATAACAAAATGGCTGGAGAGGAAAGAGAGAGAGAGAGAGAGAGAGGATCTCTGAATTCTCTAACAAGATGGAATAAGCGAATCACATTTTGCTCATAGCTCGACGAAGCACAAGACATGCCTACTTAACTACTCTCGTTACGGCGCGTACACGCGCGCGAGGGACGAGGCTAATTACTATGCGTACCAACGCCTCTATATCTTTTTCCGTCTATCCTCGTCTCGCTCTCCATCATATCTCTTCCTCTTTTTTCTCTCGCATGACTGTTGAAAGCAATATTACCATTTTCATTAGGCTACTCGTTAGTGTACATTCCGCGCTTTCTGAAAACATCTGTAATGATTCAGAGCAACGTGAAGTATATTTTGCATTGTTCTTTTACATTTCTACATTTTATTCTACATTTTGCGTTTTTGCATTTTTTCAAATATTCAATGCTGTTTTGTTCGTACAGGATTTTCAGGCGTAAGATTATCCTCAATATTGAAGTTTCAATGGAAATTGAATTTTGTGCCAAAATCCAACCTAAGATTAAAATTAAGTTCGGAGTTGCGATGCTTTTTAAGACCGAGCTTAATTCTGGAGTTAAGATCCACCCCAAAATCGAACTTGAATTCGAGGCGTAGATTCATCTTGAAATGGAGCTTAAATTTTTACTTGAGATTAATCTTTATTAACAAAATGTATTTCTCAGTTCAAGGTCCTAGAATTGAACAGAATTTATGACACCTTAAATTTCTTTATGATATTATTTTCCTTTAATTTATTCACAGAATGAATTAATTTATCATTTGCTTAAGATTAATTGTTCGATATATGCGACTATTCTCGGTGGATTTTGAATGATGAAATTCAGCAAAGCACATAACGGACCTGAAACAGCGATCGCTAGATTCAAAGCATACGCTTTTGAAGCTTTTTGAGTTGTAGCTACTTGAATAATTGAAGCTCCTTGAATAATTAATCTAGTAGACCCAATCGACCAATTTCAAAATAATGAAATTCTGCGAAACACGATATGTTTCGGTGGTCGCTGTCGATAATATTTTATAGTTTGTCGTATAACGTTAATTTTAGGCACCGACAATATTTATCCACCATACAGCGATACCATAAATTTAAAAACAAAGTAGAACTTTGCACATTGCTTCCTCATATAAAATTTGAAGACAGCTGTGAAGAGGATATTTTTAAATTTCAATTCTTAACAAATCTACCTCTATGAGGAAGACGTTTATTATTTATTTTGGCTTCCTCATAGAGGTAGATTTGTCAAACATTGCAATTTAAAAATTTCCTCTTTACAGCTGTCTTCAAATTTTATATGAGGAAACAATGTGCAAAGTTCTACTTTACATCTTTTTTTGTCTCTTCAATTATCCATATTGTGTGCAGCTATGAAACACCGTTAAAACACTCTCACATCGCATTTTGATTAAGTACAAACTTTTATCTTAATCTCTTGACTTTTGCGGAAGTTGTGAGCAAAAATATACATTTATTAAAAAATTTTAAATGCCATAAAATCCGAACGACTTTCACCGATCGGTACCAAATTTCGTACCTAACAGGGCTGCATGGTATTTTTCTACTGTAGAATATTTCGGTTCATTTGTTGGGATTCGATGTGATTTAGAGAAAAAATTAGTTTTTTCGAATAATTCGAAATTCTATAAAATCGGAACGGCTTTGCCGATTTCGCTGAAATTCAATTCCAAACATCATTTAACATGTATTCATTCATAAAGAACTATTTAGCTAAATTGGCGAACTTTGACGAAAGTTAGAGCAATCACGACATTTTTTCGACAAATTAAAAATTCTATAAAATCTGAATACATTGATACATTTAATTAAAAATCACGTCGATTACAGAGGAGTCAACACTCTAGTCGTGTGCCAAATTTGAGCTCGATCCATCGTGCCGTTCGTGAGTTATGGACAATTGAATTTTCGGTGTCTGGAACATACATACACACAAACACAAATACACACATACATACATACAGACATATTTTCTGGACCACTTTTCTCGACGTTTTAAGTTATACTGATTATGTTAACATGAAAATTTCGGAAAAAAAAATTTTCACGCAAACAAAGCAAAAATAGATAAGATTTTGAATTTCGATATCACTGTTTCGCTTATTCAATGAATTCACAAGATGAATAAATTTACTCGTCGTTTGTCGTCCTTTTTTATGCCTTCACTTTACTGATACGCTTTTATTCATACGTCACTGTGTTTTATATTGCCACCCGCTATCGTATATCGAATGTATGAAAGCTTGTACATTTTTTGTCCTATCTTGAAAACAAATCCATAAACAGGGATAACAAAATGTGCGAAGTAGTAATGGAAATAAAAAAAAAGTTGTAATAAAAGTGTGTTGGCTATTTCCATGATCGCGTGCTGAATGCATTTCTATTCATCCCTTGAATGCTGAAAACCTCGACTCGGTCTGTCTTTAAACGCGTACTTTTTTTAGGCTTCACGTGCACACGAGAAAAGACACTATTTTCCGTAATCGAGCCGTGATAGCGTTCGACCCGAATCGCTGATTGTGTTAAAAACACTTGGAATTTTATGCGGGCTTCACATGTACTGGATAAACGCATTGACCTAGTAAAACTCGGTATACACACAATACACTCGTCATTTTATGAAATATACTTTCAATTCTCTTTTTATATCGACCCGACCGTAAAAACGATACGTATTTATTTTATGTATTGCTATTGTTTTGGAACATGCTGTCTATATTTGCGTTAAGAAAACATTGCTTGTTGTATTGACCGAGAAATAATTCAAAATACAAGTCCATTTCCCACCAAAATATTTATTCATTTAGAACTTAAGTATTCTATCAAGGGAAAAAAATATTTAAAAAAATGTATGTTACTAAAAATACCGAAAAAATTAATTCTGTTTGTACATACTTTTTTCATCACATAAACTATCAACTCATACTATTAACTGCCGATAAATTTGAGAATAGGATAAGAATTCGAGGATATTAGGATTAAAAAATTATTGTACGTGTGAACTGTAATCTTAATATTAATAAACCCGTATTCTAATTGTTACTAACGAATGCGTCTAAAAATTAATAAACGCTATACGCACCCAAGGTTTGCATAATAGGATATAAAGCTCCCAGAATTTTTTTTTCAGTGTAGATGAATATGCAGAAGAATTGCGCATGGCAGAATATTAATAAAAAAAGTGTCGGTCCAAATAGCAAACGCAAATGTAACTGATGCTGGAAGGAATTTCCAGGATACGACGATGGATGACATTTCCACAGAGTATTCGTGGTTGAAGAATCTGGGAATTGCGCAGGCGAGGCCTTTTCCGGTGACGTGTGCATACAGCGCGGAATGACGCGCTTGGAAGCTGCGGCGCGGTTAGGATGAAAATCCTTTGATTCCTTTGATCCTTATCCTGGGTTGCCATCCTCGAAGAAGTATAAAATATGGACGTCTCTGTGCGCGAGGATCGTGAATACCAGCGCCTCGCTATATATCTCGGAAAGTCTGTCAAATACAAACTCACTCACGCTTCTCCGCTCTCAACCCCGGGCATTACATTTTTTATTCTCAACTCATTAAATCCAAAGTCTTCTTCCCTCTGCATACGAAGCCACGAGGTCACCTATCTCTCTGCTTGCCTTTCGAAATGTAGAACACCGCGTACCGCACAAATGAAAGAATTTTTATTGAGTCTGTCTATTCTCCTGATGATTTATAAACGTATTCTGTAAGCTATTCTGTAAGCTCAATGTGGTAATAAAGAATCTATGTGATGAAATTAGCTAACATCATTTATATGTTGAATTACTAACATATATTTCCAATTGCATGACCCGGAATGACTAGAACCGACCAGAAACGACCACACGAGACGAGACACAATCAGAAACAGTCTAACATCAAAAGACATGACCTGGGCAGGACTAGACATGAAGAGAAACAACCAGACACGACCAGACATGGACAGAAAGAGTCAGGCACGATTAAAAATGACCAGACACGAACATATATACACCAAACGTGACCCTGCGAAACAAGGCGCGATCATAAATGATCAAATATGATCAGACACAACCAGATACGACTAGACACAATTATAGATACACCGGAAGCAACCAGATACGACCAGACACAATCATAGATACGACAGACGTGACCCTGCACAACAAGGCGCGATCATAAATGATCAGACATGACCAGATACGAGCAGAAACAACCAGATGCGACTAGACACAATGGAACAACATTCGAAATGACCGACATTTAATGCCATTTTTTTTTAATTTAATAAGTTTTCGTTTCACGTAGTTTGGGTGTGCGTTATTAACCATCAGAAATCACTCTGTTCATTCAGTTTTTATTTTAGACCCGAGAGATTGGAAGTCTTCTATCCTCTGCATACGAAGGCACCATGTTACTTTTCTTCCTACTTGCCTCGCAAAATGTACAGCTCCGTGTGCTGTACAAATAAACAAATTTTCATCCAACCTCTCTACTTTCCAAGCGATACATACTCGTAGTTTGTCTCTGTAAATTCAATATGTTTGTGACGAACTAATATACTGTAATTAGCTAACCAAATTTATTCTAAAAATTACTACAAAAATATGCTAAATATGAAAGGTAACACAATTTTGGTTGTTAACGGACGTAAATAAGCTTGCTATACGCAATGATGAAAGATTGTAAAATAGGAGAATCGGTGGGCAAAACATGTTTGCTATCCAATCTTTATTCTATAAATTAATTCGCGAAACTAATTTTAAAAAATAGATCTTCAGAAGACATGTGTAATGAAAATCAATACTTTATCGAAATAATGACAGTAGCTTTGAAATATTCAGTTCTGCGTAGGTACAAAAAGACCAGTGCCGGGAGGATGGAAAAAGGAAAAGCAGGAATGTAAATACACTCTTGATAAATAATACAGTCAGTCCCCTTGTATATCTGGTACTTTATTTTCCGGATGCCTCGGGCATCTCAGCGCCATCCTTTATACCCCTTAGCGAATGGCGCTCTGTTTCTCTTTCGACGCAACCTTCCTGCCATCCTTACGCAAAATCGATAACTCGGCTGAAACTCAACGCCGCTCATATCTGCTCAAGACATTGTTTTCCCTGCGGCAATCGTTTCTCCAAACAGATTTTGTAATCAATCCCAAGGGAACAGAAGATGTGGTTCTAATATATATATATATATATACCTATACATACCCACACATATGCACTGCGCATTTGATGCTTTGCCAAGAATTCGATTGGGTGGGAAAATGCAGTAAGCTTTGGAGTCACAAGGAATCTACTTCCGAACTTCAGGTTCAACGATGTGTTAATTCAAGAATTATGAGTTACCAAAGTAAAGGGCTAATTTTATTCGGAAACACAAATATTATCCCGTTTATGATCCACTTTCACGTGGAACGATAATAATTAGACATAATCTGACCTGATACGATCATACAAGACCAGACACAACCAGACATGACCAGATACAACCAGAGATGGCCAAATACGATCCAATACAAACGAACAGGGGAAAATTCGAATGAACATCATCAAGAAGACCTGATACGATCATACAGGGCCGGACATGACCAGATACAACCAGAGATGGCCAAATACGATCCAACACAAACAAACACGGGAAAAATTCGAATGAACATCATCAAGAAGACCTGATACGATCTTGCAAGACCAGACAGAACCAGACATGACCAGATACGATTAGAGATGCCCAAATACGATCGAACACAAACGAACGTAAAAAAATTCGAATGAACACTATCAAGAAGCAAGTTACTGCGAAACTAGCAATCGCATTGTCCAAGTTTGATACGAAATCAACAGGTATTAGTAAATTTAATTCCAGGATCATTACCACAGTTCTTCAAGTAATCTACATGCTGTATGTGTGGGATTGTGCCCAACAATATCCGGTCATTGGCGACAAATAAATGTTCCATTTATTTACGGTCGAAATGTTGGCATTTGTCAGGCGAGTGTCGGAAGAAAAAGAAATGGCGGGGCAATCCACTTAGAAGCGAATCGCTGAGAAAGTGGTGGTATTAGTTATCGGTTTATTGCACGAGTTCAATAGGAAATCGACAGGCATTTCCAAATCGAGGTAAAGCATTATTACCACGGGTCTTCAATTACCCTACATGCTGCAGGATTGTGGTTGTCTTCGACAATCGACGGTTTCTGGCTATGTCCGTTCAGCCGGTAGTCATATTGACATCTTGTCCTGATTGAATGCCATCCACTTCGACAATCATCCATAACTGTCGATTTTCCATTCACGCTATTGACAGCGTCTCTATAACTCCTCGGTAATATATAGGACCAAGACCTTTCTCTCACTCAATTAACACAACCGAGTGGATTTTCTCCCCAATGCAAGAAATGCTTTGACTCTGAGAATTGGCGATTAATTATCACGTGATAATTCGCACTTCCTAACTTCTCTCTGAGGCAGAACCAGTTTAAGGCAAACGTAGAGATCGTACTGTATTCCCTCAGGCGTTTCTGCCTTTTGCATTATCCATTCTCCCTTTGCCATTATTATTTATGTAATGACGATTGATCCTTCTCCTCTAAAATTCACCCCAATGAATAGGGTGTACGAATGAAACGTAAATGGCGAAAACGGACAACGCAAAGAAACGGAGGTCGATCAAACGGGAATTTCAACACAGACTTATGGACCTTCTTTTCCCTTGTGTCTCCCGAGAGTTGACGTGGATACATACACTCGAAACGATTTCCGTGCTTTTCGGCCACTTTTCGATTGGCAACGGAATGAAATTTGGTCTTCCGGGAATATGCAATACTGGACGTGAATGATGGATGAAGAAATAATAAATAATCGAACAACGATTCTAAGTGGAAACTTAAATGGCTTCCTTATCATTTTCTAATTTTCGAGGAGTCTCGTTTTCGAACGTATTTCGGATTTCTTGCAAACAAAGCTTTGTGTAAGGTAAACATAATGAGAAAGCAATTTGTTTATAAATTGTATCGTGCTTTGAACAAGAAATTGTAGAAAGGAAAGTGGGAGAAAAATTGAGGTATTAGAAATTCTGAAAAATTAAAGGTGCTCTGAAATCTCATTTTTCCAATATATTTCTATGAAAATAGTTGCCAATAATAAAAAAATACTTGCCAATGTAACGTGTTTACAAAAACAATTGAGCCCATTCACGAATTGTAAATGCGTCTTTTTAAAGCTACGAAAAACTTGTCGTGATTTATTTCTTTGATTTTAATTTGATTCAAAGAGCTATGGATTTTGGTTTCTTTTGTGGATTCCAACGAAAGTTGTAGTCAATAATAACTGATGCGTTTTCTTTACCTAAGCTTAAAAATAATTACATATCAGTTTTTCTTATTGAAATATTAAATTCGTCTACAAACAGTTGTTGATATTCAACACCTAAAATATAAAAAGTAGAAACACTGTCAAAAAATTTTGCGACACGAAGAAATAGAAAGAGAAGAAATGGAAAGTAAATATAGGATTTCAGACACTTCTGACTCTGTGAATTCTACAGTGCATAAAGCGGAAAATTTCGGAATAGGAATTGGTTAGATTGAATTTTTCGTTGCATATTGGATTAACAGATTTATGAGCGGTGACATTTACTATCTCGTGACAAGCAAAAGCGTAGAACATAAACACCAACGAAATCACAAATCCATGGTAAAGTCAGGATCAGCAACCGAATTAACTTTTGCACTCGCGTTATCGGATAATTTTTACTATACAACAAATTCTCTCTCGTAATAATAATATAATTCACATTATCATGATCCAGAAAAAATGCGAGTATGATAACAATTGAAAATGGACCAGCAAAAACACATGATGCGTCTACATTGTGAATGACTTTTCAATGAAACATTCAATACGTATTCCGAAAAATACCGTGAATAGCAAGAATTCTAATATATCTTTTTCCTTCGTACAATAGAATTACCAATGCAACATGTACGATGTACGTGCCAAACAATGCGGGCTGATGAGTGAAATAAAAAGAGTTTATAAATTATGCAATACAGGCTTTTGTTTTGATTCCGAAGCTAATATTAAATTACCACCGGTGGAAACCGTGATATGTCAGATCAGTGGGTAATATTGGTCAAGACCACGATTTTCTGTTTGCTGAAAAATATGCTGTTTATTCCTTACTAAATTTATTCATTCTGCACAACTTTGTAACTAGGTCAGAAATAAATCTATCAAGATTTGGATGCAAAAAGAACAAACAGATCGATGATGGATTTCGTTTGATTTGGAAATGAAGGTTTCTAAAAATTTTGACCGAATCCAATTCCATTTAACTTTGCATTATGTAAACCTAAAGTCCCGATCAAAATATTTTTTTATATCGAGGCTTTTAATCATTTACATTGTTTTGAATATTCTGATATGAACTTTTATAAAAAAGCTTTCTCGACGAAAAAGTTTCCAATCCAATTCCATTAAAATCATTGATAGCATAAAACATGATACTGAAAAACAGACAAAGAAACGACTTTCACGGAAAACTGGAGTAAAAAAAAGCGTACCAATCACTTTATGGAGTATACGAGCAGTTTGTTGCAAAAATTTTGTTACGAACCAGTGGCAGCGTACACTGCACTGGAGCTGTAAAATAATTAACTACTTTTTATACAAGCGTCCTATCGGTATTGCCATTGGCCAGAAGCATTCTCCACAGCATTGTAGGATGACAAAAAATAGAGAGCAGAGTATTTTAGAAAAAAAAAGGCTCGAACCAATCCGATAGAAACCTTTTGAAGACTTGTAGTTTGGACCAGAAGAATGGCTACAAAAAGCCAACGTACACCATGACCTGATTTTATCAGGATGTGAATTTTTCATCCAGGGTTGAATAACACTTTGAAACGTTTTTATACATTTTGCGACAAGCTGAGGGTCAGCAGGTCGTGAAAAAAGTTGCTGAATGTCAAATCTTCTAATGCAACTCATTTTTCGATCTGTATTTTATCGCAGATTAAGAATGGGGTCCATTAATTTGCAAAGAAAATACGAGATTATCGATAATACGAGTAAATTAGACTGAATATTATTAATGACGCTTTAATGTCTTTACACGGTAACTGAAAATTCGCAGATGATTTAGTCAGGTGTAAACATGAGTGGGAGGACTGTCCACGAATCCTGAGCTCGTAAATATATGTAAAAACATCATTATCATATAACTTGGATAATAAGTAGATACACTAAATGAATTAAATCATCCAAATGGAATTAAAAGTGAAAATTGAATTATAACAGCAAAGAGAAATTTGTTACTTTAATACTTTTGATTAAAGTTTTCGTTTGCAAATTTCACAGAACATTCTGATTAATTTGAGTAAATAATTTTGGTCAATTTCCAGCATTGAAAAAAAAATAGTTGACCCAGAAAAATAAATGAAATGAAATATTTGTGCATTGTACTCGCACTTGTTGAAAGTACAAAAA
Organism: Tromatobia lineatoria; assembly: GCA_949699805.1. Classification (NCBI taxonomy): domain Eukaryota; kingdom Metazoa; phylum Arthropoda; class Insecta; order Hymenoptera; family Ichneumonidae; genus Tromatobia; species Tromatobia lineatoria. The sequence goes on from OX453052.1 coordinate 3,700,173, forward strand.
TTATGATTTTCTGTTTTTTGTATACAGAAAGGTATAAATAATAGTCTACAATAAGAGCATGTTGTTTTCTCTAGTAAAATTCATTACAGCCTTTCAACCAACAAATGAAATCGCAATGGAAAGGATTCAAAGAAAAGCATTTCTATCACATTTTCCATTCACCCTTTGTGTACCTTGCAATTGTTTTTTTTTCTTTCCGTCTTTCTAAAGGGTCTCGATGGCATGTAACTCGCCTTTTCTCATTGGTGTACTTTTTTCTATTGCTAATTCCGAGAACTGTGATAAAAAGCACAGATATTAAATTACTAGACTTGCTACAATTCGACAAGCCCTAACATAATTTAATTTCCAACATAGAGTGTTGGTACATTAAAGGAATAGCTATTCTTCAAATTTTAAACAAACAATATGGGAAATAATTAGCAAGCTGCATAGATTTATTGAGAATTTATCTTGGAATTTTAGTCCATAAAATAGAAACACATTTGCACGTAATTGTAAACGAAAAAATTTCGTTGTTTCAAAAACTGTATATTTAGACTGTATATTTTATTTATCAAAACAGAAAAATGCATAAAAAGAGTAAATGCTATTTCAACAATTTTTAGATTTAAAAAAAATGGATTCATTCAATAAAAAAAAAATATGTAAGTACGTTGAGGAATTGAGTAGAAACATGAGTAAATTTCGTCCGAAAATTTTCCTCATCGACAGCGATATCGAAAAAGTGTTCAAGGGTCGAACATCTGAAAGGGCGTCGATGGCCTAAGGTTCAGCTGAGAGCAAAACAACCCTAACAAAAACGGTCCGTCGGATACAGTAGAATGTCCTCAAAATCCAAGAACAATGACTTCAAGTGCTCAAATTATCTTTGAAAATGACTAAATATGTTCGCCCTCGTATAAACAATGGTTAAACAAACCATCCAATTAACCCAAAGTCAACGAAACAATTTTCCAGATCTCTTACCTGATTAATTGAATGCAGGGGATAAAAAATTTCCTTTAATGATAAAAACGCAAAAATCCCCGGAGCCACTGCCTTGTCACATGCACCATTTACGTATAATTCAGCTGTTTAATCAGCGTCAGTGTCGTTGCACATCACAGTCGACGTTTATAAGTGACTAAAATCCGTTAACCCGTTATTTAGTCAGTTGATTGATAAACAATTGTGCCGAGTCTTAGAAGAAGAGTCATCAACGAATTTTAAAAAGCAATCGCGGGGAAAGGTACAACAACGAGCCACCGAGCAGGGAGAGAAACATCCGAACGACGTGGCGCGTGCTGTTGGACTGAGCCAGTACAGTCGGTGCCCTCCTGCGAACTCTATATCATGCTCGCCTACACCGCCGGGCATGCTCGCTTCTCTATCCACTTTCCTCGCTATAGTATGTCTTTCCCTCGATTCGTGTCTACCCCAGACTGACATTAAGTCACTCGAGTATGACGAGAGGTCTCGTTATGTAATACCAAACCGCGTGTCAAACGATGACCGACTGTGTCAGCCTGATTGACCACCGCAAAAAAAAAATACACCTACCGCAACATGACTTTCCGTGTACTTTCTTTTCAAAAGAAGCTCACAAAACGCTTATCCCCTGAGGTTTGGTTTTTTGTTGGAACGGACCGAATTTCCTGACGTTTTTATTTTAGGACTGAGGAAAGCTTGTCTCGAAGTAGGGACACGGATTGAAGATTATTGATATTTTCGATGGTAAACTTTGTAAGAAGTATTTGCAATAACTGAAAATTTGTGCTTAAGGTGCCTGCTATGATTGCCCGATTCAACAACGCGAAAAAAGCGACTGCAACATTTTCCATGTGATTTTTTTGAAAGTTTCCTAGACATTCATATCATTACATTTTGCAAGACACAGATTGTCCATTTTTTGTTTCATTTTTTACGAAATGTCTCTGTTATGTAATTTCGAAACGCGTGTCAAACGATGACCGACTGTGTCAGCCTGATTGACCACCGCAAAAAAATACACCTACCGCAACATGACTTTCTGTGTACTTTCTTTTTGAAAGAAGCTCACAAAACGCTTATCCCCTGAGGTTTGGTTTTTTGTTGGAACGGACCGAATTTTTTGTAATTTTTATTTTATGACTCCTCAGTCCTAAAATAGCTTGTCTCGCAACATGGACACGGCTCGCTGATTATTTACATATTTTCGATAGTGAACTTGAAAAAAAGTATTTGGAATAATTAACAATCTGCCCTTAAGGCCTGCTATAACTGCCTGACTTAACAACGCAAAAAAACCTACTGCAACATTTTCCATGTGATTTTATTTAAAGTTTCCTAGTCATTCATATCATTACATTTTTCAAGACACAGATTGTCAATTTTTTTGTTTAATTTTTGACGAGATGTCTCTGTTATGTAATACCGAACCGCGTGTCAAACGATGACCGGCTGTGTCGGCCTGATTGACCACCGCAAAAAAAAAAATATACCTACCGCAACATGACTTTCCGTGTACTTTCTTTTTAAAAGAAGCTCACAAAACGCTTATCCCCTGAAGTTTGGTTTTTTGTTGGAACGGACCGAATTTTCTGACGTTTTTATTTTAGGACTGAGGGAAGCTTGTCTTGCAGTAGGGACATGGTTTGAAGATTATTGACATATTTTCGATGGTAAACTTTTTAAGAAGTATTTTTAATACCTAAAAATTTGTGCTTAAGGTGCCTGCTATGATTGCCCGATTCAACAACGCGAAAAAAGCGACTGCAACATTTTCCAGGTGATTTTTTTGAAAGTTTCCTAGTCATTCATATCATTACATTTTGCAAGACACAGATTGTCCATTTTTTTGTTTAATTTTTTACGAAATGTCTCTGTTATGTAATTTCGAGACACGTGTCAAACGATGACCGACTGTGTCAGCCTGATTGACCACCGCAAAAAAATACACCTACCGCAACATGACTTTCTGTGTACTTTCTTTTTAAAAGAAGCTCACAAAACGCTTATCCCTTGAGGTTTGGTTTTTTGTTGGAACGGAACGAATTTTTTGTAGTTTGTATTTTATGACTCCTCAGTCCTAAAATAGCTTGTCTCGCAACATGGACACGGCTCGACGATTATTTACATATTTTCGATAGTGAACTTGACAAAATGTATTTGGAATAATTAACAATCTGCCCTTAAGGTCTGCTATAACTACCCGTCTTAACAACGCGAAAAAAGCGACTGCAACATTTTCCATGTGATTTTTTTGAAAGTTTCCTAGTCATTCATATCATTACATTTTGCAAGACACAGATTGTCCATTTTTTTGTTTAATTTTTGACGAGATGTCTCTGTTATGTAATACCAAACCACGTGTCAAACGATGACCGACTGTGTCAGCCTGATTGACCACCGCAAAAAAATACACCTACCGCAACATGACTTTTCGTGTACTTTCTTTTTAAAAGAAGCTTACAAAACGCTTATCCCTTAAGGTTTTTGTTGGAACAGACCGAATTTTTTGTAGTTTTTATTTTAGGACTGAGGGAAGCTTGTCTCGCAACATGGACACGGCTCGACGATTATTTACATATTTTCGATACTATTTGAAAAAAAAAATCCAACTACTTAAAAAAAAAAGTATTCGGAATAACTAACAATCTGCCCTTGTATGACTTTCCGGGTACTTTCTTTTCAAACGAAGCTCACAAAACGCTTATCCCTCAAGGTTCGGTTTTTTGTGCAAACGGACTGAATTTTTCGTAATTTTTTTTTGGTGCTAAGAGATACTTGTATTGATACATGCACGAGGCTTAAAGATTATCAGAAGTTACGGTAGCGACTCGAGGCCAAGCAAAGCGAGAAAATTAATGATGCACTCATTTTGTGCTGTTTGTTTGATGTCGGCTGGGCTTTAATCCTGCTTACATATTTTCGACAGTGACATTTTCAGGAAGTACTTAGGACATATAAAAAAATTCTGCGCTTAAAGGCCTTGCTATGCCAAACTGATTCAAGAACACAAAAAATACTGCGACACAATTTGCTATATGGATTTTGAAAAAAATTTCAGTCGCTTATATCATTACATTCTTTTTCCTTTGGGAAAAGATAGGACGTTTTATTTCAGCATAGCAGAAGGGTTAAAGGTTATTTACAATGATAGTAATTGCTAACAACTATATTTAAACGTAGAAAAAAAAATTCCCTAGTGCGTGAGGATTTTGTTAAAAACTGCTAACATTATATGAATATCGTTGGGAATATAAAAAAGCCCTGCTAGTAAAATCCAAGTACTTTGATATTGCCGTACATTAAATTTACTGTATATCGGTTCATGCATAAATGCATCCTATGAAGGTACATCGATATTCTGAATATTTATAACAGCATAGCGTGTTACATCATTTTTAGGGAGAACTTTCACAGGTCTAAAAGTTTATTATAAGTGATATAAACGGAGTTGAAAACATTTAACTGATTTTTAATGCACTATTTTTATTCATTAACATTTATAATTATTTCATTTAAATTTATAACTTTCATTATCCCGCGACAGGACGATTTTTGAGCCAATGTACAAACATTTCACTCCAATAAAAAATGTCTATGAAAATTCGATTCAAATTTTGCAAAAATAAGAATAACAGAAAAAAACTGAGCTGTTATTTCTTGCTAATATCCATAAAGACTATATATTTTCGTTTTTTAAATAAAATTCACTAGCATTTTATTACCCATAATTTCATAATAACATATGGAAAATAACAATGATTTATTAAACTAATTATGGAAGAAAGTTAAAAAAAGGTAAACTCTGGACAAAAGAGTAAACCGAACCGTTTACAACATTATTCATAAAGCGTTGTTCGAAATTGTTCCATCGAAACTTCCTACATTTGATACGCAGTTTATGCATGAAAATGCAAAATAATATTGGATTTAATCCTTTTCCAATAACCAGCCCAGTTTTTATATAAAATATCGTACTTTATCACATGGAAACTACATTTTCATGGACGTTTTTAGTTCCGTGAAGCGTACGGCATAAAATCGGTTTAACGTCTTGCATTTGTGCCTCGCCTCTAACTTCAGATACTCTTCGCAATGATACCCCAGGCATTGAGTTGAAGGGACGCTACCACTAGAGCGCGCTGCAGGCGGAGCATTACGGGCCAATGACAATTCTTGCAAAAGAATAGCCCCGGGGAATCTGAATAATCTAGCGAGACGGGCGAGAAAAAGTTTCTGCACTTCAGAAGAATCTTTCCGTCCTATACAATTGCAATTACCCTGCATCTCATTCGGAATTATTTCCGGACAGCTCAGCGAATCTGTTTTTTTTCTCTCAAGTCCGATTTGCGATAACTGTTATCCTAAGTTTTTAACTATGTCTGTTGTCTTTCTATTCCAAGCGGAAAATTAGAGCATTCCACATAAAAAAACAGAGAGATTTAATGGATGAGATATACGCAGGAAAAAGGTCACTGAAATTTCGGCATATTCAACTGAAAATTTATTTCAATTCCACACATTTATGAGTTCTGCACTTTTTTATTTTGTACGTTTGTATTGTGAAATTTTTTCTGTTACTTTGATAACAAATAAAGTGTCACTTTATTTCGCTACAATATTTTCTGTTATTACAGTTGTTTTCGTTGGCTGTTATTTTTACTAATGAACATATTGTAGATTTATTTTCACATCACCCATTCGATGTGAAACAAGGTCTAAATTCATGTGACTTGAACGAAAAAATTTTCTCCATCAGGTCCAAAGAAGACATAAATAATTTTGTCAGAGTTTAACTTGTGAAAGTAATGGATCGTTAGTTTTACATAATATTTTTTTTATTGTATACGAGGAAGCAGCTATAAAACTTTGCGCAAAAGTTGAAAACGAAACACGAAAAGATGAATATGCTATGCGGTGATACATGACTTTACGATTCTCACTCTCCAAATAATCCGTGACGTACAAAGTGTATGGACTAAAAAGTCGGTCTAGTGTAACTGGAAAGAAGTTTTTCGAGCTCGGTTCGTGACCGAATGTACGTGATATGAAAAGAAAAAAACGTGGCACTGAGAATTGAACTCCGGAGGAAAGACACATGGAAGAGCGTTGAGTATGAATTTACTTTCAGGCGTCAAAACAAGAAAAGTAATAGGAAAGAAAGCATAGAGCATGACAACCGCGCTAAAAGATTAAAACCAAGAGAAGATTAAGCGATAGAGGATTCCTTAGGAAAGTTATTGTCAGGGGATGTCAAAATAAGTTTATGAAATCGTGAGTGGAAAAAAAACGCTTTTATTGCTACCTATTATTGCTGTACTAATTATCCTTCATTCATCCGACATCTATTGATAGGGAGATAAACTATAAGGGGCATTAGATACCGTTTTGACGTGCGTTGGACCCTCGACCTCTCGAATTTGCTCGAAATTTTTTTATATGATTGGAATAACTCCAAAAAGTAGTGGGAAATTTTTTCAGTTTTTTTTCATTCCAATTTTTTGTTTTACGATTTTTTAAAGCTAACATATTTTAGCCCAAATATACAAATTTGAAAAAAATGAAAAAATTTGAAAAAATTCTGCATGAAATAACAAAATTTTTAGCCTAAAACCGGAGCGGGCCGGATTTCACTTCTACTTTTTCTATAATAACTATTAAAAAATTTAGAAACGAAAGAAGAAAAGTTATCAAATTTTTCTAAAATATTGCTTTCTCCTGCAAGTGCTTTTGTTGTTGTGAAAAAAAAAGCGATTCATAGAAAATATGTTCAGAATGTTACGTTAAAAAAGCATATCTAGAAAAAATGTCCGTTTCATATATGCAAATGTGGGCGTGTGTGTCTATGCGTGTGTATTTCGTGAAAGGCAGTGAACACGAAAACGGTCTCAAATTTTCAGCAATCAGCTGAAATTTGGGATACATGTCGAATGATCACTAAAGTAGATTGCTATTGAAATCGGCCTCAATCGATTAACAGGAAAATGAGCTATCAAGATTTAAACTTTTTCTCTCTAAAATGGAAAAAGTTTTATAAGAAAAATCTTGATAGCTTATTTTCCTGTTATGGATAAAATTGCTTCGGCGATTGGCGGCTCTCCTTCCCTTCGCCGAAGCAATTCTATCCATTCATAACTAACGGCTAAAGCTACACCAAACTAATATTTTCCTGTTAATCGATTGAGGCCGATTTCAATAGCAATCTACTTTAGTGATCATTCGACATGTGTCCCAAATTTCAGCTAGATTGCTGAAAATTTGAGACTGTTTTCGTATTCACGGCCTTTCACGAAATGCATATTTTAAAGAAAGCAATATTTTAGAAAAATTTGATAACTCTTCCTCTTCTGTTTCCAAATTTTCTAACAATTTTTGACAGGAAAAAAAATAGAAGCGTAACCCGGTCCACTTTGGTTTTAGGCTCAAAAATTTTGTTATTTCATGCAGAATTTTTGAGGAATTTTTTCAGTTTTTTAAATTTGGGTTAAAATATGTTAGCTTTGAAAAACGCAAAAAAATGAAATAAAAAAAATTTCCAGTACTTTTTGGAGTTGGTCTAATCATGTAAAAAATTATCGACCAAATCTGAGAGGTCGAGGGTTCGGCCCAGGTCGAAACGGTATGTAATGACCTATATATTATGTATCGCGTACGCTTCGTGTGGAATACATGATCCCAATAAAATGCTATACCGTAATAAAGATTTCGATAACTTTCACGCCAGAAAATAAAAAAATAATCCGTTAAATAATTTTTGTTGTGTATATAATACTCTATGCAATTTATATATAAAATAATTATGAACTCTGACATTTTTTTTTTCATTTTTGCACACAAAAGTGTCGTTTGCCTTGACTCTGTATTTCCGTAATTTTTACAGAAAAAGCATATTTTACAGAATTGATTAAAAACATATTTTCACAAAAAAAAAAAAAAAAACATTCGTAAATTTGCCAAATTCATGAATAATTCCGCTCTCGATTTGTCAAAAAATATCCAATGAATTACACTTTTTCTTAGCTAGATTTCGTTTCATTTCCCGCACAAATTTTCGATGAATATTCCCGCACCGACAAATTGTATTTTTCTTATTTTGTGTGACATTGTATTATTATCAAAAAAATAATCATAGAAATTAAAAATTTCACCAAGAAGTCTACTTTTATTTGACAAAACTTCAATTTGCTACCGAATTAAATGAGTTTTGCACACATCAAACTGGTTTATCAGAAGCAACTCCATCGAATGCTGGTTGAGTTTGCTGGATTGATCAATTTAGGAGCGCGACTCCGGGGACTGCAAAGAAATAAGAAAAAGGGGAGATACACGTCGAGCGATTAAGGAAGACTTGCTGAGTCGTTCTGTTCAGCGAACTCCAAGTAAATGGTGGCGAAAGGTGTGATAAAGAAGTGTGCAAGTCCGAAAGTAGGAATAGTGGCGTTAACTTTTTTTTTTTTTCTTTTCGTTGCTTCTCTTTCCGCTATGCGACGATATAACGATCGATTTCATCCTCCAATGAGAAAGACACATATATATGTAGTCCCTCTACGAGTCTGAAGCAAACGAGCGCAAAGCTGTTTCCGTAAAAATCTGTAGCGTGCTATAAAAAGAATTCTCGTCCACCCCCTGCTTCGTACATGTTCATTCGTTTCCTCTAGTTCTTGCCCTCCACGAGAGCTGATCGAAAAGCCCTTAAGCACCAACCGTCGAGGTTACACACGCTCCCTACGCTTCGGAGACATCAATTTCGAGTATCGACCAGATAGTTATATACGCGACAAACGGTTATACCTATAAAAGTATGTGTGACATGATCTGAAGTGTCAATCATGCGTCCTGATATTTTGATCACATTCGTACAAAATGAAACGAATTTTTTTGGGCTTCTGACAACTTTTCTTGCGTCCATGAATATTCATAGAATTATTTTTATCAGTTTGACAAAAAAAGTTGAGTCAGTGATACTTTTTTTTTGTAAAATTAAGAAATTGCCTGCCCATTTATTAGCAAGCATTTATTGTTTAGTGCATAGAACATTTCATGTAGCTTTCTATTATTTTTATCTTAGCACTTACGGGTCACTTTAGTTTTTCAATTTAGTTTAAATATTCGACAAAAAATAGTATTTAATTTATTCTAATGGAATACATAGCATTTTTTATTATACAAAAAGAATTTTTGTGCACTCCTCATTTCGCACATGTTCATTCCAATGGTTATAGCTGTGCAATTATGAGTTACTTGTTCTGAGGTGTCATGATATTTTGATCATCACCGCTCAAGATGAAATGGAACTTTTCGGGTTTCCGAAAACTTTTCTCTGTTCATAAATATGTTTATAAATATAGAATTTTTATTGTCAGGAAGACAAAAAATGTTGCGTCACGCCGAGAGAAAAATATTTTTTCATTCAAATCAAAATATTTCATTTTTTGATATAAGAAGAATTTTCGTCTACCACTTGTTTCTTTCATGTTCATTCGTTTCCTAAAATTCTTATCCTCAACGAGAGCTGATCGGAAAGCCCTTAAGCATCACTTTCGAGATTACCGACGTTTTCCACGCTATTCTGAGACATTCATTTCGAGTATCGACCAGATAGTTATATACGCGATGAACGGTTATACTATAAAAGTATGTGTGACTTGATCTGAAGTGTCGATCATGCGTCTTGATATTTTGATCATGATCGTACAAAATGAAATAGAACTTTTCGGGTTTCCGAAAACTTTACTCTGTACATGAATATGGTCATAAATATAGAATTTTTATGGTCAGGAAGACATCAAATGTTACGTAACGCCGAGATAAAAATATTTTTTTAATTCAAATTAAAACATTACATTTTTTTATAAAAGAAGAATTTTCGTCCAGCTCTTGTTTCTTTCATATTCATTCGTTTCCTCAAATTTTTATCCTCAACGAGAGCTGATCGGAAAGCCCTTAAGCATCACCTTCGAGATTACCGACGTTTCCCACGCTTCTGAGACATCCATTTCGAGTATCGACCAGATAGTCATATAAGTAGTCAACGGCTATAGCTTCAAAAGTATGTGTGGATAGTTCTGAAGTGTCAATCATGCGTCCTGATATTTAGATCACATTCGTACAAAATGAAACGGATTTTTTCGGGTTTCTGACAAATTTTCTTGCGTCCATGAATATTCATAGAATAATTTTTGTCAATTTGACAAAAAAGTTGAATCAGTCAATGATACTTTTTTTTTGTAAAATTGAGGAAATGCCTGCCCATTTATCAGCGAGCATTTATTGTTTGGTGCTTAGAAAATTCAATGTAGCTTTCTATTATTTTTATCTTAGCACTCACGGTTCAATTTAGTTTTTAAATTTAGTTTAAATATTTAAAAAAAAGTATTAAATTTATCCTAATGGAATAATGTCAATGATGCGTCCTCATATTTTGATCATGATCGTACAAAATGAAATAGAACTTTTCGGGTTTCCGAAAAATTTTCTGTATTCACGAATATGTTCATAAATATAGAATTTTTATCGTCAGGAAGACGACAAATGTTGCGTCACGCCGAGTGAAGAATATTTTTTTTGCATTCACATCATAACATTACATTTTTCGATACAAGAATTTTTGTCTAGCCGTTATTTCTTTCATGTTCATTCGTTTCCTTAAATTCTTGTCCTCAACGAGAGCTGATCGGAAAGCCCTTAAGCATCACCGTCGAGGTTACCAACGCCTCCCACGCTTCCAGGACATCAATATCGACTATCGACCAGATAGTCATATAAGTAGTCAACGGCTATAGCTTTAAAAGTATGTGTGGATAGTTCTGAAGTGCCAATTATGAGGTCTGATATTTTGATCACGTTTGCTCTGCAGCTTAGTAGCTCATCCCATGACCGCAACTGGATGATATAAACTGAAATGGAACTTATTAGGCTTCGGACAGTTTTGTTCATCCATAAATAGAATCTTTTTTTTGTGAGCTAGACAGAAAAAAAGTTTGGTCAATATATAATAACAAATTAATCTTGTGATTTTCATAAAGCTGAAACCGAGCCAATTTTTGTTTTGTGATATTAAGGAAATGACTAGACATTTATTGGTAAAAACTTATAGCTTAGAGCATTAAAATCTGAATAAAGATTTTTTTTTAATTTCGGTTTTCAAATTTCAATTTAATTTGGAAATTGTGTACGATACTATTCATATACACACCGAGATCAAATATATAATTTCATTAAATGAAAAAATTACCTTTTTCAAACTAGTTTTGCTAATTATTTATTGACAATAATCAAACAATAATTTTGCACGAATGAATTGATATTGACTCGGTTTATATCTGAAAATATGGTTTATTTTTCAACTTCATATCGACATTAACGAAAAATTATTTGAATGAAAATATGAGAAAGTATCGAATTAATTTTACAGTATATTTTTAATCACCAATAAAAATGTTAGTTTGTATTAATTAATTACTACCCAGACGTATTCTATTATATGATGATTATTATATACGTGGACATTAATAATATGCAGATTCATCTGTGATTAAAATATGCTGATGAATAATGTAATGCGAATTTCGTTAAAAAAAAATATACACGATCAGCTGGTTGTCATAGAATTTTAATTGTCTAAAAATCGGTAAATTTCACAGAATTTAATACGATACAGTAATTTATATGCGCTCATTACTTTATGCACGTGAACGAAATATTGATATTACGAATATGTTGGTGCAAAACTTTTAATGATTCACATCCATCGTCGTTTTACGGGAAGTCTATTTAATTTAATTATAACAACAGGTCATTTGACGTCAAATGAATCATTTTAATCCAACTCGAGTTGTTGTTTCAAAAAACGGTTCGCGATTGTTACTCCTTACATCCAATTATTATATGAATCAATACGTACGTATGAACAGTATAATTATCTTATCTTCCATTACATATAGTATCGTGTTCAGTTGTGGTGCTAATGTGAAAAATGAGTAACGACTCAAAAATGTTGGCTCAAATATTGAACTTATGGCTTCGTGTAATGGATATATAACACGATTCATATTTACAGCGTTCCAATTGCAAGCCAAATATGGTAATACTTGTCATGTTTACAAGCGACATTCTGCTCATTTTGTTTGTGTTTTCAAAAGAACAGCAGCTGGGAATTCCCAATTTAATATTCTAGAGTTATTTGGAAAGGAAACATTGTCTTTAAATGTGACCATTTTTTTGGACCTTCTCTAATCTTCTTCATAATTGGATATGTGGAAGTACCATTAAAAGGCACTCTATGTGCATTTTTTCAGATTATTGAAAATAATATTTAACAAAATGCTTTTTTTTTAATTACAAATATCTCGAGAACTTCAAAGTACTAAAAAAATGTCTTAAGATAAAAGTTGACGTTTTTAAAATACTTTTTAAGCGGAATGTTTTAAACAATCGTCGCATTCCGATAAGTGCGATTTTCTTTGAATTTGAATTTGATTGAATTTTTCTGCTGAAAAACGGACAAATAATTTTTTTTATGAATGAATGGATATTTTTCTTGGATTTAAAAATGTACAGAGAATTTCTGCATGACTTTCGATATCGCAAATAAATCATCAGAGTGGCACGTATCGAGGTTTGGGTACATTTTGTTAAAAAGTGACGTTGCAACATTAAGACGTCACGTGTTAGATAATTCGATGAGCTTCATTGAAGATTAATTCGGTGTAGACAAGACGTTTCGTCATAAATCGGATGATGAACGACCCACACTTGAGTTCCTCGTCATGAATATTTGAGATTATTCATATATGCATTAGATACGATTTAATACAAGCAGCTTCACGCATGATTTAACACAATAAGTACGCCGCACTGAAACGATCAGATAAAGTAATAAAATGTGTTGGCAATATAATTTCGGATTAGGTTAAACGAGACAATTCGTTATTAGGAAATCTCATTTGGCAACGCGACATCTGGTGAATTAATCTCTACTACTCTAACCTAGTTGACATAACGCGATACTTTTTTAAAATGAATATCTTCTAATACGTGATAAATATTCATGTACAGATAAGAAAACACGATTTTCTCGAAAATTTTGTATAGAAGCATGACAATGTTTATTAATGAGAGCGAAAAAATGTTGAGGACTTGAGGGAATTTTTGCTTGATGTTGATTTCCATCGTGATGATTTTGAACAAAAATTCATTATTCATATCAACAGATTTTTTCAGCTAAATACCATCAAATTAAATGAGAACATTTTGTGAATTTTTTCATCGCACGAACATTTTTTTGTTGCTTTTATTGGTTATGTAGGCTTCAAGTAATAATTCAATGTATGGAAATTCTGATTTTTGCACAGTAAAAATATTGAACCTTGTAAACCTTCGGCATACAATTTAATGAAAATTTATCGCGCAATCAGCAAAATCAATTGTTATGCTGCAATTAATTTTTATAAAAAGATATTACCATCGTTAGTTCACTTTTAAAGAAGAAAATTTTTATTATCAATCACGAAATTTAGTTCGGAAAAAAAATAATACCACATAATTGATGCGTTAAAATAAATGGGTGACCACAAATTCAATATTAATCTCTCCAATTTTTTCCTAGAGTTTCACTGAAAATGTTTTATTTAGTAAAACTGCGTTATGAATTTTTTTTAAATAATAATTTTCCTTTTCACAGTGCAATAATTCGCAATGAACTTTCAACGAATGCAGAAAAGTCGAAAAATAAGTATTATCAGAAAATATTATTAATATAAAATCATACATGAAGTGAAATAAAAAACGTTATGAAAAATATTAAATACGTTGATAATTCATCGTTTGAGTAGCGTTAAACAAGTGCTTTTTCCATTAGCAAGTTCTATTACCGTAATGACCATTATTATTTCCTTCTCGATATGACCGACGTCGTATAATTTCGGCGAAGCGTGAAATAGACATGACACCAGTGGATAAAAGGTAGTTTCCAGGATTTATATTTACCGGTGAAAATTCGTGTTTGAATAAACGAAATCTATGCGGAACCATAACCCGTATCAGATAACCGGCTTTTGAACCGCGGTGAATCGATTTAAACAACACACTGCTACGTGTATATTATATATAGTTTCTGTGCAAAACTCTTGTCTACCGCTAACGTTTTGAAGCAGAATGAATGATTAAGCTGATAGCTCATAAAAGGAAAAAAAAAATTCCCGGTCGATTACAGATTATCAAAATATAAAATCAACCCACTGACACGATTTCTGAACTTATGGTTGATACGACGGAAAATGTATGATCAACGCATGAGCTATTTGCTGTTAGCCTAGTCAAAGATAACGAAATTACGACAAATAGACTTTCATTAAATCACAAAAAATGGTATATAATAGATTTTTATCAATTTAGAATAAGAACCTTGCACATTGCTTCCTCATTATTTTTCGATTGATACAAAGTTACCTCTATGAGAAAGTATGTTAACTCATTTTGATTTTCTCATAGAGGAAGCTTTGTAAAAATAGAAAAATAATGAGGAAGCAATGTGCAAGGTTCTACTTTGCATCTTTGTTTTCATTTAATTCTTAATCTCTGAAGATTTACGGAATCCAGTAAGTAAAAAAAACACCATCACATCGCATTTTGATTAAGTAGAAACTTTTATCTTACTCTCTTAACTTTTGCGGAAGTTATGACCGAAAATGTACATTTATTAAAAAATTTGAAATGTCGTAAAATCTTGACGACTTTACCGATCATCACCAAATTTTGTACGTGGCAGGGCTGTATGGTATTTTTTGACTGTAGAACATTTCGGTTCATTTGTTGAGATTCGACGTGATTTAGAGAAGTAAATTTTTTTTTTCTAAGAATTCAAAATTCTGTGAAATCGGAACCGCTTTACCGATTTCGCTGAAATTCAATACCAAACATCATTTAACGTGTCTTTATCTAGAAAAAACTATATAGCTAAATTGGCGAACTTTCACGAAAGTTAGAACTATCACGACATTTTTTTGGAAAATTAAAAATTCCATAAAATCTGTATACATCGATACATTCAATTAAAAATCACGTCAATCACAGAGAAGTCAATACTCTAGTTGCGTGCCAAATTTTAGCTCTATCCATCGTGCTGTATGTGAGTTATGGGCAATTGAATTTTCGGTGTCTGGAACATACATACTCACACACAAACACACACACACATACAGATATTATTTTCCAGACCACTTTTCTGTTAACATGGAAATCTCGAAAAAAAAAAAAATTCACGAGACAAAACTTCCTCTACGAGGAAGCAAAAATTTACCATAAATAAATATAAGTTTAGACAAAAATTACCATAAGTAGGAATTTATAAAATTAGAAAAATGGACTATAAGCAGAAATTTATGAAATCAGAAAAATTAACCATAAGCAGTAATTTATAAAATAAAAAAAATTGACCATAAGCAGAAATTTATAAAATTAGAAAAATTGACCATAAGCAGAAATTTATAAAATTAAAAAAAATTGACCCTAAGCAGGAATTTATAAAATTTGAAAATTGACCATAAGTAGAAATTTATAAAATCAGAAAAATTGACCATAAGCAAATATTTATAAAATTAGAAACATCGACCATAAATCAGTTTTTAAAAAAACTAGGGTTTTCCCGTTGGCTCGTACATCCATAAGCGTTCATCAACCGTTTACATGAACATTTAGCATTTGCTTTCTACTTGGATGGACATTTAAGAGGGATACGACCTGGCAGCAATACTGCTACGTGCTATAAAGATCACGGACAGTAAGGCCTAAATGCATGTGACCGTGGTTCACTGCGGATCGCCTGCTGAACCATTTTACTCGGCTTATAGATCGTCCGAGAAATGGATGAAGCTATCAACGTCCCGAGCAAGAAAAACCGGTCTTCAATACCGGTCACCCGTAGCACCAATTTCCATTTTGCACGCTCGATATTTCATCAGATCAGTGCAAGAACGTATAACCTACTTCCGGGAGGACCATAACAATACATCACCAGCGTCTTTAGACGGATTTGGTCAATGTGGTAACTCTGGACATTTAAGTACAGTTACTTTTATTCCTTGACGGGAAAATCAATGTTTAACATTTCAAAAATTATTTATAAGAATAAGTTCCATATTTTTCACCGTTTCGCTTTCTCATAATTTGAGAGAAAAATTCGAAGAGTAATTAAAATATTTCCGAGAAAGTTTATTCGAGTATTCGAAACTTGATCTGTTAATTGTAATTATGTTGCCGGATTGTTTACATGATTTCAGTGAACCTTAATTTTATTTATCTAAAGAAATGTCAAAATAAAAAAAATACCTCCAACACGTATTACGTACTTAGGGGTTCTTGAGGTCACTAATTATGAATCCTAACTCAAATTCTACATTTTCGCAACTTTTTGCATTTCTGTCCGCCATATTGGATCCCCTATTTTTTATTTCTGAAGTCAAAGTTTGAATAAATAACTGGCAACCTTAAACACCACTAAATACTAAATTGTAAGTGAATCGTATGTAAGGACAAATTATGCTTCGAGTGTCAATTCATCAAATAAATCAGTTTTTCTCGGTTTTCTTACATTTCTTTAGTTTCTTCAGGTCCCCACGGCTTACATATTAGTTTTATACCTTACAATACTTTGTGTAAAAGGAAATCGCGGACAAATCATTTTTAGAGGTCGCTCAATCGACATCTATTTTTTCAGATAAATATCGATAGAACAATGTTTTAAAAAATTCTGCCGGCAGTTTCACATGCAGAAGGTGTATTTGGAGATCCAAGTACACACTTTTGCAGGATTTTAAAAGGAATTTAAAAATAATTTTTTTTTATGACACACCCTAGCATTTATAAAAAAAATGCAATGAATTGACATAGGGACGATGAAATTAATGCAGTTTGACGTTTTACTCGATCAAATTAATACAGATTGGGATTACAGGTGGTATAATTAATTCAGTCTGAGATGCCTGTTGATGGAATAACGACGGTTTGAGATTATAGTGTTCGATATATTATTCCATCTATCACAGAAGGCATTCTAATAAAACTGTGGAATCATATTTATCAATAGCATTTCTTTGCAAAAAAATGTCAATCGATACCATTCATTACGAAAAAATGTGGATTTCTAATGAAGAAGCAAAACTTCACGAAAATATTTGTTCACCACACTTTAATTATCACACGCTCCCATTAAAAGAAAAAAAATGTTTTGCTGCGAGCGTTCGTTGCGTTGGTTTAAAATGGTTATGCGATGATCTTACCGATTAGTTAGGCGAACTCACTAGAGAGTTGCACCAACTCACTTTTCGTTGACACGTCACCTATTCGAAATTGTTGTAGGCACCGAGTAAATCGTTGTAGCAATTTATTTCTGGTCAACTCATTGAAGCTGAGTTGGCCCAACTACTCTTTTTTCTCCGCGAACAGTTAAGCTCATCGCAAGGAAATACCAACAAACAATAATCTTCGTTTTTTATGGGGAGAACCCACATTACCAGGCTCATTTTCACTGGTTTCTTAAGATTTATTTCGACATTCACGACTTTATTGGCAGGTGTCAAACTCGCTCGTTCGTGATCGTAAAATCGAGACGAGACAAGACGATCAAAACAAACAAAGGACCGAGAATCGCACTTGTGTGAAGTTATCAATCGTCGTGGCCAAACCGAGAGACACTGATTTATGCTCGTCTCATGATTGCAATACTAGTTGCAACGTTCCAATTTATTTTGTAGTTTCAGATGTTTTTAGGGTACAACAAACGTAGTAGGCAACATGAAGGGTCCTTCTGACTATTGGCATGTCCACATAGCGAAAATAACGTATAGTACACATAGTACAGTGGTAGCGTGGTTTCCTCGTAAATTCACCGTATCCGCAAACGAGTGGATTTGCATTTGAGGATAGAATCGATCTGGCGCTCTGGTGCAGCGGGCTTGATTTCCCACCCATCCGGGGCCAACGCTTCCAGGGAATGTGTGCGCGGAAGCTGCACTGCTGCCGATACCGGATACGGCAGGCAAACCTCTCACCGTTTACAACGGATAATCCAATCTAAAGTGTAGGCATAGATACATCAATTTCACTGAACTGAAAGTTTAATGGTACAAATGATATCTGAGTCTCTGCACGATCTTGTTAAATTAGCCCTAAATGTTTTTTATAACAGAAATTCGAGATTTGAGAATTTTTTTAATTGAAGGGACTAAGTAATCAAATGGATATTGAATATGAAAGTGATATGAAAGTTACAGGAAATATCGAGTTGCAGAAAACTTGCTTGAAATTTTCTCTGAGACTTTTTATAATTCATTTCCGTTGAACTTTTAGACAAATTCCAAGTTTAATTTCTAGTATAGAAAAAAAATTTTCGTTTCTAGTTGAATTAAGGAATGAATGAAAAATGTTTGAGAATAACAAGAAGGTTCGGTGAGAGAAAACTTGCGAAAGTGAGGAAACGATTAACTTCGTTTCTGCGCTGTGATGAATATTTAAAAGGAAAATCTTTCGACTTGCTTCTATCTTATTTTTAGAACTTGTAAGACAGTAAGAAAAGCCATTAATGAATGATGTTTTATCCTCGAAATATTGATTCGTAATAAAAATGTGATTTTTTTAATAGATAAATTTGTGATAAAAATTCTACACCTTTTTCCGGCTATAATTGTTATCATGAAGAATTGAGTCGATAACAAGGAAATCAAATGGTAGAAGATTCATGAAAAATTTCGGTCAACTAGGATAAATTTCCTATCAGTTTTGGGTAAAAGCAGTTTCTGTCAGGAAGCAAAAGGTCTCTCCTTATCTGCTCTAGTGAATGGATTTCGCAGTTTCCGAGTATTTGCAGCTGATGGCGACACTTGTCGACAACCAACGCGACGTCAACGTCGATGTTGCAGCACTTCTGCGTTACCAGCATGTCACCAAAATCAAAACTGACAAGCTCACGTACACTGTAAGTTTTGTATTGAACGCGAAACATACGAACTGGCAGAAGTCAAGGATTAAGAGAATGAAATATGATTTTAAAAAAACTCACCGAATTTCATGACCAACAACTACAGTCCAGCCACGACGACGTCTCTTGTCTTTTCTTCGCGTAACTTCCGCAAGACTGAGTCGCTCCATTGTGAAATAAATTCAAGGATGCGGATGATTTAAAAATATTTTTATGCAAACAATCACTTTTTTTGTTTGTTTCAAGTTCAATTTATAACTTTCTTATTCATTTAGTTGCAGATGACTCAAGATCTCAGGAATATCCATATGAAAATAATCACTTCTTTAGTTTAAAATTTAATTCATAACTTTTGCAATAATTAATTTCGTTGAAACACTAATTAATGCTCTAATTAGAGTTAAATTAATTGATTTAATTACAGCACCGGGATCAAATTCACAAATTTATTAGAGTACACACGTTTTTTTCACTTCAACAAAAAATATAAATATAAGTGTTTTTTTCTCTTTCATCACATGTAAACTATCACATGTAAAAAGTTTTAACTGGCGATTTGAAAGTAATTTTATCTCTTTTATTATGCGTACTTACACGAGCTCACGATGTGAATCTGAGCCTCGCGTAAAAACTCCCAATATTGTGGTTTTTTAGTTACCCGAATTCTATCTATCGCATTTTTTTTAACGCGGAAATTTCGGAAAATCGATTTTATGGCATACGTGAATTTTCTGTTACAAGATTATTGATAATAACAGCCATTTATGCGACAATTTTTTAATGACACGCAGCTCACAGAAATATTTTTATTGGATCTTAAGACACTAGTTCATTCAAAGGTGACAGAAACTGTAAACAAATCCCATGTGAAGTCACTTTTCTTTTTTTTTTTTTTGCTGGTCACTTTTATGAAGTAACAGGTTTTTCCCTATTTGTAAACTCCTTTAGATGTTTAGAGAACGGATGAGTAGATAAGCATCTGAACATCGCGACGCTCCACACAGAACTGAATGTCGTATTGTATTTATAGAGCGACTCGAATTATTTTGAAGACCGTTGCTTTTCCCACGTGCGTATATGTATCCAAGATCGCGTCTACGACCGGCGCGACAACCACAGATTCGAGGATTTACGGGATGAGAATGAGAGGAATTTTTTTGTCGCTCCCACATGAAGAGAGATAAGTACTGCATTTCACATAAGGCTCACGATCTGGACCTTTTGGACGTTACTTCAGAAAAAAAAGGCTTAAAAGAGAGTTTGGTGTAATTTCATATGTTTATTAAAATTTGGGTTAATAGATTTATGAAGACAGTAAGGTCAATATCTGTAAATATTTATAACGAAAATGAGTTCAAATATGTATAGATATTTAGTGATAATTTAAAGCCAAATGTCAACAGATAATTATTAAGAAAAATGAGGCAAATGTGAACAGATTATTATGAAGAAAAATGGGCCAAATGTCAACAGATTATTATTAAGAGAAATGGGCCAAATGTCAATAGATAGTGATTAAGAAAGTAAGATCAATTATCAATTTTTTTAGGGAATGAGATTAAATATTCAGAAATACTTAGAACAAAAACAAAGGTTTACTAAGATGAAAAATTGACATATCTACGAATACGAGAGAAAAGAATTATCAAAAGTTACTCGAAATGTATTTTCCTAAGCGCATGGAGAATCTGTGGTTAACTTCTTTGACTGTAAATCAAGTGAGAAAATATTTTCCGAGTGAATTTCATGACGCGGAAATAAAGGTGCTCCGTGAGAGTCATAATGCGACATGCAGCAGTTATGCGCGATGCGTAGGTCAACATTCAAGATTCATTTCGAACCCAAGCACCCTTACAAATCATTTCCGAAAATGTATGACACCACAACACTTATTACTTATTTTGTTATATTACTATTTAACACTCTATAAACCGACGGGTAGGGGTCAAAATAGCGAGTGACCAAAATAGCGAATGGCTATAATAGCGAATTTGAAAATAGGAATGTCTAAATGTAGAATGGCCATTATTATGGAATTCGCTTTGTCAGCCATTCGCCATTTTTATCATTCACTATTTTGAATGCATTTTAATAAGATGGAGGTCAAAATAGCGAATGGTCAAAATAGCGAATGGCTGAAATAGCGAATTTCGTAATGATGACCATTCTAGATTCGGACGTTCGCTATTTTGACCCCCACCCACCATTGAATCCATGGTAACGTGTCGTCAACATACGGACAAAAAATCATAAAAAATAGTTAACAAAAAAATTATAGTACATCAAGAAAAAAATCTAATATTGATAATTATACAATAACCTTAACTATTGTTAAGGCCTTAGACCTCAATCATCAAAAGCCTCAACTATACTTTGTACTTGCAATCACCATTTTAGTCATCGTAACGATATAATATAGTCACCGTTTTCAGAAACTAAAAAAAATCGTCGTATTGATTAATAGTGGCCTCTAAATAGTTTCCAGTACCACGATAATTTGAATGCCAGCCCACTAAGAAAAATTGTAGTATCAGTGATCATAAATATTTATTCTAATACCTCAACTATATTTTCTAAATACGGTAACCATTTTAGCCATGGTAACTATATACTATACACTGAAAGAAATCGTCATAGTACAGTTAACTATAAAGTGACAACTATTGATTTTTAGTCCTTTTATAGTTACGGTGACTATAAAAATAGTTGTGACAACTAATTAAGTGGTAACAACTATGTTTGTACCAACTACAAGTGGATAGTTGTCACTTTGTGGTTAATAATACCATAATTTTCTCTCAGTGTGGCCACCGTGGTCAGAAAAAACCATAAAAATATTAAGTAAAACTGTGGCGAATAAATTTCGATGGCTGCAGGCGTGTATTTTACAGTATGATAATATTTAACATTTCAGGTATAGAATTTTCGACGTATCTCGAAATGCGAAACTGACAGAACAGCGCAAATGCGATTAACGAAGAGAAACGAAAATGATGCATGTATCGGACATCCGGGCGATAGAGCGGAACGGGACTGTTCAATGCCTTGTTCACCTAGCTATGAGCTTATATTTTGATCAACGAAATCGGTTTAACGCTCACTATCTCTACACTGACATTCGATAGACAATTTAACTGCAGAACAAGAATAACACATCTCTGGAATATCTGTGGCTAATCCACTACGGATTGATCATGGTATGAATATGATATCGTAGAACAAACGATAGCGGACAATTCCAAAAGTGTTATTCCAATATTTTGACACATCGTGTGATAATCTTTTGGAACGTAAAAATTATCTTAACCATACATAGTTTTACTTGAACGAAGCTTTGTGGATTTGAAAAATAATAAGCGAGCTATTTGCACGGGTCTGGTACTTTTTCTTTGCGATTTTAAAAAAATCTGAAAGTTTAAATTTTGTATAAATAAGGATGTTTAACGATTGTTATTTTTAAAGAAATTTAGGTACACTGTAGAAAAATCTAATTGAAATTTAGTGGACTTTGACCGGAAGCTTTTATTCATGAATTAGGATATGAAATTAAGTGTACAAGTGTAATGTAAAATCAATGTTTGGTACAGCATAATCAATAATTTACTTTAATTTTATAGTGAAAGTATTTGAATTTTAATAATTTACTTCAATTTTACTGGAAAAGTACATGAATTCTATACCAAAATTGTTTATTCAAATTCGATTACGAGTTTATGAATAAAAACTCACAATCTTTTTTAACAGTGTAGGCCGATAAATAGAATTTTACACGGTATAGAGGTCGAAAATAAATATTTTCGAAAAATTGGAGTAAACTATTTTTTTTAACTTATATTTTTTATTTTTATTCTAACTATTTTTTTGCAACTTCCGCTCCTCTAATATATAGGAGGATTCAATGTTTTACGAAATCTGTAAGTCTGAATTTTCAGCTGAGTGCGTGAGATGTATAAAAAATAAATAGGCTTAGTGTTTTTTTTAAATTCCAAATCGAAAAAAAGTTAAATCCAAGCGACAGCGAAAGAAAAAATTCTAGACTATCCATAGGAATTTTCAAAAAACGTTGTAAACATGTTAGCAAAGCTTTTTTTACTCCCCAGCGATTTGGCATCAGATATCTTAATCACATTTTCGAGACAGCCCACGTCATCAGCACGTCTCTGTTTCCCGAAAGTGGTTTGGCCGTGCGTCGAGTAATTCGGGAGCAGGAAGAGAGATGAGAAAATTTGTTGGACGTCGTATGGCCAATACTAGAGTCGAGGAACGTTTGAATCCAACTCGATTAATTTTTCCCTCAGGTTGATACGCTTCATGATCAGTCGGACAGCTGACGTGATAATAACAATGCTCCATCAATTCTTATTACCTCATATTCAATTTTAAGAGTATTTTGAATATTAGAAATATAAGTTATAAAAACTTGAATGTTTTTAAAAATAGAAATATAAATTATGAAAACTTCATTATTTTCAATACTAGGAATATAAATGATAAAAAATTAAATAAAAAAATAATAATAAAGGTTTTAAAGAGTAGAAATTGAATGATACAATTATTGAAATAATGAAAAAACCTGCAAAGTAGAACCTTGCAAATTGTTTACTCATTATTTTTCGCTTTCTACAAAGCTACATCTATGAGGAAATATGTTGATCAATTTTTGGCTTTCTCACAGAAAAGTTTTGTAGAAAGCGAGAAATAATAAGGAAACAATTTGCAAGGTTCTACTTTGCAGGCTTTTTTATACTCGGAAGACATTTTCATAAAAATTCAAAATGACGTAAAATTTTTACCGCTCGATCGATTTGTGAAAAATTGTTACTCAAAAATTATGTAATGGCAGTCCATATGTAAACTAAATTGAAACCTGATACCTAGTAATTTGCATGAGCAAGCGTTCGAACGAGATTTTTCAAATAATTCATAATGTCATAAAATTTGGACCAAATATCTTTTTAAATGGTCGTCTAAGTGTGAAGAAAATTGAAGATGAATCTGTAAAAAATTTCGAAATTTTTTTTCCGTAAAAGCTTATTTTTCCTTTTCGTTCACCAAAATCGAAATTTTCTGACATTTCAACAGTTAATTAGACCAAAATCTTAATAAGAAATCAATAATCGTGAAATCATATCGACAATTGCAGCCGGATATCTCAGAATTTGCATGAGTTGTAGTAGTTGCAGACGTTTTTGAAAAAATTAAAATAGTAATAAAATCTGAACGGCTTGACAGATTCTTACGAAATTTGGTACACATAATGTTTTATGGGTAATCCATTTATATACAAAATTTCAGCCCGGTGCCTCTTTAATTGCGTAGGTTATAGCGTGAAAACGATTTTTTCAAAATTTAAAAAATGCTGTAAGAAAAAAAAATTTCAACCGATTTGCACCAAATACAATCCTAAACTTTGTTATATGATAACTCACTTGGGTACCAAATTAGGAGGAAATCCGTAGAAAATTACGACAGTTATCGTGCGTACAATGGAATCTGCACATACACACGCCCACAAACACATACGAACATTTCGTAAAAACCATTTTTCTCGATGTTTTAGACCATTTTAAGTATTCCGACATGAAAATCTCGAAAAAAATAATTCGTCACGAAAACAAAGCTTCCTCTATGAGGAAGCAAAATCAAGTTTGCATAGTAGGATTTAAAAAAATATTTTAGAATTTTCTATTCTTTAAAAAAAAAAATTTTTAATCTAATAGATTAAAAATTTCGGTGAGTGGAAGATAAATAATAAAAAAATGTTGAAATTAAGAAAAATAAAATTTGGATAGTAGGAATGAAGAAATTAGAATTAGCAGAAAGTATGATATGAATTGGCTACATGGAATCGGTATTTGAATGGTTTTGCTTGATCGTATTTTGGCTGACATATCTAAAGTTGGTTACTGGCTGCATAAGCTCAGTCAGATGCGCAACGTTGAGTTTGGCAGAAATACAAGACTTGTGGAAATGTTGTATACGTATCGAATAATTCAAGGCAAGAATTCAACAGAGACCTCCCGCGCGATATCTTGAAAACGATCTCACAAATGTCGCCGAGCTACCGCGTGTGTGTCCCGCGTGATCCGAAATAATTGTCCTAAAAATATAAGTCCTGAGCGCAAGAACCTCGAAGTTCTAACGATTTTATCCGGAGAGCACACAAATTTGTGGAAAATGTCCAATATAACCAATTTCAGTTTGTGAGGAATTCGTTTGGCTTCAAATATGAAGTTTCTTAAACTTTCCGGTTCATTTGATGGGACAGAGGATTTTTGCATTCAGGTCTTGTTCATTGAAACATTTTCGTTACATACAAACGCGAAAGAATTTTTTTTCAAATCTTTATGCGACATAAAAAAAATGAAAAATAAATGGAAAAAATAAAAGTTCCTCACTCAATTTTGAGTTGAAAAGAAAATTTGACATTTTCGTCCTTGTTCGTTTTTGAGTGTTGCAATGTGTTGCTTTCTCTATTAAAAAGCAAATCGATTAACAAGTTGTCAATAACTCAATAAATTTGCGAGTGATCATACAAAAAAACTTTATTTTCCAAATTTTTTATTTTTCGCATAGCACTTTTAAATTATTGACTACTCAAAACCATGCATGGAATATTTCCAATTTTAATCCTACCAAAAATCGCTTAATTCTTGTCAGAAGAATTTATCTTTGGTACATCGACAATTAGTGGAAAATACTGGACATATCGTTTCTTAACACAATCGTATGTGTTAGATGAAAATGAACGTAAAAAATACAAGGAAAAAAATAGTGATTCTCCGAACTAATTTTATTTTTCACCTAGTAAAAAATTTACCGTCAGCGTCTGACTACTGAAATATTTAGTAAATGAAAATTTATATATAGTCTGTCGTATAAACCCGATGTTATTCAAACTACATATTGCATAATTAAAATCGAGTTTCATTTAATTGATTGGATATTGAATTTATAAGTCCCGACTGTGTAAGTTCGTGTTTTTTTCTCTTTGCTTCGAATTTATCACAATACGACAATTTAGTTGTATTGTAATAAAGAAGTTTTAGCTTGCTTCTATTCTATTACAAAAGGGCGCAGCAAAATAAAATAATTATAGAATATGGAATATAAAACAAAATTGAATAATCATAAAAAAACCATTACGGATAAAATGGCCACAGGCGTATTGTGTAAAAGGATTGAAAACATCGAGATGGGCTACGTTTTTAATGCAGTAAAATCGTGAAAAGCTAATAAAACGGAGTACAAAAAATGTATCGAATTTTTTTTATGTAATACGAAACCGGAATAAAGTTATTAATTTTCCTGTAAAGGGGATGAACGGTGTTATTGTAAAAGCACATGCGGCTATTTCTGCAATGAACCCCACGCGATTTCAATTAAAACTTGACCTCAAGGGCTCGAATATCACAGTTGAATGATGTTCGTATATGGTGATTTAACGGAAGTCTATCAATTACCAATTACACCGTATTTGAAGCAACTGATATTGTTATTATGTCGACGTGATTGATATTCTGATATTTCACTCCCATCCCATGATTGTAATTCTTTCAATAAGCGTTGTAAATCAACTGAATAAATAAATTAATATTCGTTGCACTGTACAAGAGCTGTAAATTAAAAAAAAAACGTAAATATAAATCATTTAATATTTTTCATACTTCTGTATGAAAAATATTAAAGTTACCTAAGAGTTTTTTTTAAACTCATACGCACAATTCATTATACATATTTATTGGAAAAAAAAGTAGTAGAGAATAAGGCCACGGCTTTGAGAATTGGTTATTATACATTGTTTTTTTATGGCTAAATCCATTGTCACCGAAGAAAATCTGTGCGAATTTTTTTTTTTTTTTTCTTAAAAAATGTTGCTCTGTAAAAATATTTTATGAAAGGCAATTTTACATTGAAAAATGGAGAAAGACGAAGTGGATTGCTAAAGAAAAAAGTTTTTCTCCCTAATTCATTAGAAAATGCCACGGGAAAAAAACAATGATAAAGGTATTAAGTTATTCATTTTTCCCATTAGTCATTATTCATTTTTTATGTTTATGATATTTTTAATTGTCTAGAAATTCGTTTTTCCATCTTTCACACTTAACAACTTTTCTCAGTTATTTCACTAGTAGCTGTTGAAGAAAATGGTTTGAAAAAACGGCAAATAAATAAACGTAAATAACAATCATTATTATCTGAAAAACGTAAAAATACGCGCTTTTTTAAATCGCGCAAGCAATACGTGATTTGTATTGGAAATAAAACGATTAAAAAGAGAACCTCTATTCTCTGAATTAGTCATATATTTTTGTAATGACTAAATCTATAATAATTTAAGGGCCTCTGTAGAAGTTTGATCGAACGGTTATGGGCTTCATAAAAAAAAAATTCAGTCCGTAGAAAATCATTTAAAAAATCGATGTTGTAATGAAAAAAAAACTAACAATTGAATAAATGGATGGGTACTTTCAATTTTAATGATTTAAACTGATTCCCTAGAAAAAGTGATGTTTTTTACATTAATCCATCACAGAATATCAAGGAAAAAAAATAATAAAAATAAACTATAAAGTTGAACTTGCCAATTGTTCCCCCATTATTTTTTTTTTTTTTTTTTTTTTGTAAAAAGATACCGATATGAGGAAGTATCTTAGCTTTCTATGATTTTGGCTTCCTCATAAAGGAAGCTTGGTAAAAAAAAAAATAATGAGGAAGCAGTTTAGAAAGTTCATCTTCGCAGCTTATTTTCATAAAAGCTGTAATTCTGAAATACATAAAAAATGATGACAAAAACTGTGCACCTATCATTGTTAAACATGACAGATTTCATGCATAAGATTTGAGTTTGCTATCTTATGTTTTGTTAAAGTTAATGCAATAAAATTTTTATCCGAAACCACTTTTCTCGATGTCTTGACGTATTCTGTTTATCCTCACATAGGAATCTTTAAAAAAATTGTTTTTATGAAAACAAAGCTTGTTTTATGAAAAAGCAAAAGTGATATTTTATTTATTTACATTACTAGTCATTATTTTTTTAATTTTTTTATTATCGTTGTTTGAACTCTTTGAAATTTTTTTTTCACCTTCCCACTTTTTACTTTTTTCTTAGTTGCTTCACTAAGTGTTAAGTGTTAAGTGAAATAGCTCAAAAATCGAAAGGACCATAAGCCTATAATTTCTAATAACATAATACACAAAACATAGAAGCTATTCATTGCGTTCTTGTAGTTTTTATTTTAAAAGCTCCTGCTCGCCCTCCAGGAAAGTCGAGGTTGTCGACTAAGCGCCGACCCGAATTCAGAATTCGAATTGGCTAACGTTCAAATATGCAAAATAATTAATGGTTGAGCCGCTCAGTTTCTGAGGTCCGTTCGAAGCTCCCACGAGTCGTGAGCTCGAAAGGGTAACTCATACTCCTCGAATATAGGAATGGCGACCTTCCTGTATACCACGGAGGTACTTTTCGCACTGCGTTCTTCTTTGCCTCGCAACGCACAACACAATCAATTTTAACGAGCGATAATTTCTCGGGTCGTTAAAATTGAAAAATAAAAAAAGCACTTGTCTTTCCCTACGACGCACCTTAATGTGGCTTTGAAAGTGAATGGGAATATGAATTATTGAAATGTGCCAACGTCTCGTTCCCAGAAATGTAATTCATTTGCAATTAAGAAACCTATTCACAGATTTGATTTAAAGATACTCATACATTAGTAACTAAAAATGTGGCTCAACCAGAATTTTAAGTACTCAGAAAAAAAGAGAAATATTTGACAGAGTAAATCGTATTTAAAATAGAGTGAACATTGAATTTAAATTATAATATGGTCATCAGGATATCAATACATTTTTGCGAATAAATCCATTCACAAACAATGAGTGGAATTCAATTTTTCTTATTGTGGGAAGGCTTCTTACAAAAAACGATGCACCTTGATGTGGTTTTGAAAGTGAATAGGGATATGAATTATTGAAATGTGCCAACGTCTCGCTTCCAGAAATGTAATTTATTTGCAATTAAGACACCTATTCACAGATTTGATTCAAAGATGGGTTACTCATACATTAGTAATTAAAAATGTGGCTCAGCCAGAATTTCAAGTACTTGGAAAAAAAGAGAAATATTTGACAAAGTGAATCGGGATATCAATACATTTTTGTAAATAAATCGATCCACAAACATTTTGTAAAATTCAATTTTTCTTATTGTGTGAAGGTTTCTTACAGAAAAAGAATGAATTGAAAACGATTTTTTTTGCGGTTTGGTATGTCTATTTTTGTAAATTTGTGAAGTTGTTTAAAAGGACGAATTATTTGGATCCTTTGAATTTTTACAAAAACGTCTTACAAAATCATCTTCAAAACTAGCGAAGCATTCATAGATTTCTTGAAACTTAGAATACTTATATTCAGAATAACAATACAAAAATCAAACATATTTATTCAAAAAAAATTTCCACAGTTTTTTTTAAACGGTTTATCCATTAGCTTTCATGGTTATCGTTATTCGAAATGAATATTCTTAGTATCTTTAATGAGGTTAATCGTTTTCAATGTTTCTCTCACGACAAAAACAACAGGTATAAGAAATGCTTCGTTGGGCTCATCAACTCTTGCTGTCAATCATTGAACAGAATGACTTCCGCTGACAGAAGAAAAATAGAGATACGCTTAAGCACCGATCGACAGCGCGTCCATTTCTTTCAACAAAAGTGAAACCCTAAAAAATATCAAATATCGTTCGTATTATCTATTTTTTCATTTATAAAACCGATTTTTAATATTAATAACACACCGAAAAAGATTACATTGTTTGAAAACATTATTTATTTGAATTCAATAATTTTTCTATATTTAGTTTTTCAAAAATAAGAATAAAAATTTAAGGGGTGCAAAATATTATCAATACTATATTCTAATAAAGGTAAATGAATATGTATTCGATACAAGAAAAAAAAAGAAATACCTCCTTTAGTTTTACGAAAGAGATCTCTTTTTTCTGTGTACAGTTGGTATTTTATCTGCAGTCGGTAACTAAGAAAACGCTTTAGAATTCCCATGCAAGTTTTGTGTACTTGGAGTCGGCAAATAAGTGTCCACTTGGCCACTTAGTTCAACATACAGACGACAGTAGCAGCTTTGATAACAGATGTAAATAAAAACAACCAAAATGCCTCGAGAAATTAATTAAGCGCCGTTTAATTTTGCTATATTCGTTTCTTAAGTAAATTCAAAAACTATTCATCAGTCTATTGATCTTGTTAATCACATTTCTATTATTCGGAAAAAAATCTTATTGGGTATTGCGAAATAAACATGAATGCTCCCGCCAGAAATTGAAACCTTTTCTTGAAACCAAACTCGAGTCACGTGTTCAGTGTCTCGAAGTTATGACATCATGTAAATCCATTACATTGTAAAATAAAACTCTTCGCCGCGTAACAATTTTAACCCTGTAATCGTTGAATTTTTAAGGTTGCACATTTGTACATTAGGTAAACGTTATTTAAAAAAAAATCTTCAATTTCAATAAAGAAATTTCGAAAAATATTAACAAAGGGCGGATTTTTATTATGCATTATACATTTTGACTTTGCAAAAGGAAATAATTTATCCGTAGAAATGGAAGAAGTGTTTTTTTTAACTGGCATTTATTTTATTATTTTGATTTTTGAATATACCTGACATTTAAAAATATGTTTTTTTCACCATTGAGAATGTTAGCCGTTGAAGGTTCAATTATAAGCATATCTCAAATTAGTCAACTGCGCCGTCGCTACAATAATTTCTTAAAGATTTATCGCCGCATTCGTTAAGAGTTAGTGCGTCGAATTCGGGTATGAGGACTTCCGCTGCAGCGCGTACAGTTATTATCGTCAGGTGTTGCAATTATAAGAAGGAACCGAGGACAGGTTTACTTTGGTAAGACAGATTTACGCAATTTCGCGAATATTATTAATATACTGGACACGCGGTAAGAACGCGAAATCGCCCACGTATCGCGAATGAGGTGTTTGTGCTAATTCCGTCCGACGTTTACGATGTGCTTAATATACCTGTAGTTCTATTTCGACAGTAATCTACAAAAAAAAAAATTTTTCCGAAAATTATTTTTCGAAAAAGATTTTGTTAAACTTGAAATGCAAGATTTTTAAATATTTTCTTTGCCCAGTACTTTCAAGTGTTACTCGAGATTATTCTGAACGTGAAAATATCATCCCATTATCTTCCACTCTTTAATTGTTGCCTCCATTAAGAATGAGATATACCGTGATATGTTAAATAAGACTTTTCTGAATGAAAATTTGAAATTTGAAAAATGACACTTTTCAATTTGCTTGCTTCCTGAAGCATTAGTTTCGTTGAAATTTTTGTTGTTGATTTTTTTATGTCAGGGCACTCAAAATACGTCGAGAAAAGTAGTTGAGAAAAAATGTCCGGATATATATGTGTGTGTGTGTGTTGTGTGTGTGTGTGTGTGTGTGTGTGTGTGTGTGTGGGAGGCTTGCAAAATTTAAAGCGCCGTATCTCGACAATGACATTCATTTTTTAATATGATGTTATTACCGACCCATAAAGACCTCGGCATTTTTATTCCGATTTTTTTACCACCAGTAACATTTTTAAATCCTCGGAAAAACCTATTTCAAAAACGCCGTTTATAAAAATCTAAAAAAATTCACACTGATTGTATGATTTAAAATATGATCGCAATCCAAGCGATAATTTTTTTAACGATATCAATCGTTTTCGGGCATTCTGGTAATCCTACCATGTTGAGAGAAATTGAGAACAATTAGTATTTATGAAAGATATCCTGATATAAAAAATTAAAAATCAAATTGCGACATGAAAAAAAACGAAAAAAAATGTGGAAAAAATAGTACATATTGAGATCACATTATCGCATTGCGCTCAAAAATCATATTTTAAATCATAGAATCAGTGTGAATTTTCTTAGATTTTTAAAAACGGCGTTTTTGAAATTCGTTTTTTTCCGAGGATTGAAAAATGTTACTGGTGGTAAAAAAAACTGGAAAAAATTCCGAGGCCTTTATGGGTCGGTACTAACATCATATTTAAAAAAAATGAAAAAAATCGATGAGGGTGAGGGCCTTCGCCTGCTGATTTCACGTGGAATGCCTCATACATTTTCGAAATGATTTTTTCTTTAATTTCACATTTTATAAGACTTTACATTTTTCGAGAAATGTCCCCATATTCTCAAACTTTCACAATTTTTTAGTTAATAGGTTGAATAGTCCTTGACAAATAATGCAAAAAGAAATGACAATCGATATTATATTTGGGCGAAATCCATAAAACGGTTTTGGTTTTATAGAATTTTTAATTTTTTAATTTTTTTTTGTTTTAATTAAAGTTAATGTTAACCAAACTTGCTCAAATCTTCAGTTCGGTAGAATTAATATCTAGTTGTGGATATCGAATTTGGTGAAGATCGATAAGTTGGTTCAGATTTTATAAGACATTGCATTTTTCAAGAAATCTGTGTATGTTCTCTAGCTGTCACAATTTTTCAGCTGTCAAGCTGAAACTTGATATTGAAATTAAACAGAGGAATGTAACCTTTGGAATTGACTGTAAGCCCAATCGGTAAAGCAGTTCGCTTTCTGATAAGCTTTTGAAATTGACGAAAATTTTCGTTTTGCTCTAATTCAGGTGAAATTTTAACAATCGACTGAAATTTGTTACACGTGCAAAATAACATTTAGGTTTACTACGTGCAGAATTTTTATTCCAAGAACTTTCTCCATGAGAAAGCCAAACATAAATTTAATAAGTTTCCTCATGGAAGCGGCTTTGTAAAAAACAAAAATTAATGAGGAAGCAACGTGCAAAGTTCTACTTTGCATTCTTTTTAATTATGTCTAATCATTGGTAGTGAATGCGATATTTTTATCAAATAAAAGTAAATGAAGTTTTCACAAATAAATTTCCGCTCTATGCTAAATTTTTAATATTATAATTACACCAAAAACTCAATAATTAATGACAAAGACCGTGAAAGACCAGCAAAAATGCGAAGTGTCGCTTTATTTGGGATTAGATGCATGCCACGACTCTGAAGAATTCAGTTACGTCTCCAGGTCGTTGATTTTTGCTTCTAAAGATAGTGCTCCAAATCCTTAATGCGATTGAAATCCCTTCTCCGCTTCGTTGCGTTATTAATATACGTACATTCTAGAAATTCCATGTTCATAACGTAACCAGATTCCATCAACAAATTCCACCTGCAAACTTCTGTGTAATACGGTACTTAAAAAACATTTCCTTGATCAAATCACGTGAAAAAGTATTCAAATAATTGGAGGATAAATTAGTTGCCCACAAATAATTATATCAATTTTTTAACACTTTAATTAATTTCCAAATACATATTTTTCAATTTTGATCTTAAAATTTCGCATAAATTGATTAATAGTTAAATGTTAGTAGCAACGAATGGGATATTACCTACCATTTCATAAAATAAAAATGGATTTTTATATAGAAACCCAAAAAAATGAATTCTATTGAAAGTAAAAATTTTTGGACATTTGTTAAAAAAGATTTTTTCCAACAGAATAGTAGTTCGATAGTTGAAGCGTCATTGTGCGTATTTTGTAAGCGAAAAGTCAAGTTCTATTTAACAATAACTGAGATTGGATAACTACAGCGCTGCTGCACACCGTGTCATTGACTTTTGCCCACTTGCTTTATCATTATGATTACACAGTGCTTGAATGAGTCACTGACTCTGCGCAGAGGACTTAGTTCGACAGCCAGAGTCAAGTCGAGAAAGACTAGGAATACATATATGCAGTACGTAACGCATCATTGGGGACATTAGTATAATATTATGTCCCCGTCAAAATAGGCACATGAGCGACGGACCGTTTAAACCAGGACGTGCAGGCATATTTATCTACGCCTCAAACGAGTTTCTCTTTCTGAAAAATAATATTAAAAAAATACGGAAGGGCTAAAAATACATTTAGCTGACTTATCTTTCGTATGTTATTTTGCGTTCCTGCATCAAATCGTCTGGAAAGTCGGAAATGAAACGTCAGATTTGCCGGTCGATCAACTTTTATAATCTATATTTTGTGAATGGCTTTACTTATTGTGGTCAGAATAAACGTCGTTAACTATTCATTGATCAGCATTTGGAAGAACGTTTTGTAAGAGTCTTATTTGCAAATTTGTAAAGAATATACTTGAACGTAACACGGCAAGTTGCAGCCGGATGTTTTATATGCACTAGGAAGACGTTTGGAATAAGAATATTCTCGAGGTTACCGAGATGGGTTAAGGAAATGTGAAGAATATTGATACGGGTGCAGAATATTCTCAGGAGAATCTGAATGGATTAATTTATGAAAATTTTCAGTTGCGCTTGGAATATTCGTAAGAATATTTATGTGGATCGAAAATATTCTCAAGAATATTCAGATGGCCTTAGAATATTCTCAACAACTTTTTAACTGGTAGCAACTATGTATAAAAAGATTCAGATGAGCTTACAATGTTTGTGTCAATATTTATATGGGATAATAATATTTTCAAGAATATTCACATATGCTAAGATATACTTTTGAGGATATTCAGATGAGCTAGGAATCATCATCACAAAAAAATTATCAGACGAGCCAAAACGATCTCGGCCGTTATAAATAGACTGAGAATATTCTTACAAATCTTCAAGTACATCTTCGACTGGGCTTAGAATATTCTGAGAAATAATTAAATGAGCTAAGAATATTCTAAGAAATAATCAAATGAGCTAAGAATATTCTAAGAAACAATCAAATGAGCTAAGAATATTCTGAGAAATATTCAGATCGGCTAAAAGTATTCTACGTACTTGAACGTAACACAACAAGTTGCGACTGGATATTTTATGTCCACTAGGGAGACCAGAATATTCTGGAGGATATCAAGATGGCGTAAGACAATTATTAAAATCTTAAGATGGGTCCACAATATTTTCAGGATAATCCGGATAAATTGATTTGTGAGAATATTCAGATGCATTTAGAATATTCGTAAGAATATTTATATGAACCGAAAATATTCTGAAGAATATTTATATGAGCTAATAATATTGTCACAAATACTCACATCAGCTAGAATATATTTTGAAGAATATTCAGATAAGCTAGGAATATTCTTAACAATGATTAGATAAGCCAAGCATGATCTCAGGCAATACAAAAAGACTGAGAATATTCTTAGGAATCTTCGACTGGGCTAAGAGTATTTTGAAAAATAATCAATTGTGCTAAAAATATTCTACTAAATAGTCAAATAAGTTAAGAATTTTCTAAAAAATATCCAAATGGGCTAAGAACATTCTTCTTTTTCCTCCACTTCTACATAATGTACTCATGAATCTCGACCTCCTAAGCATGTGATTTACAGACGACCAACTTTTTTGGCCGATATCACAGGATTAACCTCCAGATAGTTACTTAACTCGAGTCTAAGCTGATAGCTGATTAATGGCTCTATAGTCATCAGAATTTGGAGAAAAGTTTTATCAAGGGCTCATTTGCAAGTGATATGCTCAAGAATTACTTAGCAAGTACAGACCGAAACCCCCTATATCGACTGAAGAGAAATTTCCATAGACTCCATGGGGCTAAAATAGGAACTCGAGGATATTCCACGGAGCGTGTTACACGAGAATCTACTCCCGGGTGGTCCATTATGCAAATATATTTCTCTCGAACGCTCGGCGCATCAACAGTACACCCAGGACCGCAGCATCGAGTACACTACGATGTCGACGACAACTACTACTAACTGTATGCTATCACTTCTCCCTGACTTGTTTCGAACGAGCAACGCATCCCCCACTACTTGCTTGCTCGATTACTCTAATGCTGCTGTACCAGCTAGTACAACATACCGAAACCTTACTAACCTTACTAATTCGGGGACCTTCAAACGGTCCTCCAAATTCTCGTGTTCTTGAGGGGTCGAGCCGGTCGAAAAAGGTTTTTCACCATACCTGCGCGGAAAGTTCGAATTCCCGTCCTAGGGGCTTTACGTAATTCGAACTTTCCGCTGCAGATATGGTGAAAAATAGTATACGCCACTCGGGAGTGAAAGTAGACTATCCCCAACCTCGTGTTTTCCACCCTCGCCTGCGACTCGGGTCGTAATCTTACACGCGGTTGGACATAGTCTACTTTCGCTGCCTAGTGACGTAATATACTATTTGCTTCCTCATGGAGGAAGCTTTGTTTGCGAGAAATTTTTTTTTCGAGATTTTCATGTCAGGATACTTAAAATGGTCTAAAACATCGAGAAAAATGGTTTTTACGAAAGGTCTGTATGTGTGTATGTGCAGATTTCCTTGTACGCACGATACTGTCGTAATTTTCCACGGATTTTCTTCTCATTTGGCACTCAAGTAGGTTATCATGTAACAGAGTTTGGGATTGTATTTGACGCGAATCGGTTGAAAATTTTTTTTCCTGCAGCATTTTTAGAATTTCGACAAATCGTTATCACGCTTACGCAATTAAAGAGGCACCAGGCTGAAATTTTGCATAGAAATGAATTACCCGTAAAATATTATGTGTAACAAATTTCGCGAGAATCTGTTCAACCGTTCTGATTTGATTACAATTTCAATTTTTTCAAAATTGTCTGCAAATACTATAACTCATGCAAATTCTAAGACATCCGGCTGCAATTGCCGATATATATATATTTTTCAAGGACAACCCTTGACCGAAGAAAAAAATAGGAATAATTTCCTTTTTTTAGGATGAAGTCGAAAGATTTTATTGTAAATAGAGCAATTGGTTGGTTGCACTGTTAAGAAAGGGAGGGGGTAAAAATAGCAAATGACCAAAATAGCGAATGGCTAAAAAGCGAATTTAAAAATAAGAAAGTCTAAATGTAGAATGTCCATAATTATGGAATTCGGTTTTCAGCCATCCGCCATTTTTATCATTCGCTACTTTACATTCATTTTGATAAAATGCATGTAAAAGTAGCGAATGGTCAAATTAGCGAATGGCTGAAATAGCGAATTTCATAATGATGATTTGGCCCATAAATATCGTATTAAATCGTACCAGATTGAAATTGTTTCAGAATTTTCAAAATTATCGCTAATCAGGAAAATTAATTGTAATTAAATAACCGAAGAGGAGACGTGGTAAAAACAAAATTCTAACCAAGCTTACAAAAAGACTGCACAAGAAGATTCTTCTTTACAAATATGATTTTTACTGGCTCATTTCAATTCTTCAAGGTTGTTGAAAAAAATTTGGAAATTTTTAAAATGATTACCAACATAACACTAATTAAACAATTGAAGGGAAGAAAAAGGGCGAGGTGTAAAAACAAATAAAAGATCTAAATAACTCTACAGAATTGACTTTCAGCACGATTATTTATCATAATTAGGGTTTTTATGAATTCATTCAAGTTTTTTAGTTAACTTAGCGTTATAAAAAAAAATATCCACAGCGCGATTTCAATTTTAATTTTATGTGTATTATTTTGTCTACTGTAAACGGAAATATTCCAACTGGAGTCTAATTCCGGCATATTTACTTTTTGATACGTTTACTAGCGTTTTTGCTTGTAGTGCTGAACCACAGTGAATGAAAAATGTGAAATGTGAAAAATGTAATAAAACCCAAAAAATTTCTGTAACTTTGCATGCACCACGATGCACCACAAAATTTGCATATTTACAGCCGCGCTCGAATTCGTACCTCCGATGACAGACACGAACCTGAGGCACTAAAATCTGAACCACGTTAATTTCTGTTTGCTCAAACATTTAGCATTTATGTCAACGTTTTATCCACGACACGGTCGACAGTGGCTCGATAATTGGTCGTGGAAACTCTCCCCCGAGTCCGTTAATTCAACATACCGAGCATAATAAACGCAAGAACAACTTTGCAGAAGGAAAACTAGAAACGTTACAAAGAAACATATCGGATTGCAAAGAAAATAGAATTGTGAAAGTGTCACACCCAGAAAAAGATTGAGTAATATTAACTAAGATTGTCTATTCAACATTTGTTCACTTCAATCAACGAAAATTTGCTTTTCCTGGAAAAAATATGTATTTCTTTCAATTTTGCAATTTATTTATTACGAACATATTTATTCATTTATAGCAGTTTTCACTGTGCAGTGGACACTAAATAGATATTATATTCGTTCGTACTAAATACTTTCTTCATCCGGAAATAATATCTAGTTGAAATGACTGGATATATGTATTCGATCTTTTTTATTCAAAATCAATTAGAACTTTCTTTAAATCCAATACGTAATTATCCTCTTTGATCATTAGAAATTACTTCTCTGTAATTGATTTAGTTATTAAAATGAACGTTTCGTTGATGATCTAGTAATGAAACACTAAACTTAACTCTAATACGTATTTATGTTTATCCATAGAAAACACTAGTTCAATGGACTTGTCATATATTTATATAAAAATTATTTATTGTTTAATTCAACTTTGATGTAAGTATCGAATTTCCATAATGGAAGACTATATAATGAGGAAGATTCTCCAAATACGCATTCCCGCTTTCTGTTCGTCATTAACGGATACATGATCGGTTCTGTTTTTTATTTTTGAAAAAATTTCACTTAATCGATATATTGACCTTAGATAAAATAGATTTAAAATAAAACATGGGCTCTTATGGCATGTTTACGAATTTAAAAAAAAGTGAAAAAAATTTTTACATCGAAAAAAAAAAATTAATTCCACCAAATACTTAAAAATTCAACGATGTTCAAAATTATTTCAATTATTATTTTGTTCTTAAATTCGTAAATATGCCATAAGAGCCCATGTTAAAATGCATGCATAAAAAAATTAATTTTGTGTAAACAATGCAGACGAAAATTCCCAAAAAATTCATGTGAGTTTGTTGAGAATTATTTAAAATGCGGTAATTATTTCAGATTTTTCTGTGCATTTTTTATTTTACTGACGATTCTCCTTAACTAGATATTTTTTCTGGGTGCGCTTGACAATTTTTTGTCTTCTTTTATTTCGTCCCCTGTTTTCTCTTTCCACATTGGCTGTTGACACTTTTGCCGCGTTATATCACCGCATCACCATTTGGGAGAATTTGATTTACGATTTATGTGCGTTGAACAATTTTTCGCATCATGTGTGTATAGGCAAGACGGTCGTAATTTTAAAAATTCT
Organism: Tromatobia lineatoria; assembly: GCA_949699805.1. Lineage (NCBI taxonomy): Eukaryota > Metazoa > Arthropoda > Insecta > Hymenoptera > Ichneumonidae > Tromatobia > Tromatobia lineatoria. The sequence goes on from OX453052.1 coordinate 3,739,331, forward strand.
GGTCACGAGTTCGCAACAGTCGAGACACTGGCATAGAGCGAACCGTTAGTGATTGTAACTTGTCTTCGACGCAGACGACCACCGGGGACGAGTTTCCACGAAAATATTGTGCGAATATAGGTGCTGACGACCCAAGTAAATATCGCTTGGTCAGAGGAGGTATAATGGTTGTACTATTTTTAGAGTTCATGGAGCCGAATGTCAATTCACAAATCAAGTAGTTTTTCGCATCTAAATGTCTGAGTGAAATATCGTGACATCGTTCTTGTCAAATTATTACTTTAAAAATTTGCATTATTTGATCGATTTTTTTTAAATTACGTTCTTACACCCAGAGAAATGGGCCAGATGAATTTATTTGAATCAATTATGTGGTGTATTTAGAATGAATGAAATCTCATTTCAATCAAATAGAGTCTATTTCGATCAGATGAAATTTTATTTCAATCAAATAGAGTCTGTTTCGGTTGAATAAAATATTATTAGGCCGGCCATTGAATAGATTATTCATTTAATGGCCAGTCTACTAGGATTTTATTTAATCGAAATATACTTTATTTTATCTAAATAAAATTCCATCTGATTGGAATCAATTCTTCCTGAACTGAATAAAAATTTATTCTTTTCAAATACACCCTATAATCGATTCAAATAAACTTATTTTTCTGGGTGTAAATCTTCTATTGTTGAGAATAGTTTTGGACCATATGAATACTCTTGGGTTAAGCATATTCTCAAAAATATTGAACTCGGCTGAGAATATTCCAAAGAATTTTCCAATCGGCCGACAAAAATCCTGGGGAATATTTTGATGGGTGGAAAAAATTCTTAAAAATATTCAAATGGGCTGAGAATATCGTCAAGAACATTTGAATCGGCAGAATATTATTCAGATGGGCTAAGAATATTCTTGGAATATTCGGATGCGCTAAGAATATTCTTGTAATATTCAGATGGGCTAAGAATATTCTTGGAATAATCAGATGGGCTAAGAATATTTTTGGAATATTCAGATGGGCTGAGAATATTCTTGGAATATTCAGATATAGTAAGAAAATTCTTTTAATATTAACTTGCAATACCACTCGAGCTTCGAAATATTAGATTAATTTCGAAGCTCGAGTGGTATTCGAGGGATTATTTGTTCCATCCAAATTGCGACCAATAGAATCGCACCATGAGATGAAACTTACGGTTTATGTTTGATAAAATCCTTCGATTGTCACAATTGAATTCAATCTGTCTGTTTGTCAGATGATTAACGCGGCTGAATAATCTTCTGTTTTGTATATTATACGTGACGTGGAATGGTGCAATTCTATTGGTCGAAATATGGATGGGAAAAATAATCAAGGATATTTTCTCAAGAATATTTTCCCAATTTTTTATTTTGTAGCTATGAAAGGAGTTTTCAAAATATATGCATTTTTCTGAAGCTGAAGATATGATGCGATGAAAGTTCAAGGGATGAATTTTTTTTTGTAGTCTGAGAATCTGTTGTAGTCAATTTCGAGTATGTTATTCCCAGATGAGTATCCTCAGTATACAAAATAAAAGAGGTTGGAAGTATTACTCGACATATGGTCAAGATGGTGTTTCGGATACCAGTTATCTCGGCTGAGGGAAACTCCATTTTCCCAACCTCAACATTTCACCGGAAAGAACGAGGAGGAAACAAGAGAGAAATAAGGATGGACCGAAATGGGGAGGAAAAATCCTCGTTTCTATACTGACAGTGATTTCCGCTCACTGTTGATGCTGAGTAAAAGGGAGTAAGGCAATTCCTCCGTATGTATGTATTCGCGTATATATAGCACTTACAAGATACGAAACTCTAGAGCAGAAGGAAAAGGAAAGGGGATCGATTAACCTCCGTTTTCCCATTCTTCGAAAGTGCGATCGGGCGTTTTCCCATCGAGGGGAAGGTAATTGGACAATATCCGGGCTCAAGGGTCCTTTCGAAATTGTTTGGCGAATAGGTACTGGACTCTGCTCGATATCGGACAGTTCAGTGGACAAAACAACGTAAAGATTGTACAGATTCTGGGCACGAATTTGGACCAAGTATAGAGAGGACAGAAAATAAGTCGAACGGTGTATTCAAAAAGATTTTGGACGAATTAGCATTTTTGAAAATAGCGATACAGGAAATAATATGAGAAAATATGCTATGATATTATAAATGGGATGGTGAAAAAAAAGTTTAAAAAACTTCGAGGCATCTGTAATTTTTTAAATATGGAATCCTTTTATTATTTTTCTTAATGGCATTCAATTTTTTCTTTTCTAATGAACTCAGTACATTGACTAATAAATAAAGGATCACGTATTCGTATTTTTGCGTATCATGTTGAAAAACCGAAATTTCATTTTTTATTATTCGAAAGCTGATAAGTACATGAAAACTCTTAAGCTATTATTATGAACGTATTAACCTAATAATGTCATAAACAATATGTATTCAAATTGATTTTTTCAACGCTGAGTTTCACTGCTAGAAATGAGCCCAGCACGATTTTGCTGATTGTAAATTTATCCTCACCATAATTCCACTAAAGGCAAGCAAATTTATTCGAAGTATTCCGATTAAACCAGTGAAGAGAATGTGGGAGAGCATCCTGCGTTCGAATCGATATGTCTGACCAAATACTCATCCGCAGGCGGCATCTACTTAAAACCTCGAAAACCCGGGATGGACGTTTGGTAAAGCTCAATAATGCTACGGGAAATGCGGTACACAAGCATGACGTGGTCGTGTGCTACCCCGTCGTCCGAGGCGTTGATCATAATGGGTAAAAGTAGTGAGGAGAGAGTTGAATATGTTACTAATGTGGTTCAAGATAATTTTTTTTATTATAAGAAACGGTATCGAACGCACCAAATCCCGGGATGTTTACGTGAAAATTCCTTAACACCAAATTTTAATTATCATTACTCAAAAGCTATTACAAATTTTGTATCAAATATTTCAAATCCGAAAAAAAATTAAACCACTGATTTCTTATTCCCCAGTAGTGTAAATTACGACATAGAATATATAGAGGCACTAATATCTCCGAAAGCAAGAAAATTTACAACAATCTAACTATTTAATGGCAATTGAATTTACCAGAGCATTTAAGCATCGAACATAATTTGCGTTCGAATCGATATGTTTGATCAAATACTCATCCGCAGGCGGCATCTACTTGAAATTTCAAACGCCCGCGACGAGCGTTTGGTGCAGCTGTATAATACTATGGGGAATGCGAAAGACAAGCATGGTATGGTTTGCGCGCTATCCCGACGTCGGAAACTTTTATCATAATAGGTAAAAGTAGTTAGGAGAGAGGTGAGTGTGTTTCTAATAAGGTTCAAGATAATTTTCTTCAATTAAAAAAAAAGCATCGAACGCACGACATTGAAAATAATCAATGAACAACGCTTTTCCATTTATGCGTGAAAATTCCTTAATACCAAATTTTATTTATCATTATTCAAAAGTTTAACTGGCATTTCGTAGAAATAACTAGAGGTTGTCATTATGAAATTCAAAGTAATTAAAAATTTTGTACCAAATATTTCGAATTAAAAAAAAATAAAACCACAGATTCCTTATTCCCTACTCGTGTCAATTACAACATACAATACATAGACCCGAGTTAAAATTTAGACCCTTGTCAAAACCTAAATGTAGTGTACACACAGGGTACACGAAGGTTCCTCCAATCCTTTGACACTGCTCAAAACCCCCGAAAATGGCAGATATTACGCAATTCGACTAAACCAAGGCTACTATAGCGTGAAACTATTATGTTTGAACCTCCAATTAGGTTGTACAGAGTGAGATGATGTTTTCAGACCCTTGCATAGACCTCCAAAAGTGGCATATTTTACCCATTCTCATTAAACGAAGGTTGTTCGAAGGGCTCAAATTTCAACTCTAAAACTACAACACTAAAATATTGCTAGAGAATGATTCATTTTTCCTACAATATCTCCGAAGGCAAGAAAACTCATCTCAAGCATCGAACATAAATTGCGTTCGAATCGATATGTTTGACTCAAATACTCGAATGAGTATTTGACTCATCGACAGACGGCATATACTTGAAATCTCAAACGCCCGGGACGAGCGTTTGGTGCAGCTGTATTATACTATGGGAAATGCGGAAGACGAGCATGGCACGGTCGCTCGTTACCCCGTCGTCGTCGTAATCGCCGAGCATAGTAGTAGTGGTGGGGAGGGAGCTGGTGAGTATACCGCACTATATGCAGTAGCCACACGGTACGGGATGGTTTTGGGGCCGGTCGATAACACACCTTGGCCCCGACGGACCACAACAGAGGCTTCTCCATGTCTGCGGCAATGCCACGTGTGTCGTGTCGTCTCTCGTGTACACCACGTCCCGGACACTCTCCGTTACCATTATGTACTCTGCAGTTCCTCTGACTCGCTCTCTCAAAAGCTCAGCACGTTCCACTCCCTCGTACCTACACCCTATCCCTTTTCCACTTCCGCGCTCTCTTTGTTTATCTCGGGAATACCGCTCTCTTGTTCCGGGCCTCTTTCCCTTGAGAGAAAAGGGGTGTCCCGACGAGGTCGCGTTTCAGGAAATTATAGTGTCGCTCCGATATATCTATATCGCATATACTACAGTATTCTATTACAATGCTACATGAATCTCTCGCACCTTTTTGTTTGGAGAGTTGTAAGACAAAGAGTAACATTTTCCATTGCTTCCTTATTATTTTTCGATTTTTTTTTCGAGTTACCCCTAAGAGCAAGTATGGAAATCGATTTTGACTTCGCATGGAAAAATCCTGTTTTCCATCCGTCTTTTTAATCAATGCGGAAATACGAAATATATTGAAATTTGAATGGTAAGAAAGGTTATGAACAAAATGTCAAACTCCAATGAAATCCGAACTCTTGCGCTGAAGGGTAGACGTACCATTTGTGACCACTGTACCATTAGTGGCCACACAAAAAATGTATAGATCAATTCGGCATTACTTTAATCTACAGAAATTACGAAATGTGTTTATTCTACTATAATCAAAGCAAACTTAACGTTGAATGTTTAATGCTTAAAATGCGTCATTGCTTAATAAATTATGTTCAAAGCAGTTTACACCATTTATGGCCAGCACTGTAATTTACAGGCAATACGTATAGCTACAAATGGATCAAGTTGATGGCTACATACGGTACTAAGATGGCCACAAACGGTACTTCTACCCTACGCATTTGTTTTCAATCGAAGATTTAGCATCACCAAATGTTGTTTCGTGTAGGGGGAATATTTTTAGGTTGAATTATGCAAATGTTAATGGAATATTGTTATTTTTGTAATCGGTTCTGCCCAAACTTGATACGATACGTCACATTTCTTCGTACGATGTTTATGTCAAATTTAAGCCCAAACATCAAATTTTTGGTTTCTGAGTTAGCGCCAAAATGACACCATGTCGTTTAATCATCATGAACAACAATAAACCTTTCGCGTAATAATAATTATAAAAAAAACGGCAAGAATACCATTTATCGTAGGTATTTATCGTATATACTTTAAGTAAAAAAAAAAGTAAAATGGATATAGAGTAGAACCTTGCACATTGCTTCCTCATTATTTTTCGATTTTCGAACCTATGACACAACTATGGAAATCGATTTTGACTTCCCCATAGAGAAGGCCTTGAAAAAAAAACCAATGAACAAGAATCGTGGAATATTTTACTTTGCATTTCTGCTTTAAATACTTTTAAAACTATTTAATTCAGAGAAATTCGTAACGGTACGAAATAATAAACAAAAAAATCAAACTCCCATGAACTCTGAACTTTTTTTACTGACTCTTAATAAATCGGAGATGTACCATCACTACACATTGTTTCGGTATCGTAAAAAATTTGTAAACCAAGTTTTGCAAAAGTTGATGCAATAACGTAATTTTTGTTGAAAATTTCAAAATTCTCTGCCGTTCGAACCACTTTACCGATTTCGACCAAATAAATACGATAGGTCATATTCAACTTTCATATGAAATTTCAGTCCATCATAACATTTTTTCTTTTAATTTTGACTCCAAAATGACACCATGTCACTTGAACATTGTGCAAAACAATGAATAAATCTCATATCCACGAAATGATAAAAATACGATAAGAATATAATGACGAAAAACTGAATTATGAAGGAGAGTATTTTTATCCAGCAGAAAAAAAGCAACGACAAGTGTATCCGCATGGAAATGTAGAGGGAAGGAATGATGGCCGCGCAAGATCGACGTGACACCTGACTGATGTCACGCCGAAGGTGTCATGGGTAATGGTCCTCGTCGAATGCTCCACTTCCTGGCCTTTCCACGACCTTGACATTTGCCTGTGACACAGCCTTTCTTTCCTTTGACTTTGATAGCTGCCAAAGCAAAAAAAAAATAGCAAAAGCGAAGCTGCTCTACTTCTTTACGATACGAGCATTCTGCTTCATGAGAATAAATTCCCTTACCACGGGATAAGTTTCACTACCAAATTGAAAAAGTCACCTAAATCGTCGAACCTTCGAACTGGAGGTCGACTGCAAGGAGTGTCGTAGGGCGAAAAGGTCGTGGAGATGTTCTTGAAATAGTCTGAACCTTAGCATGAAAATATACAACTTCATTCCATATACAAATAATATCGAAAAAAATTTAAGCATTTTTTACTGCCAAATTTCTAAGTTTATCACATTATTTCAGTACCTTTTTGTGAATTATCTAAATATAATAGTAGTTATCTGAACCAGCTTAGATATATTCGTATAGTCAGTCGTAGCTTATTCGTAGTCGTATTATACATAATTACATAGTTCAGATACAATTATAATTTTTTTGTGCAGTTCTTAGTATATAAAGAATCAGAAATATAATGAAACAGATTTTTTTCCAAATTAATAAAAAATTCTTGTTGATATTTGCGAACTGGAACTTTCGATTCACTACAAATATTTCAATCTAGTTTTCATTGTCCATTTTTTAGTTTTCCTTACCAAGCGGATATAATTTATATTCGAGCCGTTGTCACAAGACATATCATTCTTATCTCCAGATCGATATTTTTTCAGAAAATTTCGTTTCATTTTCTTTCTGAGTTAAAAAATGTACCGAATTCTTATAACTTACGATATGCACCGATCAAACTTCGTTTCCTATAACGATTTGTAAGCAGCAGATTTCCAGTACTCACCTGTAACAGAAATATAAACAAATTTTTATCGATCAGAAAATAGAATTGGTCAAAACCAACCAAAAAATCTCATAATCACTGATTCACCATGACTTTTTACAAGCTACGTTTCATTAAACATTACACAGTCATTCAATTTATTACAATAAGCTGGATGTTGACGATACAATAAAGAAATACACCTTCATAACGTGTATATTGGCGGATTATCAATTATTTTATAATAAATAGATTATAATATATTTATCTATTCCATAGAACGAACACATCAACACGGAAAGAAATGTTTGGTTGTGACAACTACGTTTCCAATTTGCTGTACACAATCTCTCAAAAATTAATTGCCTCAACCATATCAAACAGTAACCTCAACTATTCACGATTAGCTTTCGCAAGATTAGTGAGGTTAACCAATCCAATCGTTGCGACTACCACTCGAATTATTTGGACTACCATTCGAATCGACTTTATTACCATTCGAACCGAAATGAATTTGGCACTATCATTTGAGTTGGAAGGGAAATAGAATAATCGATTGGTTGTGTCAACTCATTTTTAACTCCTTTTTTTATTTTATTTATATATCTAATGTTTATTGATTTTTAATTGTTCTAAAATTATTTTTATCAGTTATGGTAACTAATTTTTTCTTTCTGTGAAAAACGATTTACTCTTCAACAGATAAAATCATACATCGAACACTAAAATTGATTCACTGGTCATTTTTATGTCTGTCCGTCTGTCTGTGGATGCTGAAATCTCGTAAATGGCTGAATTGACTTATATGCTGTCTTCGCTACAAGAATTAAATACATCTCAAAAAAGTTTTAAGCTATAGATTAAGCTTGTCATACGCAAGGGAAACAACAGATGTTGAATCGGGTAACTTAAAAATATGGGCTGATTTCTTTCTCACAAAATTGAAGATGAATTTTGTGCTCATAATAAGAGGCAAATTAGCCTGTTTATTCGAGGAAGTGAAATTTTTTTTCTTCGGTCTTATTATCGAAGTTCGCAAGCTTTTGTTACCCTTAAGGCTTGGTATACGGTCGACATTAATTTGATCAATTAGAGGGAGGCTGCAGTCTACCTTTGATGTGGTTTGGCTCCACGAAACACAGAGAGAGTATATATGTATCTAAAGAAAGTGTAGCAGCGTAGTAACTGAGCTAAAGCGTTGCGAAAAGTGCCGGCGGCTCGAGATGAACAAGCTCCGCGCTGGCATGTCAGATTCTTAATCGGATAAAAAGCTCTGAACTGACATCTAAAACCACTCGTGTGACTTCTGGAATTTTTTTTTGCCTAAATACAGAAAGTTTCGAAAGCGTCAAGACAACTCTTTGTGCCTCTGTTTTACCATGAATGGACAAATATGCACATCAGCTACGTTTAGAATTCAGTTTTTTAGGTGGAAGGCCGAAAAACAACGAATGAGATACTCTCCAAAACGATTTTGATGCTGTTTCGTGGTGTGATCTAAATTATTTTGTTCTGTAAAATGAGACTTGGAGGTATTAGTGAAATACAAGACTTAATATAAACGAGAAAAAAAAATCAAGATGGATTTTTCGACAGAAAGTCAGAATTGTGAATTCTATAAAATGAGTAATTACCAGAAGCTATTTTCCAATTGTTTTATAAGCTAAACGAGGTTTCCTGAAAGTTCGTTGATTCCTGTGTTAAAATCACTTGTTTTTTGTGGTCTCAAATTATTGACAATGTTCCTGATGTCAATCGTGATCTTTTTTTCAGTGTCTTTAATTTCCCATTCGGATACATCAAATGGTAAAAAATCCAACGCGCTCATGCAAAGAGGGGCTCACCGGATATTCCATCTAGTTATCTTGAGTTGAACTATAGATAGTCACAACAACAGCTGATCAAACCTGAATTAAGTTAGCGACTTTTAATCAATTTTCTTTAACAAGCAATTAAAATTCAAATGATTTATATATCCACTTTTTCAACTCCATTTGTAGTATGAGTTTTCCAATGTCTACAACTTTTTGATTAATTATTCTAAGTCGTGTCAGTCATTTGATTATGCTGCAATTACATCTTATATTAGACAGAGTTAAAAATAAAAAAATATAATTTAATTGGTGTGTCAGTTTCCTAATGAATCTTCATAAAAACTGGCAATCGTGAGAGAACCGAGTTACCTTAAAAGGGCACCAGAAAAATCATTGTAAATAATATCCTTTTTTTTTAGAGAATTTTCAATTGAAACCTCATTAAACACACGAGAAACATTAAAATTTTGCAATTTTATAAAGACATACTGTGCAGCAAAATGGTCTCCGGTGAAAAGTAACATTTTTCACTTTTAACTTTTAGTGCAAACCAGTGAAGAAAATGTAGAATTCGATTATTTATTGTTTTATCTGTTGACTTTCATTCTGGATTGAATAAAGGAATTTTTTTTTAAAGTCTATATTGGCAAGTGCCAAAACGACAGCTGATCAAACCTGAATCTAATCACCCGCGTAGAAAAAAAAGAATCTTTTCAAGAATCTTTTCAAGAATCTTGGAAAGAATCTTGAAAGAATCCTGAAAAGAATCTTGAAAAGAATCCCGTATAAGATCCGGAGGAAGATTCTTTTCAAGATTCTTTTCAAAATTGTTTTTTCAGCTTGATTCAATTGATCAGTCATATTTGGTTGGTTAGATCCGAAAAATAGCGTGATCTGATAAGATTGTAGCGATAAAATTGGGGAAATAAAATAATATAAAATGATAAAAGAATAAAAAAATGTCGACCACGGGACTCGAACCCAGGCTGAACAATTGCCATTTTCACCAATTTATTGATAACATTTTTAGATTATTATTATGCGAAATCAATCTTTTCAGCACGTTTTATATGCATTATTTTTTTCCGATTTTTATCCCATCGGGAAGTAATCGAAATTTTCTCTGAAACTCACGATTGCCGAGACTGTACCTATCATACATCCTTAAAAGCGCGCACGCCTACAGACCTACAATCTCACCGGCTCGTATATCTTCGTTCATCCGCCTGTGGAATCGTTGAATCGCGTGCGGCCGGGCATTACCACCGTTGAAGCTTCGTGAGCTTTTATAGGTCAAGTTCCTTGCTTTGTCGGAGGGCATGGCCGATCAGCCAACAAGACCTAGACCCATCGCGTCCCTCTATTAGCAGGTCGATTCACGTGTAGACCCGATAATACACCGCAAGGACCGAAAAAGTACAAAGCAAACAACGTTTAGGTGAGAAGTCGCAGAAGTAAACCGCTCAGTCACGTGACTTGAGCGATGAGTAGCTCGTATCAATGTGCGAGGTTCAAGGTTAAGAGAAAGAAAAACTTGTCACGCCTCAGTTTGAATCCATCTATCTTGTTTACATCTCACCGCACTTTTTTTTCTCATGTTTTATATATTATAGCTTTACATTCGGTCAAATTTTTTCTACCAGCTGTTCTGAATATTAAGCATATATTCTAAACATTTAATATATCAATATCGATCGTACTGACTGGGTCGTTTTTTTTTCTAACATCCACTGAGCAATTTTTATACCTCCTAATTGCTTTCCTGGTCAGCTTATCGAAGGTTGTAATCTGAAATGACTTTGCACGATAGGCTACAAGAATATATTGTAAACGTTAGAATTTTTTTTGTCATCTTTGCAATTCACAAAATAAAAAACGAATCATGGTCGCAACAGAAAGATACACAAACATAAACAAATAACAAAAAAATTCGTTGGATTTCTTAATAATATGTTTTCAATTCATCTGTTAGGCTTTCATTTAGTCAAGCATTTTCTATCAGCTGTTCTGAACACTAAGAATATATTCTAAGCGTTTAATATATCAATATTCATCGTACTAATTGGGTCGTTTTTTTTTGTAACGCGCGCTCAGCAATTTTCTTATTTCCTAATCGCTTTCCCGGACAGCTTATCAAAGGTTGTAATCTGAAATGACTTTGCACGAAAGGCAAACAGTATATTACAATAAACGTTGCAATTTTTTTTGTTTCTTTGTAATCAAGAACATGAAGAGCGTATCATGGTCGTAACTGAAACGTACAAAGACGTAGAAAAACATAATCTTTCTTGGATTTCTTAATAATATTTTTTTAAATTTATCCGTTGAATGGATAGCAAATTTGTTTTCAGCAAGAAAAAGTACATTCATTCATAAAAATTGATTGGATTCAAAGATTTAGCTCAGACAAATGAGCAAATTTGTATTTTAAATAAATGTAGGTTGTATCGGTTTTTTAGGTGCGCGGATAATAAAAATACTGTGTTTTAAGATATGATATTTAAAGTCCAGATTTTACTTAAGGGGTGATAAGAAAAAATATTTACCTTAGTAACTTCAGGAACTCGAAAGGTTAAGAAATCAAAATACAACTAAGCCTCGGAACAGAGAAAGCGACACTGAGAAAAAACCTTAAGTCGGACTCACTTATCCATTATATTTTTGAGTTACAGTCATTTAAGTAAAAAGCTTCATGTTTGTTGATATCCCATCAACTTTCTGATTCTTAAATTGATGCCAGACAAATGAGCAAATTCGTTTTTTAATAAATACAGATTATATTCTAAGATGTAACATTGACATTGAAGATATTACTTCACGAGTGACGAGAAGGAAAATGCGTTTTAGTCATTTCACGACCTAAAGGTTAAAAAAATCGATTTGAATTGAAGCATATCAAAGCTTGATTTATTTTTCAAAAAGAACCTCAAGTCGAAGCCACTTTCCCATTATTTTTTTATATTATAGGCATTTCGTTAAAAATCTATATATTTGTTGAATCACGTTTTAAATTCTCAAATTTATTTCAGACACATGAGCCAATATTAATTTTGAACAAGTAGAGGATGCATCGGTATGTTAAGTCGACAAATGATAAATACAGATCGTATTTTAATGTATAATATTTATAGTCAAGATATTACTTGAGGGGTGACGAGAAGGAAGATGTATTTTAGTCATTTCAGGAACTCACTTTACAAAAGGATTATTCAGGCGTTGCTCTTTGAATATAATTCCGTTGTCCAAGAGGCTTGCAATCCTCTCTCTTGGATAGCGAGCAAATGAAAGCTGGATAGAGAGGCAAGGAGTCAGGTTGGACTGTGCATGCCTCGTTTCGTCGGGCCGTATAAATTTTGATATGCTCGTTGGCCCGATTACAGTCGCTCAGGACAAAGGAATTTTCATATCGCCACAGCTAGAGCAGAGGATTGAGACACATCACGGAGACTCTTCGTACATTTTACTCAAAGCTTTGTGACTAAAATCCCACAATACAAATTTTTTTTCGAAGCTCCAAAAAAAATATTGAAAGAAGCAAAAACATCTTTGGCTTTGAGTTGTAGGTCTGCCTACAAAAATCCGGTGCAAAAGGATCGTGCTTTCGTGTTGAAGAGATTTCTTTCGTGGCAACCTGACATAAATGGGATTGCGCTTATATATCGACGAGTAGGCAAAAGTCGACGTCGAAGATACCAGAACTATTTATCATATATAATGTACATAATGTTAGACGAAAATGTATTCCCTTGAAACGCGATCGGGACGGAATAGGTTTCGTATAACCGCCACAACATGGATTTTGTAGCTTTGATCTGACGTGACGTCAGTTGTACAAAATTGACCTTCAACCAACTTATTACCGAGTTAGGGATACATTGAATCAGGAGACACGCTAGCGTCTCGATGCCAAGTACGTTGAAAAAATTGGCACTAATATTTCATTCTTCAGAAAAGTAGTTTTTGCCCACAAATGTTCATAGGAACTTTTTGTTATTTTTGGGGAAAAAATGTTTTTCAACATAATGTGAGACAAAAATGTATTCCCTCGAAATGCAATCGGGACGGAATAGGTTTCGTCTAACCGCGACAACATGGATTTGGTAGCTTTGATCTGACGTGACGTCAGCAGTACAAAATTGACCTTCAACCAACTTATTACCAAGTTGGGGATGCGTTGAATCAAGAGACTCGGTAGCGTCTCGATGCCAAGTACGCTGAAAAAATTGGCACTAATATTTCATTCTGCAAAAAAGTATTTTTTTTCCACAAATTTTCATAGAAACTTTCTGTTATTTTTGGGAAAAAAATGTTTTTCAACATAATGTGAGACGAAAATGTATTCCCTCGATACGCGATCGGAACGGAATAGGTTTCGTCTAACCGCCACAACATCGATTTTGTAGTTTTGATCTCACGTGACGTCAGCAGTACAAAATTGACCTTCAACTAACTTATTACCAAGTTGGGGATACATTGAATCAAGAGACGTGGTAGCGTCTCGATGCCAAGTACGTTGAAAAAATTAGCGCGAATATTTTATTCTTCAAAAAAGTAGTTTTTGTCCACAATTGTTAATAGAAACTTTTTTTATTTTTAGAAAAAAAAATGTTCTTGAAAGAAACCAACAACAAGAATAATTTCATACTGTCATATTACGAACCATTTTTGGTAATTTGACTGCGGAGACTCTGCAAGCTTCAGAAATTTTGATGTAATTTCTGATGTAACATTATGCAAATTTGTATTTTTTGTAACGAATTGTAAGATCGCATGATGGTAAAATTTTGAAGATCGAGCACTCAAAATTCGTAACAGAAAGTAGTAAAATTTTCCGAATTGACAAAACATATTCAATTATATCTACAAGAACTTTCCATAATGAAATTCTGTAAGAATCGCGTTTTAGAAAAAGACATGATTTTTGTGTGTAAATGTGCTTTTATTTCAGGAGTTGGAACGAATGATGCAAACTCCATAAAATGTTCCTGTTAATATTGTCACTCCAATTTTTTTTAGAATTATTGAGGTACAATAATGAATTTAAAAAGTTTATTTGATGACAAACAAGAATGTGTATTTTCTTAGCATCAAATATCCATAATAAATTGATAGGTCGTTATCATTTTTCAAATCTCTTGACACAAATATTTCAAAGTAATGGCGCGATTCCTTTATCAGTATATTGAAAACCTCGTAAAAGGAGTGGCCAGAATGGCCCACGAGTCGTGGTACAATTCTTGTTTCCCAAAGGTGCAATTCCTGCCACGCAGAAGTATCGATCAGCTTAAATTTCAGCTCGCTTTATATATAGTCTTTACTTAAGAGGATAGCAGATGGGAGTCGCTGGTTAGAACGATAAGAGCAAAATGATAAAGTAAAGAAGAAAGATGGCAGCAAGAAAAAATAAATTTGTTATGGTCTGTCGCCGCGGGCTTTTCTCGGATCCCGAAACGTCTGGATAACCAAATTTTTTCCATTAAATGCTAAGCAAAGCAAAGAGCAAAGAATATTTAAAAAAAAATACAAAGTATACCGAGAAATTGTATGATTATATGAATTGAAGAATCCAATCAAAGTGTAAACGCGCAAAAAAACAGCGTTTTACTCCGAAAACGTAGAAAGTTTACCTGAAGGTTGTTAACGTAATTATCCTAAACTTCCTTTCGAGAGCAGAATGGATTTTGTCTATTTAAAAAAAGTGTTAAAAATATTTTTCATACAAGACAATTATTGTCAGCATCATAAAAATTGAGAGGCATGATAAAAATTGTTGGATAGACTGATAAGTCATAGGTGCATTAATTGGTTGTCAGGGCTACTACGTTTTTTTGTAATGGGTAAAAGGATGGGCAAGAAAAGCTTTGACCACTCGCTCAAAGACCTTTATTTTCTGTCCACTAACATTTTGTTGGGTATCTATTTTCATATAAAGCCATTGAAAATCGCTTTTTAATTAAATTAAAAAGGGCTTGTGAAGGTACGTTACTCGTCCTCGTTCACGTGGCAATCTGCGTTGAAATTTAATTATGGCGATGCACGTGTAGCAAGCACTCGAGCACTCGTTAACCCCACACCACTAGTCAGGGAATAATATCCTTTCATAAAAATCAAGGTAAAAACAAATAGACGATGAGGCATCGAAACTAGCAATTAGTTACGGAATATTCAGCAGAGTTAATAGCGATGAGCATCTCGTGGAAATCCTAGCAACTGTGAAGAAACGGTTATTAATTTTTTGCTCACGCAAAAAATTAATGATTTTGAAAATTGTAAAATCAATGAATTTATGTCTATAAATCAACAGATAGTTGCATGAACTTGGAATGAATATCAGGCACTTTGTAGTTGATTGATATCAGATTTTCCCTTGAATGTCACAAAATTAATTTTGTTTATAGACGACGAGGCGTTGAAACTTACGATTAGTTACGAAATACATTTTGTACTTAATCGTTGAGTTAGTTACGAACAGAGTTAATAACGTTGAGTAGCTCTAGGCAATTTTCGCAACTATAACAAAACAGTTATTAATTTTTTGCTGTACAAATATTTTTATAAATATTTTCTCGAATTGTAAAGTGGTTAAAGTTAGATTCGTATAGTTTAAAAAATAGTCGCAATGGAATTAAAATAAATACCTGTTACTTCATTATTAATTTACATTAAATTTTTGTTTAAGTGACAACAGACATTTTTGGAACTGCACAGTAGGAAATAAATGAATAAATTTGATTAACCGGAAAGTATCTATGCTAAAAAAATGTTTTCTAATTCATAGTACACTAATTTATATTATATGGAAAACTTTGTTACATGTGAAACAGTTCTCCTTTTATGTTATGCATAATAATACGATTTTATTAGGGAGAACATCACCTAGCGCGGCATGGGTCAATGCTGCTAGGGGTCACAGGCAAAATATTAAAATATTATTGTTGGGCGCCAATTGATTTTTGTAAAATCAATAAAACAAATACTTACAACGTTCAGAATTAGGTTGAAAGAAAGCAGGGATGGTTCGATTTGGGTGACCCAAGTACTTCCGCAGAAATAAAAGCAAAAGCGTGATTGTAGATTTACTTACAATAATTTATTCTTTAAAGAATTCTTCCGGTTCAATTTACGTAGATCTAAATGGTGGTCACTCTCATACTTCCACTCCTCCTGATTAGATCTAATAACAAATGACGAGATACTAACAATATTTATAGTATTAATATATTATGAAGTGAAGCGCAGATTGAGTGGTGAGCGCTGTGTTAATCGCTCGAGCGAAGATTTTCAACTGCCCATCGATCGCTCTCTACGAGCCGTTCATCGATGTATTCTATTATTTCCGGCGCATGCGCCCTTCAGCTCCTCGATCTACTTACTTCACTTTTATTGTTATGGTGAAATTTACGTCAAGTGTCGAGGGGATAACAACAACGCATAGATTCTGTCACAACTCTCCCCTCTCGGACCTTGACATCTTGTCGGAAATGCACCTTGTTCAACCAGTGATACCTGTAAATCTACAATGGTCACAATTGCCTTCACTTCGAAAGTGATATTATTTCTGCGGAAGTTTTACATAAACGACATTGCAATTGGAAAATTCTTTATTGGGATATAAAATTATCTATTAAGTGTGTATGTGAACAAGAAGATACAACCATGAATAATTTCAAGGAGTTACGTAACACAAACATGATATATGAAAGATATGGAAAGTAAAATTTTTAGTGTTCAAGATCGTCGAGGTTATTTCTTGAATACGGTTGGGATAACGACTTTGACTTCATCACCGTCATTGAGTTCCGGGCGTTCTTTGAAGACTTGGTCCATGGTACGATTGGCGAAAGGCGTTTGTATCGCCTTGACTGCACGTCGACGCTTCTCTTCAGACAATGCTTGCACCATTAACCGAGCCGATTCGTTTGGTGGTGGATTGGACAGCAATGCGCCTTCCCTGATGAGGAACGCTCGTGTTTGGTTGCAACGGTCTTTTGGATTGTCAAACTTTGTCTTAACTCGCTTGTTGAGTACCTCGGTTCCTTCTCCAACGAGATACTGATGATCGGGTGGTATCATCCAGCTTGGCCAAGTTGAATAGTTCATGCGTAACCAGTCAACCAGACCTTCGTAACGAAGGTTACAGTCTGGGCATTCTGGGCAGTACAGCGTGACGTCTCGTCCACATCCAAGGCATCGTCCCAAGACCATCTCGTGTTCTATTCCATGTGGGTATATGCAGTCAACTTCGTCGAATCCTTCTGCTCCGCAGATCTTGCAAAATCCAGCGCGAAAAGGTAGTTTGCAGGCTTTGAAAGTGTGCGTTTTAGATCTACAGTTAACGCATCCTGCCGGATATTGTCGCCCGACATGAGTAATGAACGTCTGTGTTCCCTGATCTACCTTTTGTGACTCGAGCTTCTTGACGAAATACTCAGCCCTTTTGGTGACAAGGTCCTTGAGTAATTTCTGGCTTATGATGCGACAGTCAGCGAAATACAGTGGCTGGCTCGTTGACTGGCTGTTAGCTGATGTTGGTACGCCAAGACCTCGTAAAACTTCTTCAAACGGAGGCATCTTGTCCAGTGGCAATGGTTGCACCTTGACGGACGGGGCCAGCTTGGCACCTGGTAGATCTACCGTTTTCCGTTCAATGGAGAGAGTTGCCTTCGACTGGAGATGTGCAAGGCGGTAACGTTTAGCATTTTCTTCTTCGAGTTCGCGTGGTGACATTTTGCTTACTCGTGCTGGTTTCCAATCTGGAGTTGTCATATTTTGAATTTCCTGGATCAATGCTGTGACCGTTGGATCTACCTTCTTTCCGTGGGTTGGTTTCTTCACCTGTGTCTCGTAATCACCGGAGATGCTAGCGAAATCGTCGGTCGTACTCGAGTCCTGGTCGTCGATTAGATCTGGTGTCTCAGTTATTTGACTTCCGTGAGACGAGTTAAATTTGGACTGTGTTTCCACTCCGTTTTCTAGCTCGGTAATACGTGCCAACATTTCCCGTTTTTCTTCCTCTAGCTGCTGCAGGCGCTGCTCCATCGATGGTTGTGGTGTTGTCATGTTGGTTTCGGCGCTGTGGAACGCAAACTTCGTTTTGGTATTTTAAGGTCGGTTAGATAGTATTTCCCTACCGATTTTTTATCTTTATCTTCTAACTCTACAATCATTTGACCTATTCTCCGTTTGACAAAGGCTGGTCCCGCGTATCGATGTGCAAATTTTGCGCTATACCCTTCAGCTTTTTTACTTAATTTTTTATTGGGATAGAAGACCTCAGTTCCTACATTAATTTCTACTGAGAGCGTTTTATCGGCATTGGCTTTGGCGAGGCGTTGTTTGGAATATTTTGTTAACTGCGTCTCGACCAAGTGTCGAAATTCGTCGATCTTTTTTATTCTTGACGTCCAGTGCTTGACCGCGTCGTCTGCTTGTATTGGTTCATTAGACGTATTCGTTTTATTATCGTGTTTGGCGATTGCTTCGCGGCCGTGGTTCAAGAAGAAGGGAGAGACCCGAGTGCCCGAATGTGCGACGGTATTGTAAGCAAATTGGAATTTTGAGAGGTGCTCGTCCCACTCATTATGTTTTTTTGTGATGAAAGCCGCGATCATTGGTTTAATTGTGCGGTTAACCCGTTCTACAGGGTTCGCTTGAGGATGTGCAATCGGTGTGGTAATATGTTCTACACCCCGTGCCTCAAGGAAAGACTTTACGTCACGGTTGACGTATTCGAGTCCATTGTCTGTAATTATTGATTTCGGTGTACCCCAGCGATCGAATACAATATCTAGTGCTTTCGTTACTATTTTCCCGGTCCGTCGTCGTACTGGGATTAGTTCTATGTATTTAGTATATAGGTCCTGTACGACAATAATATCCGAGTTTCCCTTTTTTGACCTGAGTTGCGACACGATCGTGTCTACGGAGATTTGTGCCCACGGCTGTTGTAACGCACGGGTGGTTAATGGGCCTTTAATTGGCTTTTGATTATATTTTACCTTCAGACAGAGTTCACACTCTTCAACATACGATTTTACATCGAGTGTCATTCCGGGCCAATAATAATTTTGTCTAATTCGGTCGAGTGTTTTATCTTTTCCAAGATGACCTGCCTGTGGGGTATCGTGATTTTCGCGTAGAACAATTAATACGTTTTCCGGTTTTATGACTTTTTTCCAGGGATTCTCGTCATCTATTAGAGCTTTTTCGAAGTCTGGACGCCAGTAAAACAGTTCCTCCCCTTCGATCTTCCATTCTGTGAACCTATCCGGTTGTTCTTTTACTAGTTTAAATTTGGTATCATACCATTCTTGGTCACAGATGTGGGACAATTGAACTCTACTTTGGATGGCTTCTTGGATCATCTCCTCCCAACCGAATGGATCTACGTCGATATTATGTATGCGTGAGAGTGCATCTGGGGCCTCGTTTAACGTGCCGCGCCTATGTTCGACGGTCATATTGTGTTGATAAAGATAAATCGCCCACCTTGCTAACCTACCCACGGGATTCTTTAGGCTATGTAGCCATTGTAGAGCTTGGTGGTCCGTCACGACCTTGAAGGGCATCCCTTCGAGATAGCACCGTAACTTTTCTACAGACCAGACTACAGCTAAACACTCCTTTTCCGTGGTAGTGTAGTGAATCTCGGCTCCTCTCAACGGTCTACTTAGTGCCTCGATTAAATTTTCCTTACCAGTTAATGGATCTAGTTGAACCAGAATTCCGCCTAGACCAAAATCGCTCGCATCTGTATATAAGACAAAAGGTTGTCCAGGGATAGGGGTATACAAACGCGGAACATTAATGAGAGCTTCTTTAACCTCTTCAAAGGCTTTCTGTTCAGTTTTTGTCCATACCCATGGTACCTTAACGCTCGTTAATTTGTTTAATGGGCCCTGTATTTTAGCGATATTTTTTAAGTGTCTGTGGTACCAGTTAACCAATCCATTGAACTGTCTAAGTTGCGTTCGATCTTTTGGGACTGGGAAATCGATAATAGGCTGAATTTTTTCTTGATTGGGTCGCATACCGGTCTCATCGATGATATATCCGAGAAACTTTACCTCCTTGCAAGCAAAACTACTTTTGTCTCTATTGATTTTCAGTTTTGCTTCTCTGAACACTTCGAAGACTAAACCGAGCAAGGTGATATGTTCGTCTAATTCGTGACTCGTAATAATCCAATCATCCAAGTATGTGAAGACTTGATCTCCCCATTTGTTGGGTAAATTACGCTCGCTAATTAATTCCTTTAGTCGTCTCTTTAGAAGGTCCATTAAGCGTTGGAAGGTCGATGGTGCCCCGGTTAACCCATATGGCATTCGCAACCATTCCAACAAGCCTTTTCCTTCCACCACGAAAGCCGTATATTTGCGACTATCCGGATCCATCGGTATTTGATGGAAGGCCTCACTTAGATCTAAGGTGGATATAATTTTCGCCTCATGCAACTGTGACAAGATTGAACGCATGTTATGCAAGGGATAGGCAGGTTTTTTTGTTTGACGGTTGACCGGTTGATAGTTGATACAGAACCGAAGTCCCCCATTAGCTTTCGGGGCTACTACGGGAGAGCATGCCCATTCACTATTGCTCCATGTGACGTAACCCTTAGCTAACAATCTATCGGTTTCCTCGTCAATAAATTTCCTTATGATTTCGCTGCGTCTATATGGCTTTTGGCGGTATGGCGTTGCATCGTCTAGTTCAATAACATGAGTAATCCGGTCAGTCACTCCAGTAGATTCGTGTTCAAACTTCGCGAATTCTTCGTTCAAAAAACTCGTGAGCTTGTCGTTTTGTTGTACGGTTAATGCTTGCAATTCTGCAGGTAATACGAATCGATGAGTTAACGGGTAACTGTATTTGCTGCCTGCTAAGGTCCAAGTTCTGGCGAATGGGTCTACGTTTACTTTAAAAGCGAGCCAGAAATCCATTCCCAGTATAATATCCGCTGATAGACCGGGCATCACACTTAGCCATTGAGCTCCGTAAACATCCCCGATATCAATAACAAAAATCGTACCGCCACGTGTATTGACGACCGTTTTGTTGCCCAATCGGACGCCATTACTTGACGTTGAATCAGTTGTCAGATCTTGAACTTGAAACTTTTTAATACGTTCATAAACGGTTTCGTTGATGTATGAGCGTTCGCTCCCGCTGTCGACAATACCCTGCATTGTTTCTCCGAAGATGGAAACTTCCACGGGAATCCGGAAGATTTTGCTTGGTTCTTTAACATTACCCTCGCAATAGACTCGTCTTTGCGTTAATTTATGGATTGAGTGAACTGGTAAACGCGGTGGTCTCCAGTTCCTAAACAAATTTTTTTCCTTTGGTTCAGTGCTCGGATCCACCTTGGGATTTGGCGTTTCAATGATCGACAGAATAGACAATGAAACCTGCTTTTGACTTGGAGCTTGAACTTTGTTCTTTAAATCAGTTTCATCTTCTGACATTTCCGATTCATCTGAGACTAATGTTAATAGATCTAGTTTAGAAAAGACGTTAAGTTTAACCTGTGACTCTGTTCCGTCCAAGTCCTTAACTTGATCTACTTTGATTACCGCCGGTTCTTTTCCTTGTTCGGTAATGATGGAAATTTCCTTATCCTCCACGTTGCCTCTTACTTCAGTGTCTTGAGGACATGACACTGGAGGCGCTACTCGTTTCCCTGGGCCTGAGGACAATTTCTATTCTGGTGACCAGGCGTACGGCAGGTAGAGCACACAACCTGCCTCTCAGCAGTACAATAGCGAGTCACGTGCCCGTACTGGCCGCAGTTATAGCAGAACATTTTGCTCTGATCAAAAGGTCGAGTTTGGTAATTTTTACCAGGCCCAGCCGCCAATGTCTTGGCGTTTACTTGTTTACCCGAGTTGTCGAAATTTTTCAAGTTTTGATCTAACCGTTGTTTGACGAGTGATTTTGATTTCGCCGAGTTCTGTTTCTTTATTTGGTCCAAAACTGTCTGGAGGGCTTTTAAGTCAGTGACTTCTCCGCTCTCACTCTCTGGGGTTAGCTCAACTTGAGGTTCAGTCTCGCTGATGCCGGTGTCTGTTTCATCGTGTATCAATTGTAAGTCGGTCTGTTTCGTTTTGTTACGTGCAGTGTTAGACTCAGCAGACCGTTGACTCTGATATTGTCGTTCATTTAAATAACTGAACAGCTCGTGATAATTTTTGTGTTGTAAGTTTAGCACCTCACTAGAGAATCGCGTTCCAAATTTCGTCATAATTTGTTTTAGTTGCGTGCGAAAGTCTGGTGGTTGCTGCATCCGTTCGTAGATGAATCTCACGCGACAGGCATATTCGGTCAACGTTTCACTCTTTTCTAATTTCAGGTTCTGTATCTCAGCCAATAAATCGGGATCGGACTTTCGCACTCCCCAGTCGCATAGGAACGCGTTGGTAAAGTCTTTCCAGGTTCGCCAAGATTGTTTATTGACTAAGTACCAGGCTCTGTGTGGTCCCTCAAAAATTTTAGAAAGAAAGGGTACGAATAGGTCTTTTTTAATACCGCTTTGACCTAAGTAATCACGCAATAATAGTAAGAATTGATCCGGGTCTTTCTCCGTTTTTGGAAAGCTAATATTCCATGAATTAATTATCCGGCCGAGTTTAACTGTGCTCACATCGTTGTTCGGCTCGATTGAGTATCTACCAGAAAGATTAGTGGAGGGGAGACGGTCGTTGTCGCTCAATTCGCTTGCTTGATATGAGAGAGCTCCTGGTGTTCCTGCTCTATCAGAGCGACTTTGCGTTAAAGTAAACGGTTGCGATCTTAACTCGGGATGAATATTACTAGATCTAGGTCCATTCTCCGAAGTTGCTTCCTCACACATTTGTCTATACCGGCTTTCGGTAACAAATCTTCGTTCCTCCCCGATTGTTCCGTCAGGTTGTGGACGGCCTATATTTATTTCTATTAATCTCTCCTTCGGAATAGTTAAAGTCGGAAAAGTATATTGTGTTGTATTGGTACGAGCATTTATCTGCGGTGTGTTTACGTTTTCAAATCGTACGGTACGAAGACCTCGCGAATCTGTCTCGACGCGCAACGATGAGTCGGTCATCATTCGTGTTTGATTTCTACCGGTGTTATTTAACGTTGTTGGGTATCGTACGAACGCTCCGCCAGGTCCCATCGAGTCTTTGTTATGAGCTACCGT
This sequence comes from Tromatobia lineatoria, assembly GCA_949699805.1. Classification (NCBI taxonomy): domain Eukaryota; kingdom Metazoa; phylum Arthropoda; class Insecta; order Hymenoptera; family Ichneumonidae; genus Tromatobia; species Tromatobia lineatoria. The sequence continues at coordinate 3,762,506 of OX453052.1, forward strand.
TTTCTTTCTCCGTCTGCGTGACAACAGATTATTAAATTGATGACTTAATTCTTCGTCGCTAGATCCCTCGGGACTGTAGCCTGCGGCTAAATCAGTTTGAACAGAAGCGTTAGTCTCTAGATTTTCAAAAGCCTGCGCGCGGGCCTGTGTTGTCGTTTGATGTTCCAAGAATTGATCGAATCGCGCCACTAAGGTACCAATGATCCCCTCAATTTTCTCGAAACGAGCATCTCTATTTAACTCGAGTGTTTCGAGTCGCCGTTCTATTCGTTCGACACGTTCCTCCATCATTCCCGTTGTCCCAGGCAACGGCAGTTCCGGTGTTGGTGTTCTACGTCCTCTACCTCTACCAACTGTTGTAGTTAAGTGCGAGATGGGGTTCGGAGATCGTACGACGTTACCGCGAGATTGCATAGATCTATTCATGTTTTCTTTTACCAGAGCCGCTTGGCTTGTTCCTGCGTGTTCGTCCGGGAGTGTATCGCGAATTTGTTCGATTGTAGTTTCGGGTTGACCGGCGGCAAGCACCGAATCACTTGGTTGAATAATTGTTTTACTCGATGGCCTTTGGTTCTTATTTGGCGGCCTTTTTGGCGGTGACTGGAGCAACGAACTCATTTCGGTTGCTTGTGTAATAAAATCTCGCCAACGCTTCAGTTTGGATTGTAACCGCTATAAATTACCCGAGAAGCGTGTATCTCATATAGCATGAATTTCGACAAGAGTCGACGTTGTTGAAAATAATTTAATTTAAGGAACAAGATCCAAAGGGTTATTCGTTGGTTTAGGCATACCTTCCTAATCCGACAAATGAACGAATATTCAGGACAATACCTGTTTCGAAATAAATTGTATCGCAAGCCAGAGCAAGATCTAAGCCTTCCGATAATAAAGAATTAAATGGACTGAACGAGAAGAAATATCGGTCATTTCTCTCTATTCGGACAAAAATCGTAATATTTGATTTATTCAAAATAAATCATATCGTAAGCCAGAGCAAGATCTAGCCTTTCGATAATAAAGAATTAACAGGACTGAATGAAAAGAAATATCGGTCATTTCTCTCTACTCAGACAAAAATCGTAATATTTGATTTATTCAAAATAAATCATATCGCAAGCCAGAGCAAGATCTAGCCTTTCGATAATAAAGAATTAACAGGACTGAATGAGAAGAAATATCGGTCATTTCTCTCTACTCAGACAAAAATCGTAATATTTGATTTATTCAAAATAAATCATATCGCAAGCCAGAGCAAGATCTGAGCCTTTCGATATTAGTAATTAACAGGACTGAACGAGGGGAAATATCGGTCATTTCTCTCTATTCAGACAAAATCCTAATGTTTGATTTATTCAAAAACAAATCGTGTCGAAACGTGGGCATTATCACGCCCGAATAATATTCAATGCGTTAGGAAGTACCGTAATGGAATGTTTTCCTGACGACAGAGACCAGCCTTTGTCAACGGCTCAACTTAATCATAATAGTTAAATAATGTCACTTCCTAACAATATGTTAAATGCCAATACTTTCGGATAGGGGTTTGAAATAATTTAACATACGCAATTTTGGCTAATGACCATTGACATAGCTTGACATAATTTATACATTTTATATAATAATTTAGAACGAAAGACAAGACTTTACGATTCTATTATAAATAACACTTAATTCGGCTTTCCAAAAATAATGGCCTTTGTATCAATTCATTACATTGAACAAACATAACGGATTGATTATATACAATCAATTTAATTGAATAATAGCGTAAGCGATAGGAAAGCCAAAACATTAAAGCAGTGTTTAGTTCAAAAAAAAATGTTTTAGAGATCAATAGACATAATGTCGAGCCGCCTTTGTTTTCGCTCGAGCTCTTCGAATGGTTTGTTTACATGTGAGGCGGTCGAATGTATCGAACAGTCGCGCGTTCGCTCTGTCCCTTTGTTCAATGATACTAACGTTATGCGAGGTATAACTACTAGACTCTGAACGTCGAAGTCGTTAGATTTTCATATATTGAACAAAAGATTTTATTATGTAATTAACAAAATTCCCAAACGTGCCCCACGTTGGGCGCCAATTGAAACAGTTCTCCTTTTATGTTATGCATAATAATACGATTTTATTAGGGAGAACATCACCTAGCGCGGCATGGGTCAATGCTGCTAGGGGTCACAGGCAAAATATTAAAATATTATTGTTGGGCGCCAATTGATTTTTGTAAAATCAATAAAACAAATACTTACAACGTTCAGAATTAGGTTGAAAGAAAGCAGGGATGGTTCGATTTGGGTGACCCAAGTACTTCCGCAGAAATAAAAGCAAAAGCGTGATTGTAGATTTACTTACAATAATTTATTCTTTAAAGAATTCTTCCGGTTCAATTTACGTAGATCTAAATGGTGGTCACTCTCATACTTCCACTCCTCCTGATTAGATCTAATAACAAATGACGAGATACTAACAATATTTATAGTATTAATATATTATGAAGTGAAGCGCAGATTGAGTGGTGAGCGCTGTGTTAATCGCTCGAGCGAAGATTTTCAACTGCCCATCGATCGCTCTCTACGAGCCGTTCATCGATGTATTCTATTATTTCCGGCGCATGCGCCCTTCAGCTCCTCGATCTACTTACTTCACTTTTATTGTTATGGTGAAATTTACGTCAAGTGTCGAGGGGATAACAACAACGCATAGATTCTGTCACACATGATTTGTCAAAATCAAAATGAAGTAAATAATAAAGATAATTTTCCTGTTGAAATAATCAAAAGTTTTTATAAACAGTTTTTGCTGAATAATTTGACGTTAATTTGTGCTATGTACTTTTTCTTGAGATTTTATAAGTTAATTCAAACGCAGTGGCAAACAAATATTGTATTAACGTTGTCTGTACATTAGAGAATAAAAACTCGGGGCACGTGGACTTCATTACAAATCGCAGACAAATTAAGAAAACTGAGACGTTTTGTTGTCATCTGTCATCCAACAGGCGCCAGACGTTTCTCATCATGAGCGTTGTAACTACTTGCAAATTGCATGCTCTGTCGATAGTTAAGTCACGAGAATCACAAATCATAATTGCACGCTTCACTATGTAGTAAACTGACCTCGAATGAAAATTTTCAGTTCAGTCTATCTAATCATGAGATAATCGATTTATTGCACGTGAATAAACGTTTTCATATGATATCAATGGATCGATTCCTAAAAAAACATTATGAGAGGAACAAAAAATCTTATAATACATTACCAACCAATTACATACCGGAGGAAAAAAAATTGGCATGGTAAAAATTTTATTAATGTAACTAATTTGACTACTTAATCCAGTCATCGTGCTTAGCGACCTTTTTTTCTTGAGTATTGTTCATTAATATTGTTCGTTAATACAGCAGGTAATTACATTGCAGAAACTCCTTTTTTTTTTGCAAAAAAACTGCAATCTCCTACGCAAATTTGTAGTCATTATCATTTTTGAACTGAACAAATCATGGCAATCATGGTTTCATGATCGAAGATATATAACAAACAGAATCAAGAGATAACGAAAAAGTAAATAGAGATTTTTAATGTTCTTAAGAAAATTAATGTAGATATTATTGAGTTATGAGTTGCGAATAAATAAAACAATGATGGTAATGCTTTTAAATATTTTGAATAAATCGCAAAGATAGCGTTCACGCAAAGAGGAATGAGAGCAGCTTTTTCCTGTAAAAGAAGAGGTGGATATACGTTACTCCATTAGAACATTCTGGAAATTAATGAGCAAAGACGGTAGTAATTACAATAATTAAATGGTTCAAAGATCCTTACAAGCTCTGCGAAAGCCATAATTCCAGCATTAATAGAGAATATGATTAGTTTTTGAGTATTTTGAATAAGGAAAAACATTTAATGGTCATCATAATCAATTCTAATTAAACGCTGGTAAATCAGCCTTATCGAGTTAAGTCTTTTCAAAATGCCTTCCAAGTTCCACTTCAATGCTGATATTTAAGATAATAAGCTACTTTGTTTCTGAATCGAAAGAAAAGTCAGCTTGGTATTAAATATCTCAGTTGAAATCATTCCAGTAAATTACTTCAGGTTCATTAGGAGCCGTCGATCGAGGGGCGATTAACCCTTCAATTACCGGCGTATACGCATCATCAGTACGCGAAGGGTTAAAGGTAAACACTCTAAAATCAACCGATTTTCGAACATTTTTCCAAAAGAAACTATTACATTGAATTTTCTTAAGCTTGAAGAATGTATTCATTCACTAATGGACTATATACTATATTTTTTCATATGGGCTTGTAATGAATATAAATTTTTATATGAGGCTCTAAAAAAAGAAGTCGTTTCAGCTGCAATAACTGCGACTGTTAGAGTGCCTAAAAATATATATATATTTATGATGCTGTTGGTTAAAATTAAAAAATATTGAGATCTGACGAAATGGAGAAGTTGTAAAAAAATTGTAATCTCGTCTAAAAAAAAAGTTGCTAATGGCGTATTCGCAACGCTTGACTTTTTTATTACAATTGTTATTAGCGTGAAATTATTATCGTGAATTCACTGGAGAATAGTGTCAAACTGTACGAATAGAAATTTGAACAATTTCGTACATTATTTGCAATATACGTTTCTCGTTGTAATTATTACGATCGCGTTTACCAATTCGAATTCGAACTACGGCCCGCCCTCGTTAGGTGGCGCGCACGGGCTCGCGCCTTCTCTTCGTATCTATATTTTTTCAGGCGGTGTTATTGACGGCACTGCGATAATTTGAAAAGTCGAATTAACTTTCCAGTTATTTATAGATAAAAATGTTCAAATCTTATAGTTGTTAATAAAAAGTTCATGGATGATTAATGCGAAATTCATTGTTAGCAGTTAAAACATACTCTGATTTGTCGGTGGTGTGGTCAGACACACTGACATCAGGACCAAGTTCATGCAATTAATTTGTTAGTGTAAATAAAGCCTCAGCAGGCTTTGGAATTTATGCGGGTGGTGAAAAGTGATATGATACGATGCATGTATGAGTATTTACAGTCTTAACTTCATGAGTGTGAATAACCTCAAATCCATTTTGTTTATATAATTTTCAAATTGCACTAGTTCATTTTTAGGCTGCGAGCTAATATAAAAGTTATTATGCTTATACTTGATTCATGAGTCGATTTTTTCTTTGGATTGAATACTTTTTCTATTTACATCCGTATGTGATGAAAAAGTGAGATTATTATTCACTTTTCACAGTTCACTTTTTCCATCCAATTAAGAAAATCCTAGTTCATGACATGACGAAATATGTTCAAAACACGCCATAAAAATTTTGAGTGAATCGTACAATTTAGTTTCAAAGTTTTCAAGCGATTTTTTTTCTTTCCTTATCATATGATATGAAACGTTTCGGCTGGAAACGGTTAACCGCAAAGCGCCTAAAAAATTGTATAACCGCTAAGTCAGATTTTTTCTGCCCACATTTTTTTTCAAAATAAAAATATCGTTTTAGTCCCCCTAAAAATGATAAAAATTTGTTTTAGTCCAATCCTAAAACTTTCCTCAAAAATATAACAAATTTCGACTTTTTTATGATTCTCTAGGTATAGAATAATGAGTTAAATGGTAAAACGTGAGTTGGTAAACAAAATGAAAAAATAACAAATATTGACGATGCGTTTTTTTCAAATGAGTGTTGAAGCGTATTTATAAATGAGTGTTGACGGAAGATAAAATGGATGTAAATCTTGTTACATGTGTAATACCACGCGTCCCGCTTTGTGTAGTCGAGCAGCGATCGATTCGAGGGACCCGCGCCTCGCGGTATGTCTGTGAAGCGCGGCAATAGGGGTAGAGGACATAAACTCTGTAATGGTCCAGGATGCAAGGTAGGGGCAGACCAGGGAATCCTGGGCAGCAGCACCTCGACGCTGTACCTACGTAGATGGAGCGTAAGGGGATGTAGTAGCGATGGTGGCAGTAGCGGTAGCTCCCGAGGGATCGATACGAAACGCGTTTTCCCTGCTGCTGCTGCTTCTCTGCCGCTACCGGTACTGATGCTTCTGCTTCTATTCCCGCGCTGTCGACGGCGCGGAAGCTGCAGGCTCCAATGGACAACACCGCTGTCCTCTACACTGAGAAAAAAAATTGTGGATGCAGTGAACGTTCATGAGAAATTTAGTCAACCGCATATGGTTGGCTCAATGACAATTTTACGGTCTTAACGGAATGGAAGTTGACTCAACAGAATGAGGTTGTCTCAACCTCTCGGCGATGTTATATACGGCGAACATCATGGTGAATTTGAGTCAATCGGCTAAAATGAGCTTGAGTCAACCCTGAATCGGTCAAATCAACCTAATAGAGGTTGGCTCAACCTCTCAGCGAGGTTATATACGGCGAACATCATGGTGAATTTGAGTCAATCGGCTAAAATGAGCTTGAGTCAACACCGAATCGGTCAAATCAACCTAATAGAGGTTGGCTCAATCTCTCAGCGAGGTTATATAAGGCGAACATCATGGTGAATTTGAGCCAATCGGCTAAAATGAGCTTGAGTCAACCCCGAATCGGTCAAATCAACCTAATAGAGGTTGGCTCAACCTCTCAGCGACGTTATATACGGCGAACATCATGGTGAATTTGAGTCAATCGGCTAAAATGAGCTTGAGTCAACCCTGAATCGGTCAAATCAACCTAATAGAGGTTGGCTCAACCTCTCAGCGAGGTTATATAAGGCGAACATCATGGTGAATTTGAGTCAACCGGCTAAAATGAGCTTGAATCAACCCCGAATCGGTCAAATCAACCTAATAGAGGTTGGCTCAACCACATCGAAAGCACTTGACTCAAATTCATCGTTATGTTCGCCGCATATAACCTCGCCGAGAGGTTGAGCCAACCTCATTCTGTTGAGTCAATTTCTATTTCGTTAAGACAGTGAAATTGTCATTGAGCCAACCATGTGCGGTTGACTAAATTTCTCATGTATGTTCACTGCACCCACAATTTTTTTTCTTAGTGTACAATTCATGAAATTTTGCGCATTCTGCAAAAATTACTTTACGGAGGATTTTCGAAGATTTTTATCGTATTTTTTCCTATCTTTTCGCTTTTTTTGTTTTTTTTCTGTCTGATGACCTACATGTTACTTATTGGAATTTTCCTCATTGTATTGCATAGAAAAAAAATTTGGTTGCTTTAAATCGAACTTCGAGCCTCCGGACCTTAAATATGGAAAATGCCTATTTCTAGAAATAAAGACAGAAAAAAAATTTTACTTCAAAGAAAATTTCTTCTATTATTTGGGAGTTGAAATTTACGGACTTTTCAGGAAGTAGTAATTCACGGTCTATTCAAAATAATAACGATGCTATATCCTACAATTCATCGTCCTACTATCTGACATTTTCCGCCATGTGGTACATAGAGAAAAAAAATTGTTTAATTTACATTAATCTTTCAAAGTTTTCAAGTTTACATTCAGATCATAAATTTAAGAAATGTTGTATTCTGGAAATTAAAGTTAAGTAAAGATGTCAGTTTCTTTAAATTCACTTATACAATTTTAAAGTAAGAACTTCCAGACTTTCCATAAAGTAGTAATTCAGCATCGATTCTTAATTAACGTTTACTATAACACTAATTTTCCAACTATTTTCGGGCTACGATAAAATGTCTGTCTCAATTTTCAAATTCTAATAGTAAATGCACCAAAAATTCTTTGACAGCTTTACGCTTTGATTTCTCCTTCATTTACCGCGTGATTAAAAATAAAATTACAATTACAAAATAAAGAAAAACAGAAAAAAAATGTATAGAAAACAGAAAAAAAAACAAAAATCTTTAAATACAAAAACAATCGAAATAATGCTCAAAATAGAAATAACAAAATGTCAAAATATAAGTTGTAAAATATATGTTTCCCATTGATATCTAAAAATGTATACGGGCGATTCCACGCAATTGATACATTGGGACATTTCCGGGAGTTGCGCACGGTGGCGACGTGAACACGTGGCGGTCAGTGTGCACACTCGTCGGAGTGGGGGTAACGACTCTCTTGTGCGTGGTCAGTTCCATAACTCATGCGCAGTCCAGAGAGTCGAAGGTCCATTCTGAATAACTCATCGATCGAAATTTCGTGAGGATTTCTATAGGCGGATAAATTATGGGGAATGCTACTGTATTCGTACCTCGTCATCTACTAGTCTCAGAGTCATGCCTCTCGTCGTGCAATGTGATCCTGAAGGGGCGTTCTGGTACAACTTTGACACAATAGCGGCACCTCGAGGTTGTCCCGGTGTCATTCGCAGTACGCATAACTTCCCTAGTTGAATTATATGCACCAATACGAGTGTAAGTGTTATCGGATAACTAACATCATTCTACGTGGAGAACAATGGCTCTAAGGTGCTCGCCCTTTCGCGCATAACAATTAACGAGCTTTACACATGAAACTGAGAGATACCATTGCTTCAATTTTAAATCAAATAATTAATTGAGTTGCTAAACATCGGATGCACTGCACAACGTTGCCAAAGTACATTTGCATATGAAGCGATGTCTAATGTCGTTAGATTATATACTGCAATTTCCTGGATGTATGTTACGTACAGTATCGTCAAAAGTGAGTTTCAGAGACAATTGAGATCACTTACCGATCGGATAAAAATCGGAAAAATATAATGCATGTAAAACGTGCTGAAGAGATTGATTTCGCGTAATAATAATCCCAAAATGTTATTAAGAAATTGGTGACAAAAACAATTGTTTAACGAACAATCAGTCAACCTAATTTTAGTTCTAATGAAAACGATATGGTAATTCATTTGAATGCATACGAATTTTTTCAGATTTTTTTCTTTATTTGGGTATTGATTCTTTTTATTTTTGAAAAATGCGCAGAATATAACAAATTTTGGATATGCGTTTCGCAAAAAAATCTTTAGTGTGGTAGATTTATGCCCAACATATATCCAAAATTCGTTATTTCGCGCACATTAAAAAAAAAAATCAAAATCAAAATGAAGAAAAAAATCTGAAAAAATTCGTATGCATTCAAATAAATAAACATATCATTTTCATTAGAAAGAAAGTTAGGTTGACTGGTTTTTTGTTGAGCAATTGTTTCTTCCACCAATTTGTTAATAACATTTTCGGATTATTATTATGCGTAATCAATCTTTTTTGCACGTTTTATATGAATTATTTTTTTCCGATTCTTATCCCATCGGGGAGTGATCGAAATTGTCTCTGAAACTCACTTTTGGCGGGCCTGTACGTATCATACATCCTTAAAAGAGTTGCCAAGTGACCAAAATTAATTGTCTTAAGTCGGCTGCATCTTCAAGTTAAGTGACAAATTTTAATTAAAACTATCTTTTAACAACAGATTTGAAAAATATTTGAAACTAAGAATCGATTTTTGATCACCTTAAATCTTTGAGATCTTTTGGCCTTGAGATAAATTAATTTTGGATACTTAAAATGTAAATTACGGTATTTGTCACTATTGTAAATTGCCTCCAGTAGAAATTTTCGTTTTTTTTACGAAGAATTAAAATATGGGACGTATTGCTACATTGCGATTGAATTCCAGAATTTTCCAAATGTTTGTAACGTTTTCAGAATAAATGAGAAATTAAGATGTATTAAATAATTGATTTCGTTGGTTAAACAATAAAAATAAACAATTGGGGTATAGAATGCATATACTTTCCCAGTAAAATTGGAGCAAATTATTAAAATTCAAGTATTTTTACTGTAAAATTAATGTTAATTATTGAATATGCTGTACCATACATTAATTTGACATTACACTTGTATACTAAATTTATACTAGTTTATAATTCAAAACTTCCAGTATATGTACACTAAATTTCAAGTAGATTTTTTTTACAGTGTACATAAAATTGCTGAACTATATTCGCGTAATAATAATAACCGATTATTTTTAAGGATACGCATTACAAATTTCTGGGCTAATAGTTAACGAAAGGCTCACGAGTTTCAAACTTTTCACGGATATTACGGGTGAGTTACGAATTTTATTATTTTACGGTGGATTTGAGATAAAATAGGAGAGTGGTTTGCATACGTTCATATATTTTATGGATAAAATTGGTAGAGAGCATCGCGTACGTTCATATATTTTCAGGGATAAAATATAGAACGAAGCAACGTGACTAGATTTAATCGCTTCGGTGAGTTAAGGCAAGTCATTAGATTTTTAACGTGGAATGCAGGATATTTTATGTTATTGGAAGAAAGATAAATGAGATTATAGTCGATGTTTTGATTAGCTCTACTTACTGACAATTTACAGCATCCAAACTCAGCTTTATTTGGATAATGAGAAGAACGCTTTTTCCAATTACAATATTCAGAGAGTTTTAAAAAAATCTGCAAATTATGAATCGACCAGAATTAAAATAATTGGCGACATGGAATTTTTAAATAAAATGAAGACTGTAAAGAACTATCAATACCTTCCGTTTATAATTAATCAAGAATTCATTTTGAAAAAGGCTACAGGTTAAAAATCTACTTATTCGCTTTCCAATAAATCTGTCAGTGCTTTTACATAATTCTCCAAATTTTGACTAAAGTTGCTCAAATATTGAATTGAAATACAAAATGTAACGAAATCATAGCAATGTATTAGAGCGTGATTTCCCTGCGCATACATTGTTTCGTGTTAGCGCATATATGTATATTCTATTATTCAAATAATCATCGCGTTTCGTCGAAATGCCTGATTTTTTTATTCATAACTTTCGGTTCAGTTTTAAATTCCTTTTTTCTTTGAAGATTATTATTTAGAAAATTTTACCCAATTTACCGAAAATGTTTGAATTTAAGAATCGAAGAACTTGAACAATTATAAACTGAAATTTTGTTTTTAACTTTCTTACATTATAATATTTAATAATGTTGGTTTTTATTTTAAAAATTTGTCCATTCGAAGCCTAGGAGCAATTTTTTCCAGAGAATCTAAAAGATGTATAAATCTGACTGTATATTGATCTCGTTGACAGGACAACGACCAGCCATTGGCTCGACGCCATTCTCGTGGAAGATATGATTTCGCTCGTCACGAAGTACTTAGAATCGTCGAATGATTTCGCGAAAAAGAGGCGAGAAGTAAAAGTTGCATCAGTACGAAGATAAAATTATATTTTATACCTTCGCGCAGTATAAAATGTAATTAGACGTGTACCATTAAAAATTTATCCGAGTGTGCGAGCGCTTTCGTTTGGACGACGGGTTTTAATCAATTTCCTTAAGCATTGAATCGCTGGGGCGGAAAAGTGTCTCTCAGTTGCGAATTTATTTCGCCCAGCGGGACATTTGCGATGTCCCATTAATGGGGTTGCCTTTGAGAAAAAGAGAGAGCGGAAAAGATTCCTTTTATTTCCTCTCGTTTTTTATTTCTCATTCGCAAAGTTCGTTATCCACGCGCGGTGAGACGAGAAACTCAGCAGAACTTTGAAAACTTACCTTCACTAAGAAGCGGGAAAGAGAAATTCTCGTCCGAAGCTTCGCCAACTTTCCCAGGAATATTTTAGGGCTTCTGCTCGATGTTTGGCATAAAAGAGTCTTAAAGTGTAGGAATTTTGAATAAAAGTGGAAAAAAGTCGTTTTTGTGAGAAACACGAAAACCGGAACGATATATATGTTTCATATTCTTGGACAGACTATTCTCGCTTTCAATTTTTCGAAGGGCATCTTCCCCCTCCACCAAAATCGATATCTGTGGAAGAAACTTGAGTTTAAGATTTTCCGGATGATTTCCCAAGTTCTTCCTATAATTTATGATTCGCATAAAAGTTGTCGGAAAAAACAACATTAATCACGGACTGAGCAGTAAATCGTCAATAGATATTTAAAAAATGGATCAAGGTCTCCAGAAAATCTGGAGGAATTTTGGGATGCAAATGAAGTAATTAAATTTTCATTTGACTGTAGCAAAGAATCATAAGAGTATTAAATGGTACTTGATAAAAGTGTTAATGATTATTCAGAATTTCTTGGTGAAATATTTTGTAGAAAAATGTTCACAAGAAAGAAATTATTTGATAAGATCTCTACAAGAATAATCAATTAGGAAACAATTATACGCAATCTCACAATGGACTGTAAATATTAGTATGTCGCTTATAATGTCTTAAAGGGTAATTCTTGAGCAAAGATTCTTATGAATGATCTCCGATATTAGAAATCATAATTTTTTTGAATTCAGAATAAGTCACAATAAGAAAAAGAAATTGTAAAATGAAAAGTCTGATTCGTTATTGCTCAGAAGATTATATAGTGAGAAATGGCATTTTTATTACTTTTTTTCAAGCAAATACCATTTATTCAATAGAATAAAGTTTTGGTCAAACAGAAACAACGTGAATCTTGAAATAAGCGCGATCGGTTGTAAATAAAACAGAGCTGGTGAAAATGAATTGAAAGTTTTTCGTTTCGTCGCTTGGATAAAAAATTATTGGATTCTTCCATCGAAAAAAATTCGATTACCCGACTGTTCTCAGAGAGTAGGGCGTAATATCTTCAGGTATCACCCCAAGAATAAAATCTTCGGTAACAGATTGCGAGAGCTCGACTTTTCAATTCGAGCGATAAGAAACCTCTTCTTTTTATGTAAAATACTTTTGGGCACACAAATTTGATATATACTGTGTACTGAGTTAAGTGAAAAAGTAGAAAATCCTCACGTCCTTGGAAACTCTCGATTTATTTGGGGTTGAAAATGAATTAAACAAATTTTTATGTGGCTGCCAAAAATCGGAAAAATATTAAATGGTACTTGATGAAAGTATTAATGGCAATTTAGAATTTCATCGTGAAATATTTTGTAGGAAAACAACACAAAGAACAAATTATTTCATAAGATCGTTACCAAAAGATTTTGTTAAAAAACGATCATACGAAATCTCGAAATTGACTGTAAATATCAGAATATCGTTCCTAATGAAGGATAATTCTTGAGCAACGATTCTTTTGAATTGGCTCCGATATTAGAAAACATAATTTTCATAAATTCAGAATAATTCACGAAAAAAAATAATAATTATGAAATCAAAAGTCTGATTCTTTATTGTTGAAAAAAGTATATCATTGGAAGACCTCGCATTTCTATGACTTTTTATCAAGCAAATACCATTTATTCAATAAAAAATAGGAACTATCAATCGAAAAGAAAGTGAATCTTGAAATAAGTGCCAACGATTGTCATGAAAACACAGCTGGTCATGTGAATGGAAAATTTTCCTTTCCTCGCTTGAATATAAAATTATTGGATTTTGCCATCGAAGAGAATTCAACTACCCGACTGTTTTCCAAATGTAGGACGTAATATCTTGAGGTATCACCCTAAGTATTAAAACCTTCGGGTACAAATTCGCCGGAGCTTAATTTTGCAATTCGAGCAATGAGTAACTTCTTCTTTTTATGTAAAATACTTTTGAGCACACAAATGTGATATATGAGCTATTCCACATGACTTCAGCCACCCGAAAAAAAAAATTCGAAAAGATATCCAAAAATCAGGTTCAGTGGTTATGATAGATACACCAAATTTAAATTTGTTTGAAATTTTTTCTGGCGAAATATGCCATATTTTTCATTTTTCATTTAACCTATGATATCTCGGGAACGATTAATCGTATTGACATCTAAAAAATACGAAAATGTGCGTTTTTCTATGACCCACAAGAAAATGGTTAGTTTAGAATTAATTGCGTAATTTTAGACTATATTTTACTGCAAAATTAATGAAATTTTTTTTTGCGAAAAGGACTTCGGAAAGTGGCATCGAAAAAATTGTTGCCAATTGTGTATAAATATCCTCAATTTTTAGAATTTTTTTTTCTGGACCGTGCAAAGTTCATAAGTTATCACAGTTTGAAATATTTGAAAAAATACAGTTCACGAAATTATACGCGTTTCTGCTCCGGTCGAGACATTTGCAGTGCTTTTTTAGAGTGCCCAACCCCCAACCCAACTTTATATCATTTTTACATAACATAGTGGTGAAACATATTAGGAAAAAAAATGATAACAAAGGATAAAAAATAAGAATTGGAAATAAACAAAAAAATTTTAACGCCAAACTGCTGTAACCTTACGATGCTTGTGTTCTCAATAAATCGGCCTTTATCCAAAATATTAGTCTGTACGCAGAATACGAAAAAATACATATATCTTTTTTTTTTAATATTTCAAACTGCGATAACTTATCAACTTTGGACGGTCGCAAAAAAAAATACTAAAAATTGAGGATTTTCATACACAATTGTTTCGATACCATTTTCCAAAGTCATTTCGCAAAAAAAAAAATTATCAATTTCGTAGTAAAATGTATTCTGAAATTACACGATTGATTGTAAACTAATTATTTTTTTGTGGGCCATAAAAAAACGCACATTTTCATTTTTTTTAGATGTCAATACGATAAATCGTTCCAGGGTTATCATAGGTTGAATGAAAAATGAAAAATATGGCATATTTTGCTAGAAAAAAATGCAAAAAAATTAAAATTTGGTGTATCTATTATAACCACTGAACCTGATTTTTGGACATTTTTTCGAATTTTTTATTTTTATTTTTTTGGTGGCTGAAGTCGTGTGGAATGCCTTATATTGTTTAATGTGTTATTGTGGATTAAGGTGAGTGAAAAAGTAGAAAATCCTCGCAACCTTTTCAGACGCACATGTCGCGCCAACATGAAGTCAACCCTCCATGGGTTATCGACGGTTTAATTCAACCGGCCCAATTTCACGCGCTGCGCGGGCTGCGTTTTTATTAACGAGAATTATTGCGAGACTCCGCTGTCCCGACTCCCCTTAATGTCGGCTTAACGACTGCTAAGTGAAATCCCTTCCAACCCGTCACCCCGCCTGTTACATCCAGATCTCCCGCTCGATTGCGTCATGGGCTTAACAACAAGCACGAAACGAAATTCAGACTGAAATAATTGGCCATTTCAAACGAATAAATAAGTTTGTTAGCTATGAGAGTTGTGAGCGTTCACAAAACGGGGGAAAAAAAGCAAAGTGATATTGTGTAACTGCGCTGAAACAAAAATATGCGATTCCCATTGGGAATCTTTTTTTTTTCATTCGAAAGAAATATAATAGAAAGCTCCAAAAAAAGATGCCACAAAAAAATTGAATATTGCTAGGAAACAATTGATAAAAAATTTCCTATATAAAAAAATGCTATAAAGTTGTAAAAAAAAAAGTTGCTGCTACAAAAAATGACGATGAAAAATGTTGCTACCAAAAAATCAAAGTCAGGAATGGTACGCAAAAGAATTTAGTAAAAAGAATATTATTTCAACCCTCAATTGTTCGGTAATATTTTACAGCCGTGTTTCACAGAAGAAAACTTTTTGCCATTAAGTTTGAATGGTGCCTACATTAAATAAATGCAAAAAATGCCTTACACATCATTTAACCATCCCTCAAAATTCAATTCAGTAAAATTTCCCTCCAACAAAAACAACACGGACATACAATTTGTCATTTTTGTAAATTCGCATTCTAAAACGTATTTAAAATCTGAACTAAAATGCGGAGAAATAAATCGTTAAACATTTCTTATATAAATGAACTAGCATCAAACAAATTTATTCAACAAATTTAATGAAAAGAGTTGAAAACAATTAAATAACACCAAATGGAAAACCTTGGAAGTCCTTCACAGAAATAACTATTCTGCGAGACAAATCTCAACGCATTGCGTAATCGTTATATGAAAAAATGTATTTGACAGCTCGAGACTACATGATTTAGTTAAACCAATCTCTTTCCTCAGTGTAAGCTTCGAAGAATTTTCACTGGCCTGTTCAGCGAGGTCTTTACCCCTGGACATTAGTTTATGTCACACGATACATGTTTTTCGTGTAGTAAAATGATAGAGATAAAACTCTCGAGGGAAGAATGATTGCAGTGCTCCAGTTGAAGAGACTAATAAATATGCAGTTAATTTTGCATCAGAGGGAAGAGCCGAATACATGATGACGCAAGCACAGCAGCAAAAATCACTGCGTAGCAGTAATTCGAGGTTATTTTCGTGCAAAGCGAACCGTAAGTGGAACTACTCTTGCTTACTGCTTACTATTGCAAGTTAGGATGCTCAATATCATGCTTAAACCACTTTCAATCTTCGGAGACATGAGACAGTTCCATCTTCAATGTAGCGATAACAGTTAACAAATTTGAGCTAAAGATAACCCCAATTCCCAATTATTAATCACTGTTTTCCTGCTGTTGATATTCGTATTCCTCCTGCTTCTATGTATAATGCGAGTATTTCGATCCAAGATATATATTTTTTGTATTTCCTGAGTCACGGATTTTAAATCAAATTTTTTAATTTGGACTAACTAATGCGTGGTTACACTGTTAAAAATATTTTGAAAATTAATATATGTATTGGAAGTTGTTTTGCAGATACCGTATATTACATTTCATTTAATAGACGGAATGTTGTAAAATTCCAATAATTATATTATTATCACAATTTTTATAAAGTTTTTATTATTCTGTATACTGATTTTAGGACAATTTTTTTGTATATTGATTAAAATGTCGATTAAATCTTATAAACGCGAAAAAAACTTTCAAAACTTTATATTAATTTTTATACAAAAAGTTCTAACAGTGTAGTGAATTCTATTGAGGTATTTGCTTAGCACACCGAGAAAAAAAGTCTCCTTGATTCAAAGAAATTTCTTTGAAATTCCAACCTAAGAAACATTTCTTTCAAGTCGAGAAAATAATATGCTTGATCTAATATAATCTTTTCTTTGAATGTTAAGAAATTCAATGACATGGAATTGAGGAATGGTTTCCTTTAAACAAAGAACCCTGTTTCATTGTTTTCAAAGAACCTAACCTATAAAATCGTGTGCCGCAAAACGGCAGACGTTAGGTTAAAAAATCACTCCTGATTCTACAAAAATTTTGTCTGGCATCGTTCTTGTTGGGCATATACTTCACCTATTATGAAACTTCACTCAAAAGCGACAAGCCGAAATATGTTGACGGGGCAAATCGTCTGTCATCTTGTTTAATTAACCTAAGAAACATTTTTTTCAAATGGAGGAAATAATATACTTGATCTAATATAACCTCTTCTTTGAATGATAAGAAATTCAATGAAAAGTAGTGACATTGAATTAAGAAATGCTTTCCTTTAAACAAAGAACTCTGTTTCATTGTTTTCAGAGAACCTAACCTATAAAATCGCGTGCCGCAAAACGGGAGACGTTAGGTTAAAAAATCACTCTTCATCGCTTTTGTTGGGCATGTAATTGACCTATTACGAATCTTCCATCGAAAGCAACAAGCCGAAGCATGTTGACGGGGCAAATTGTCTGCCAACTTGGTTAATTAACCTCAAGGGTTGATTGAAATCCTATATGGAAAACTCTTACAATTACGTTAAGCTACGTCGTATTAAAAACTCGGATGACAATCGATATCGAATCGTGAGCGGCCTGAACTTCAATGACAATTAAGGAGTCATCAGCGTTAATGCATGGTTGGAATGATAACTACGAAGTACGTTGAAACAATATTGAATGAAGGTTATATCACGACTCCATGCGCCCTGTGCACATTGTGTTTGAGATTACATTAGTAAATGAGGGAATGAGAGCTAGAACGGAAATTAATTCACGAAGTGAACCAGTGGCATCAAGCTGATGTCGATTAATCTTTAATCGATTCCTCGCTGCGATTCCATTGGACTAGCATCGTTCAAATGAGCTGCCGACACGGGAATAGTTTTCTCGTTTTTTTTAAGCGTGTATATATTACTCATATCACTCATGAAAATCCGGGCGTTAACGATTCTTTTCTGTAAGGAATGCCACTGATAATAGTCACTTTATTTTCGGGCTTATGGCAAAGCGTCAAAAACTCCAAATCATAAAAATGGCCTGAAAAAAATCTAATTCATTAATAACAATCAAATCTTCTCATGATTTTAATGGCAAAATGCCCTTGAAGAGCCATAAATTCTGTACCAACGACGAAATGCGATTGTTATTAGTCAATCCAAAAGTATGTACACACTGTAAAAAACTTTTGATTGATAATTAATATACCTGTATATAAAGCTTCGATGCATGTAGCGTATATCAATTTCCAGATACAATTGTCATTGACAAATGCAATACCGGTATAGTGAAAATAAGCAATCGATTTTGAATATTATTAACCTCTTGGCTATTGATTTTCCAAATTTTACTGTAAAATTGCAAGCGGTGTGCATAGGAAGTTAGGGATTATTGCACTTGGAATTTACTGTACCTGCGCTGGATTGTACAACGTCTGTGGAATCAAATTGAAGTATTGCTCTATATATTTATTTTTTCATTGGAATCTTCCTGAGTATGTCTTATTCAGGCTTTTACGTTGCCCCTCACTTCTTACTTTTATAGAGGCTCTTGAAAGTGTTGTCCGCACCAACTCATGCTAATGCAGCACTGTATTGCATTTGCACAAGGGCACAAAGTAACTTCGGTAATCCTAGCTGATACAGATGGCTTTATTTTACTTAGTTACTAATGAGCGCCTCATGAACAACAGTAAGAAGACCCCGCACATCGAGGGAAAAAAGTTTCCTCGATTCGAAGAAATAGGTGGATTGAATTTTTTTCTTTGATTTCAAAGAAATATTAACTTGATTTCAATGAGAACATTTCATTGTCCTTAAAAAAACATTTGCTCGAGCGTAATCGAAAAGACGTTTTCATTGATTCGAGGAAACGAAACGAAAGAAACAGAGTTCTTTGTTTTAAGGAAAAAATTCCTTAATTCAATATCACTACATTTTATTGAATTTCTCATCATTCAAAGAAAAGATAATATTATATCTAGTATATTATTTCCTTGATTTTAGAGAAATGTTTCTTAGGTTAGGATTTTGAAGAAATTTCTTTGAATCAAGGAAACATTTTCTCTCAGTACACGTCAGTACATGGACGGATGGTGACTTACGATAGCCCGTAGTTATACACGGAGCGGCAAACGATTGATTGCGAGAAACGTTTCGGGTAGTTTGCCATCTAGCGGCGTTGAGTCGAGTTCCCCGTGGCGGGAGAGAGAGGGTCCACTTTTTAATTTCCTATACCTGGCGGTGAGTTTACCACTCGGCGTATATTATTTTTAAATTAATCTACAGGATTTGAAAATTCCATTTACTTGGAAAAATTACATTTATTAATATTTGACAGAAGCACTGGTGCATTTTCTTCCAAACGAAGGTTTGGAACTTTTGAGAACCGGAATCTTATATTTACTATGCAAATGTGCATCAAATTTAAGCTTGGTTATTCGAATTTTAAATGGGTTTTTAATATCAGGGGCGATTATTCTTGTGGCTATAACTTATGAGGTAAATTTTGAAATGAATTGGTCCAAGATTTATGATCTCATATTACTCTATTGATAATGTCCGATTCCCATAATCCGTGCCGCCATTCACACCACGATATCATGAATGAAACTCATGAAAGACATATTGATTATCAGCGCTCAACTAATAAAAAGATTAAGAAAAAAAATCCAAATAGCTTCCAGGCTTCATTAGTTTCATAGTCTCGGGTCTCAGTATATCTACGGCAGGACGTTTTACGATTGCTATTTTATAGCATGAATAACGCTTTAATTGAAAGCAGGTTTAGCGCGTTAGTCTTCATAAAAATGACCTACACATCAGGAAGTATATAGAGTATGTCTTCTGTACATAGACAAACACATAAAACACCTTGCCAACCTTGACACAACAAAAAGTACACATTGTCCACATCACGTAGGTTATATCAAACAAGTTCTACACCAAAGTCATACATAAGTGTCTACTTCAACATGAAAAAAAAAAAAAAATGTCGTCATCGAGGTAGACGTTTATTTTACTCACGTTTATTTTACTCACGTTTACAGTATCAGGTATTTATTTAGCCATGACTCACCTGAAACAGACAATAAAAAAGAAGTCAGTATATTTTGTTGCAATGAATTTGGACAATACATATGTTAACCACGTATTTGTGATTAAAATTTATGTATGTTAAAAACTTCCAGATATTCTCGGGATATATTGCTGAAATCAATAGCTTTTTGAACGCATAACAAATGGAGGCACTTATGCGAAATTCAGAATAAATTGTTTTCAAAATATTTTTCGGATTGAATTGAGATAAACAATTGTGAGGAAAAAAATACATTCTTCTCTATGAAAAAAAGTAATAGCCCTTGTTATAATCATTAGAATCAGTTGATAATTAATGGTAATCATCTTGGAAAAGTATTTTTTCATCCATTTTTATTCGAATATAAATTATGAGTTCACGAATTAAGCAATGAAAAAATGCCTAGAATAATACTTGTTATACATAACTAAGAATGATTTGGAAATTATAGACAAGAATTTTAAAACTCTTCCAAAAAATGTTTAAGAACTCAGATTAGTAAAGAGTTTGTGTGACTTCACAAAAATCATTTCATATAATACCATCAACCCAACAGTTGTAAATGAGAATTAGATTATTGCGTTTGTATGATCTAGTTAGCATTTCCTATTAAATTTTGAATGAATATTCAATTTTACTAATGGAGACGCAATTTGTATAGAGTTCGGAACGATTATTGCACATTTCACTCTACCTTCTTCTATAAGCGAATAATTATCATTGCAACAATATCGTGAGGACTGTTCTGAGAGCGAGAATATTTTTCGGTCATCGTACTTTCACAATTTCAATTTCCACAGATATTGAAAATGATGAAGTTTGAGTTTGGTTATTCATGTATAAAATCGTTTTACGTCATCCACGAAAATTAAATCGAAACTCATTTCCTCACGTTAGTAATTATTATGTATATACTCATAAACAGTTTATATTATAATACGTATGGGAATTTAAAAAGCGACCAATGAAAAAGTTTGTTTCAGTTAAAGACGACAAGGCGTAATACATGATAATTTTGTTTTCTTAAATAAAAGAAGTAACTAAGAATGATGAATCTCCAAATAACCTATCATAACACTTTATTTTTATCATCAATTATTGAGTGACTATAGATAATTAAATTTGCAATCTTTGAAAAAGAAAAATGAAGACATTCATAGAATAAATATCAAATAAAAAAATAATTTTCACGTTGGTAATAATTATGTCCGTTTTCATAAACACATCTTATTCCATATGGAAATCGATAAATACGGAGATTTCGAATTTTCGTTCCAACGAATAACAACAGGACTAAAAAATATCGTATAGATTTATTTGTTCTGAAAAGCAAATAAATTATTCAAAATAATTTATCTTAAACCGAACGTATTGATCTTGATTAACAATTATTGCTTGAATGTATCTGCTTGATTGTTTGACACTCACTTTCATAACCTCAATTATTCAGATAAAAAGATAATATTCACTATTTGGAAATTTGTGTTCACAGATTCGTGTGTAAAATTGATTCACGTTATTGACGAACTTCAAATAAATAATATTTCGTCTCGTTAGGATTTATTATGTTCTTATCTATAATTAGATTATACCTCAATATGTATAGAGATTAAACGACATGGAGATTGAAAAATTTTGTTCCGATGAATAAAACGACAGGACGTGTAAGCATGTTATCGATAATACGGTTTCAGAGAGAATATTGAACGATTGTCGTCTTTTATTACAATAATCTTGTTACTAGAGTTGAACGAAATTCTCGTTGTCTCTTTGTCACGAGGAATATTCGATTCTCGTATTCGTTTCTTAGTTCGTATCGCAAATCGTATAAGCCCGACGGCGGTAAAAGAAGCGAACCCTTCAAAGAAAAGTATCAGAGGCAACGCGGGTCGTTTAACATATCGATGGGCTTTTTCTGATCGGTTGGCGTCTGGCATACATAGATAACGAGCATTGTGCAGGAAGTTGATGCGGATATGGATAAATAGGGACACGACAAACTATCGGACACGAGAGGAATACAAATCTAGGCTGTGATCACAAAACAAAATATCTTAGCCTGACGAAAAAAACACCACGTGAGTATGATGGTCAATGGTTTTAGACACAGTCTCCATATAGAGATAATATTTTATTATGCTATATAATCAACAATCAACAATCAATCATTAAACAAACGTTCAAATTCGTTAATATTTAAAAAAGAAAAAAGTATGTACAATGACAGTAATTTTTTTATTTTATTTTAAGAAATATTTTTTGATATATCAATTTGCAAATTGCATCTTCATTATTTTACGAATTTTATGAAGCGAATTTTATGAGGGAGCACATTTGTCAATTTTGGGTATATCAGAAAGGAAGCTTCATCAAATGTGTCAAATAATAAGAAGCAATTTATAAGACTTTATTTTGCAGGCTTGTTTACGCTGGAGAAATATTTTCCTAGAAATTGAATGTAGAATTCTAATCGCTTAACCGATTTTTGTCATAGACGACCATAGTACGAATAATACAGTAGGATTTTTTAAAAATTGTCTACAGCTTTTTTAAACGAACGTTCGAATTTATTAATAATCAAGAAAGAAAAAAATCTGTGAAATGGCAATAATATTTTTAATTTTATTTTACGAAGTTTCTGTTATGCCCATTTGCAAATTGCATCTTCATTATTTTACGAATTTTATGGAACGAATTTTATGAGGGAATATATTTGTCATTTTTGGGTATATCAGAAAGGAAGCGTTATCAAATGTATCAAATAATAGGAAGCAATTTGTAAAATTTTATTTTGCAGGCTTGTTTGCGCTCGAAAGATATTTTTCTAAGAAATTCAAAGTCTAGAATTTTAACGGTTTAGCCGATTTTTGTCATGGGTTACCATGGTACGAATCCGTGGATTTCACCAAACACTTTACCAATGTTTTGTCCTAAGGGCAAATTGAAATTTTCTTACAAAACGATTGTTCTTTGGACTGGCCATCATTCACAATCACTCATCGCGTATTTATGCCGAAAATTGCAGCCATATATTTCACAAATTACAAGAGGTTATATTTTTACACACTAAAAAAAAAAAAATCGCAATAACATCATACAATATTTGAGTATTGGTGTACCAAAAGTCTTAGTCGGATATCACGTAATTTACCAAAGTTATAGCGTAAAATAACTATTTCCAAAATTCCCAAATAGCCCCGAAATTTCAATCTTTCAGCCGATTTCGGCTGAATGCAACCCCAAAAACCATTGTGAAGAATTGCAGGTACATTAAGCAAATATCCTAAATTTAACAGAACCAGAACTAGAAACCTCTTTTCTTTAAAAAAAAAACCAAAAAGCTATAAAATTTAAATTTCCGCATCCATTCTGTCAAAGAAATAAAACAATCGAAAACGGGCTGCTGCTTCACTTATGTGCCAAATTCCAGCTCAATTGGTTGAGCGGTTCTCGAGTTACAAGTGATCGAAATTTCGAAAATCCGCACACAAACACACACTCACACGCAAAAAAAATGATCAGCCATTTTACTCAATATTTTGGACAATTCCAATTGATCTGATATGAAAATCCTGAAAAGGAAAAAATTTTCGTAAAACCAAAGGAAAAGATTCTTATTATCATAAACGAGTTACCGAAATAAGACAATTTTTATGCGATAGCTTAAAAAATATTGAAACAACATATTATACGTGCAAAATTTTATTTAGACTCAACAAGCGATATATTTTGAAATGCATGAAGTAGCCACTCGTTTATTCGCTATAAAATGTTTTGTTTTCCCAAAAATAAATGCCGATCGATATACAATATCGTCGTTTCCTCGTATTCCGAATTTGATGTATGGACGTGGAACGAGCAGAAACTGGCAGAGAAGAGAAGCTGAGGAAAGATATCCGCTGAAATGCGGCGACAAAGCCCCTCTCGATATTCAAGAACCTTTCAGGCAAGATTGGACGTGGGCACCGTTCGGGCATACGAGAAGACCTCTTCCGCCCCTCTGCCGTTAGTTTCGACGATCGTTTCCTCAACCCAAGTGCGGGACGTCGGTCGAGCGAATTCTGGAGACGTTTGAAAGCTGCAAACGATCAGATTCACCCGATAGGATAAGCTCGCACCGGAACATAAATGACCAAAAAATAAAAAGTCGATGGAGAGTCTTCCGCGCTGCATTCAGATACCGATCGATGTAGCGTATATATATATATATATATATACATGTATATGCATATGAATGTATAGTAGAGTGTAAAGAATATCTCATATTACATCCCTATGTAACAGTAAGCTCGTACGAAAGATGCTATCTCTTCATAGGTCACGTTTTTTCCGTATCTTAAGTGAGTTGAGATAACTAAAAATCTTCAAAATTGAATAGTGCTGAAATCACAAATATGAAATTTTTCGCTTTCATTTAAAAAATAAACTCTAGCCAAGAATGAGACGGAGCAAATTTTTTTAACAATTTCTGTCGGTGCGTTTTTTTTTTTTTTAGTTTTGCACTTGGCGTAGAGTTTTGGTTGCACTACTGGATGAAATTGGTTTCGGATGGTCTGAAATTTTAGCCTTGATAAGAAAAGATCACTATAAAAACAGAAGAAGTGGAACAGTTTCATGGAAAGTATTTTCATTTTGAACAAGGTTCATTTGTGTACATTTTTTTATTTACTCAACTCCTGACGAAACGTTCAGTTTGCACCGCCGGACCGAAATGGTTTCGCAAGGTCCAACATTTTTTGCCTCGTTGAAAGATAAAATTCGGCACTAAGAAAAGGTTGAACATTTTGATGAGTATTTTTCAACGCTGGAACTGAATTCATCGGTCTCCACAAATTATCTATGTTGCATTTGTAAGAGAGATTAGATTACACTTATTAAATTGTATTTAGCCTTGATCACAGATTGATACAGAGCGTACATAAAAGGTGGAAGATTTTAATAAAAGGAATTTTTTATTTGCAACCGAATTCATCAGTGCAAATGATTTTCCTTTCTTGGATTTGTCAGACAGTTAAGATTGAACTGCTAAACCAAATTGGTTTTGCAAGGTTCAATTTTTGGTCTGAATTCCCTTATTATTATTGCTATGGATCTTTCAATGAGGATTCTCATACTCTGAACAGTCTTCTCACAAAGACTGAATTTTGTAAAATAAAATGAGTCCACTAGCAAAATTTGCTTTCGGCTAAAAGATTTTTTATTTGTTTTATTTTTATTTTTAATATTAGCCAATTTTCCTCATCACTCTCATAAACTCATACCAATTTCTGAATATCTCATACATGTTTTGACGTACCTTCAATTTTATTGAATTTGTTTTACTCTACAAAGATATTTCTGAAATAATAAAGTTTCTTCTAAAGTTTAACCTCTACTAATGCATTTTAAATTTTGTAAAATTAAATTAGTCCAATAGCGATTTTTTCCGGAGCGAGCCCTACATTCGATTAATGCATTTCCATATCACAATTCTTTTTTGAACCGGAAACATTTTTCCCATGAAAAAACCAACATTAACAAAAAGCAATTTAGAAGATTCGTCAGTGAAATTCAAAATGCACAGAAAAATCGGAAATAATAACCGCGTTTTAAATAATTTATAATAAACTCATATGAATTTTTTTTTGGAATTTTCGTCTACATCGCTTACACAAAATTAATTTTTTCATGCATGCATTCTAACATGGGCTCTTATGACATATTTACAAATTTAAAAAAAATTGAAAAAATCGTTGAATTTTCAAGTATTTAGTGGAATTAATTCTTTTTTTTTCGATCTAAAAATTTTTTTCAATTGTTTCCATTTTTTTTATTATTTGTAAATATGCCATAAGAGCCCATGTTAAAATGTATGCATAAGAAATTCATTTTGTGTAAACGATGTAGACAAAAATTCCCAATAAATTAATGTGAGTTTGTTATGAATTATTCAAAACGCGGTAATTATTTTAGATTTTTCGGTGCATTTTCAATTTCACTGACGAACCTCCTTAAGCACATTTAAAAAAAATTTACTAACAATGTTTAAAATTGAAACAAGAAATTTCCATACGGACGATTTCATTGTAGTTATTAGAAATATATGTAGAATCATAGTAAAGCCTTGCAAACGCACAACAGCCCGTATGTATATTATTCATAGAGCGCCAGGCTGTCTTCCGGCTTTCATTCATTCCTTCCTTCCTTCTTCCGAGCAGAACTTTCGCCGCAGGGCACGACGAAGACAAATTGCCTGCCCCGACTTCGCTTTTGAGTCTCAACGGCTTTCGTCTTATGAAAAATACCGATATTTCCACAACGCCACTATTTCCACACTTGTTGTACTTGTACCTATCCGAAGACTCAACGAAGTGTGGAATCGTAGGGTCGCTGTAAAGGGACGTAAAAATCGGGAGAGTCGAATCGAATTTTCCAGATTGAGGAGAATTCGACAATCTGGTCGATTTTAGTGCAGGAACACATACATATATATAGAATGATTTGCATACCAGAAGCTCCGCTGTAAATCCAACTTCCAAGTGGAGAAATTTTATTTCAACGTAATTTCGATTGTTACCGAGTGTCTGCAGTTTGAGTGCCTTCACCTTTCTCGACGATAAAATCGAAAAAGCCGATTGGATTTGAGGGTCTATAGAATAGAAGAAGAAGAAAAGAGAACAGTCACAGTTGAAGTGACTATATATATGCAAAGAAGTATTATGTCGATGAAAAGATGCTCTCTCGTAGAGAAGAAAGCCCGCGAGTGGTGCTTATTGTCAATCCCTTAAATTTTTACGAAGAGAGTCTGTGCCAAGTGGGCATTAATGGTAAAGATTGGAGCGTCGAGTTTGAAATCTGGACATTCATAGCTCAAGATATTTCCACCGCTGCAATCGCAAGCAAAACTTTCACTGAGAGAAAAGATTTCATTGACGGCAAAGAAATGGGTGGTTTGATTCTTTTTTCATTCATTTCAACGAAATATCTATTTGATTTTAATGAGATAGTGCACTTAAATTTTAAAGAGAACATTTCATTGCCTGTGAAGAAACATTTACTTAATGGGCATAAAATAAAGAAACAGTTTCATCGTTTTAAAGAAAAGTTTTCATTGATTTAATGAAAACATATACTTGATGACGGCAAGTGCTGGGAATTTCGTCGTCCAATTTTAACCGCCTATAGAGCTGTCTCTCTTGCACCTAACCTCACTTTTTTGTTTTTCGGTTCTCCCGAACGAAAGGCTTCGAGTTTCAAGGAGCTAGTAGTTTAGTCAATTCCTGCCGTACTTCTACACGTTCTCTCAGAATGTAATCTTTATTTGCCGAGTAGTTCAGGGAAAAATTAGTTTTAACATTTTGAGCTGTGGTGAGGGAAGTGGGGGAAAAGAACAGAGACGATTTCTTGGTTTAAAGAAATTTTTCTTCGATTTAATATCACTTCTTTTCATTGAGTTTGAGTCAATCAATGAAAAGATAGTATTGAAACTCGAGTATTTCTTTTCATTAGCGCAGATTGCCGTTAATCAATGAAATATTTTCTCTCGGTGTTCGAGCCGTGTGCATGTCTGGAAAATCTTTAATTTAATTGGGTCATCATAGAAAGATTACATTTTTTAGGGTGACGAGGAATTTTTTTTTTTTTTTAACAAATGATCGTACTCGTGAAGTGAAAAATGAAAAAAGCCGGTAAAAAATTGAAATTATCATCATTCATTTGTCGTATTTTCTACGGATTTCCTTTTAATTTGGCACTCATAAAGGTTGTCATATAAAAAAGTTTGGGATTGTATTTGGAGCGCATCGGCTAAAAAATTTTTTGCTTACAGCATTTTTAAAATTTTGAAAAAATCGTTGTCACCCAATAACTTACACAATTAAAGACGAGCACCGTGCTGAAATTTTGTATATAAATGGATTACCCATAAAATTACCCATTATGTGTACCAAATTTCGCGAGAATCTGTGGAACCCTTCTGATTTTATTACAATTTCAATTTTTTCAAAAATCTCTGCAAATACTATAACTCATGCAAATTCTGACATATCCGACTGCAATTGCCGATATGATTTCACGATTATTGATTTCCAATTAAGATTTTCGTCTCATGAACTGTTGAAATTTTAGAAAATTTCGATTTTGGTGAACAAAAAGAAAAAAAAGCTTTCACGAGAAAATAAAAAATCGAAATTTTCTACAGATTTATCCTAAATTTCCTTCACACTAAGTCCATTTAAAAAAATATTTGGTACAACTTGACACCAATCGGTCAAGTGGTTCACATTTTATGGCATTTTGAATTATTTAAAAAATCTCGTTCGAGCACTTGCTCATGCAAATTACTTGGTATCGGGTTTCAATTTAGTTTACATATGGACTATCATTTTTCTATACAGACTCTTCACAACACTAACGGGCTCTTGATACAAAGGTAGCGCGCAGGTAGATACAAGCTTCGATATTCCACTTGTCGAGTATACAGAGCGATAGTAGAAGAGAATCTCGACACGAGTGGCCACTCGATAATGGTCTCTATCTTCTTCCGATGATATCTGTTGGCATTTTTGGCTAACACCCTAAGCGATACTCTGGCTCCCTTAGCCCAGCTTATTTAATTGGAGAACACTAATGGGGTGTATGACTCGTCCCTTTCCCTCACGCGCTCAATTAGCACCCTACTTGTCTTCAGGGACTGAGACGAATCTTATGTAAATTACACTTTAAATATTTTTCACAACGCTAGAGTCTCTGGGGTGTTAAAAATTGATTTTTTGATTAATGAAACGAAGGTTCATATTCTATAAAAACGTTTCACAGCTTAGACAGAGATAGCGATGTTTAAAAATAATAAACTTTGTATACGCTTCTCAAAAATCTGTCCGCGTTGCAATAGTTTCATAAAGTAATAGTAATCAGTGAGAAATGTTTTATAATTTTATCCAACTGATGTTCTTCTATGTAGAAGTTGAATATTTGCCTCCAGATTCATTTACCTCGCCGTATCTCGCCGTAATTGCATATTTTTCGTTTGACCGAACTTCACGTTCTCTTCGTATAATTCAGAAGACTTTCACTTCCGATTTCAAAAATTGCCACAAATAAGGAAAAATAGTAGGGTTCTACGATTTTGTTTCGAATTTTCATTACGTTTGATTAAAATTCTCATTAACGTTTTTTTCGGATTTGTAATCAGCGAAAAATGTTGTATTATTTTGGCCGACCGATGTTTCTTTGTTTGAAAATTGAATATTTTTATTCAGATCGATTAACTTCGTCGGATTTCGCTGTTATTGCATTTTTATCGAAGAAAACAGCTCCATAATTAATATGATACGTAAGATCTCGCCCCCGTCAATTTGATTAAAAAAATTGCTAAAAATAACGAAAAATATTACGGTTGTACTATTTTGTTTCAAATTTTTGTTACGTTCGACTAAAATTTTTATTAAAATTCTTTCGGATTTCTAATCCTCGAAAAATTTTGTATTGCTATATCCAATCCACGTTTCTTTGTTCAAAAATTGAATATTTTTCTCGTGCTTGATTCTCTTCGTCGTATTTCACTGTTATTGCAAATTAAGGAAAAATATTGGGGTTGTACTATTATGTTTCAAAATTTTGTTACGTTCGATTAAAATTTTTATTAATAATGCTTTCGCATTTGTAATCAGCGAAAAACGTAGTACTGCTTTGTCGAACCCATATTTCTTTGTTTGAAAATTAAATATTTTTCTCGTGATCGATTTACTTCGTCGTTTCTCTCTGTAACTACACATTTCCGTGAGCATCTCACGAAGAAGGAACCGGGCGCGGTAAACCGACGCGTGTTGATGATATTAATAGCCAATTGTTGTTTCTTAGTGAAGCGTCGGTGAAAAACATGTGCGCAACGTTCGGTAGTGATGCCGTGGCTGCTTTTGCACGATGTCACTCAAGTATTCCAAACACGTATCGAACGTGAGTCGCGGATGACTACGTCAACTGGGGAACACACGAGCACATGTATATACATTTCGCGCTCTTTTCGGCCCTGCGAATCGTTATAACTATAGTGCTGAGTCGACTTATTGTGACCAGTCGTAAAAAAAAAAACAGCAGCGATGACGACGAAGTCCCGAATTTTGGTTATGCTCGGTATTTTTTAAGGTTCCAAGGAAAAGGTGGACTTTTCGATGACATGGCATAAAAGTGCTCACTAATTTGTATTCCAACCGAATGTCTCAAAAAAACCCGATTGTGGAATACATTAGTAAAAAATTAGTCATTCAACTAGGATAAGCACTCTTAAACTTCACTGCAGCGTGACAAATATCAACACGTAAAAAATTTATAAGCCAACTTGTTAACTTCATAGAAAATATCTTTATTGGGACACGCAAGTTTTTTTTTAAGCATGAGAATGTATTTTTACGAACTTATTGAACAATATTTATATTTTTGAGAGGTTTTTGAAACTTGTAAAAAACTGCAAGACACATCATTGTTAATGTATGGGGCGTTCCACGTCAAATCAGCAGGCCATGACCGTAACCCTCATCGATGTCGTTCATTTTTGAATGTGATGTTGTTCCCGACCCATAAAGGCCAGTAGGTGGTCAGAAAATCTGAAAAAAATTCCGAGGCCGATTCCGATTATTAAATCCTTAAACCAATTTCAAAAACGCCGTTTTTAAAAATCTGACAAAGTTTACACTGATTCTATGATTTAAAATATGATTTTTGAGCGTCGTGCCATTATGTGATCTCAATATTTTCAGATTGTGAAAGAAGGGCGTTTTTCAAATTGGTTTTTTTTCGAGCATTTAAGAATGTTACTGGCGGTAAAAAAAAAATTGAAAAAATTCCGTGGCCTTTATGGGTCGGTAATAACATCATATTTAAAAATGAACAAAATCGATGAGGGTCATGACCTGCTGATTTAACGTGGAATGCCCGATATATATAAAGACTCCTCTAGAAGGCCAGGAAGCGCATGTATAAAACGAATGTTTTTCTCATCTCATAAACCCATGACAATTTCTGAATATCCGATATATGCTTTGACATACCGTAAACTTGATTAAATTAGTTTTATTCTACAAATACATTTTTTAAATCATAAAGTTTTATTTAAATTTAACATCGACTATTCTATTTATTTTTTTAACGAAATGTCGAGGGCAAGTGAAACAGCGTGTATATAAAGGTAATTGTACACTTAAACTATATTAAGTACCTAAATAATATACGGATATATATGTACATTACGAAGCAATTACAATGAGAGTGCAGCGACGATGTAGACGACCACTTGTGTCGAAAAGATTTTTATTTGGTTTTTTTAATTGGACTAATTTTTTCCCATCTCATAAACCCATGACAATTTCTGAATATCTGATATATGCATTGACATACCGCAAATTTGATTGAATTAGTTTTATTCTACAAACACATTTTTTAAATCATAAAGTTTTATTTAGATTTAACATCTACTATTCTTTTCATTGTTTTAACGAAATGTCGAGGGCAAGTGAAACAGCATGTATATAGAGGTAATTGTGCACTTAATCTATATTAAGTACATAAATAATATACGGATATATATATGTACATTACGAAGCAATTACAATGAAAGTGCAGCGACGATTTAGACGACTACTTGTGTTGAAAAGATTTTTATTTGGTTTTTTTAATTGGACTAATTTTTCCCATCTCATAAACCCATGACAATTTCTGCATATCTGATATATGCATTGACATACCGCAAATTTGATTGAATTAGTTTTATGCACAAATACATTTTTTAAATCATAAAGTTTTATTTAAATTTAACATCTACTATTCTTTTTATTGTTTTAACGAAATGTCGAGGGCAAGTGAAACAGCGTGTATATAGAAGTAATTGTACACTTAAACTATATTAAGTACATAAATAATATACGGCTATATATATGTACATTACGAAGCAATTACAATGAAAGTGCA
This sequence comes from Tromatobia lineatoria, assembly GCA_949699805.1. Classification (NCBI taxonomy): domain Eukaryota; kingdom Metazoa; phylum Arthropoda; class Insecta; order Hymenoptera; family Ichneumonidae; genus Tromatobia; species Tromatobia lineatoria. Next base: position 3,794,442 of record OX453052.1, read on the forward strand.
GCGACGATGTAGACGACTACTTGTGTCGCAGGCACAGGGGAATTTGCATTTATACAGGAAAGTTTGAGACTACACGAGAGTTTAAATTAGGCGGTATAGTGGGTGGTTACATAGGAGATGGAATTTGCTCAAGAACGAAAGATATAGCGCAAGACGAAAGCTTTCGTTTCGCTGAAAATTCGAATTCCTTTGCCGCTATTTTACTTCGTCATGTCACGTACTTAATGATAGTATATCTATGGAATAAAGAATTAAGGAGAATGAGGAAAAGGATTGAATCCGATAAGAGTGATAGGAGAGTTGTGCCAAGAGAAGACCAAGAGACTAAAGTCCATAACAGTGAATGAGTGCAGTTGAGTGAAAAGAAAACGCTGGAAGAAAGGAAAGGACGAAAGGATACCGAGAAAGCTCGAAGAGGATAAGATATAAGAGGATGTATTTTTTCTCGAGAAAAGCTGATTTTTACGTGACCGGTTTCATAAAAATATAAAAAAGTGTAGATTCTTTTTTTGTCGTCCCTAATCTGGACAGTTGGAAAATTTATATATACGAGAAATTACGACCGACCCATTTGTGATCGTGATATTTTTTAATACTTTTTTTTATAAAAAAAAGAAAAAAAGGTCATATTGAAATGTAAATTGCATGAATCTTATCCCTTTATTTAATTTGAAAGCTGATTTTTTTCTTAATTTGTACTTTCATGAATTTTATTTCAAATGAATATAAGAAACTTTTTTATCTTTCAGAAAAAAAAGAAAAGATTTTCGTAACTTTTTAAAAATTTCTATCAATTGCGTATTTGATAAAAAATATCTGTTCATTCAATTCATAAATTTTAGTAGGGCATAATTTTTTAATTTATTTCAATTTCTCTCTATTATAAATAGAATAAAATAAAATTGATAGTTGTCACTTAATAGTTGTCAGGCCTGTTCCGATTTATTCGAGAATATGCGGTGACGAAAGGAAAAGTGAATGCTGTGTGGGAAATGAAAAACAGGGTTGATATATCAAGATTCAAGACGAAGGTCTTGTGAGCACGAGGTTAAAGTAGCGATTTTTCACCTTTCACGATTTTTCTGCCTACACCACGCATAATTTCTGTCATGATGACGCAACCTCTGTTAAATAAAACGAAATATATTCGACTCAAACTTTAAAAAAACTGCACGGCGAACTAAGATACATTGAGTTATTCATGTATTTTACATTTTTTTTGTTTGGAGTGGCAAAAATTTATAAATTTGGCACACTATCATTTTCAGTCATTTTAACCGGGATTGTCCGAAATAAAAAATCGAAGTTTCTCGATGATGTTTATGATATCCTCTTTATTCCGGTGAACTCTTTCGAACGTCAAAAGAAAATCAGTCAATCCAATAATAAGTTATCCTCACTTGAAAATTTTGAATTCTCGAAATCTCGAATTTTCGGTTCAAGGTTTAAAAAATACAAAATTTCACCTTTATGCTTACACCATAGCTAAAGTCTCTCCTAAACGGAATTAAATATACTTGAATTAAGCTTTAAAATGCCGAATTGCGAATTAGGAATTACTTCATTTTCGCATTTCTTACGGATTTTTAAATTCGAACCAACATAAATTACATATTTTGACATACTTTATCGACGTTGTTCAATGAATAATGTCATCTTTCAATTCGGTGAACTTTGCCGAAGATGAAAAGATGCACGAAAAAAGGGTTATAGTTTATTTTAAATTTCGAAATTTCAAGGTTTTTACTTTTGTTGATCCGAGTGAATAAATGACGATATTTCGATTCACACTTGATCTAACTTCTGTTGTGTAAATGCAATTTTTCCTAGATAAAACAAAATTCTTTATTTGTCCTTTCACATGTGAACAGACTAGACACCATCAAACTCCCATTCCCATCAGCAAACAACGAAAGGAGAATACTGCTGAAACCGACAAACAGAAGCTAGAGACATGCCTGTTTTAAGCGTCATAGAAGCGAGAGAGTTGTTTGAGTCAAGATTGTCAACAAGATAAATCCATCCAATCTATAGTTACGAGTTATACTTTCTCACCAGCCAATTTAATTTTCTCAGTGTGGATCGTAAAAATGAGTAGGCGACCGGGGCTAGAAAGTTCAATTTTCATCCCCAGCGATTCCATTAAAATTACTTTCATAAATTATTCTGTCCTAGAAAAGTGGATATTTTTTTTCTAATTTGGCTGAAATGACCTAATTTTCTGCGCGAAATGCAAGCGCAGAAACGCTTTTTTTAAAGCCTTCGACTCGTACGCATGCGCAATCAAGTTTTATTACTCCCTAGGCCGAAAAACGTTGGAAACGAAAAAAAAATATCAGTCAGAGTAACAGTAACAACAACAAAAAATTAAACAATAGTATATTAACTAACAAGAGAGAAAAGTGGGCGACTTTCACCTCGAGTGATTTATGCACTCGTTTGTAGCCTATTGCTGCATAAACTATTCTGTATACTACATGTAATTGCTACATTTCAAATTGTAAAAGAGGTGACACAATCTGCACTAAGAGTTCCAATAGTGATTTTGCCACTTCATTTAATCTCAATGACTCGAAAATTCAAAAAATAAAGATTCATCCAGCCATTGTTTCCTTTTATCATCCAGTTTTTCGGGAAACGAAATTCCAATACTATATTTCCGGTGATCAGTATCGCATGTTCCGGTCTCTGAGCTTGTGATTAAATATGTTGCTGCCTTGACAAAAAATGATAGAATATCTATGATCATTTTCGGAGCTTGAAAAATTGCACGTGAGCCAATTTTTTCGCGATCCAACTCCGAAACATGTTTGACAATTTAGATTCTCAGAAGTGAAGTCATTTTTTTTTAAATGTACAGAATGGGGTTTTTTTTAAATCTTAATAGATGGTAATATCATATTCTACTGTAATAAACATAATAAACAATTTGAAGGATCAATAAAATACGAACGAAAACCACAAAAAAAATGATTATTTCAATTCTTCAAATTATCCATTTAACTTTTGGGATATCGATGGAATTTTTCCATTAAGGATGTATGATACGTACAGTCCCGCCAAAAGTGAGTTTCAGAGAAAATTACGATGACTTCCCGATGGGATAAGAATCGGAAAAAAAAATGCATGTAAAACGTGCTGAAAAGATTGATTTCGCATAATAATGATCCCAAAATGTTATTAACAAATTGGCGAAAAAAAACAATTGTTCAACAGCCAATCAGTCAACCTAACTTTTTTTCCAATGAAAATGATATGTTAATTTATTTGAATCCATACGAATTTTTTCAGATTTTTTTCTTTATTCTGATTTTGATTCTTTTTATTTCCAAAAACGTGCGCGAAATAACGAATTTTGGATATGTGTTCGGCATAAAACCATCTATTACACTCAAGATTTTTTTGCAAAACGCATATCCAAAATTTGTTACCATAATCATGGTAACAAGTTAGCTGCGTATACCGTAAGTCGCCAGAAAACCGGAATATAACTCGATAGTTATGTTGAGTCTCGGGATTATCGCCATATTCTTCTCTCCGTGTAGATTATCGTCAGTCCAACTATATTATTTTTAAAATTACCATATTTTTCCACTCCGTGTACGGAAACATTTGAAGTAAAAAATGAATTAACAAAAACTCACAGAAACGTTTTCTGGCATGAAGAGTGATTTTTTGACCTAACGCCTGCAATTTCGCGGCACGCGATTTTATAGGTTAGGTTCTTTGAAAACAAAAAAACAGAGTTCCTCGTCCCAAGGAAACAATTCCTTAATTCAATGTCACTACATTTCCTCGAATTTCTCATCATTCAAAGAGAAGATGATATGAGATCAAGTTTATTTTTTCCTTGATTCTAAAGAAATTTTTCTTAGGTTCGGATTTTAAAGAGATTTCTTTGAATCAAGGAAACTTTTTCTCTCGGTGTAACAATCCAAGCATCTTAAAAACCGCGACTCACCCACAAATCCAGGAATGACGCCTTCTGGGTATGTTGCTCGGTGGAACGAGAAGAAGTGGTGCAGTACCCTTAATAACAGTGGTGCCACCTTCACCAGCCGGGAGCCTGAGCTCCGGCACCTGGAGGCTGCTGTTCATCCTCGAATCGATGCCGGCCGGCGAATTCCAGGGCCCGCTCACAACAACCACTCGTCCATTGTAACCTCCAATTCTCCACGAGCCGTCACCCACTGGACAATAATCGCCATTCCGATATTTCTCTGGCTCTTAATATATATATATATATATACATATATACATCTACATATACATATATATATTTATCTGAGAACGCGACGAGCAGCGGAAGAAATAAACAAACAAAAAAAAAGACACACTCAACTCACAAAGCCAAATAGTTTCTTTCCCGTTTGTAATCGCTTCAGCAAATTTGCAGTCAAGCGATAAAAATATCACACACGGTTATTTTTATAAAACGCCTTTTTTCCTCACGCTTAAATTTTATTTATTTATTTATTTATTTATTTATTTATTCTTGGAACGCAATTGAACTTATCGCATTACTTGATTGGTTTATTCCATCGCGTTTTTAATTTAAAATAAATGCACGTATAGCAATATGAATTTAGTTCACACAAACGAAAAACACATACACGAGATGAGGAAAAATAATACCGATCAGGGAAGACGAAGAAACACTTTTGTCTATTGCACTACACTCTCACACATGCGATGTTACTTTGGTTTAATATTTGTAGCGATAAATTATATTTTATATATCCAAAAACGTCACACATTGACACTCGACATCGAGACTCGGGATGCAGCACGTCAAAGGATCATTATCATCGATACTGATGCTGCTGATGCCAAAGCGGTCACGAGGAGGATTACACATCACAGATTCCTCCTCTCCTCGCCCGGTTCAATCGGGTTTCGATGCACTCGATCCACTTAACTATATATTTGGTGCACACCCACGTAAGAATGATTATGTCAAATTAAGATAATCAAATAAGTCGAGACATGTCAACGAATGCCATTTTTTAGATGCGTTAAGCGATTTAATATTATTGATTATGTTTCCCATCCAAATTTCGACCGATAGAATTGCACTGATTATGATTATTAATTATACTGATAATTTTTTGATTTTGTCTGTTGGTTGATATGTATACAAAACAAAAGATTATTCAGCCGCGTTAACCAACTGCCAAACGGACAGATTGAATTCAATTGTGACAGTCAAAGGATTTTATCAAACATGAACTGTAAGTTTCGTCTCATGGTGCAATTTCATTGGTCGCCACTTGGATGGAAAAATAATTCCCCGAATACCACTCGAGCTTCGAAATTAATCTGATATTTCCCTCAAGGTTCCCTTCATACAAATGAGCTCGTCAAGTTTTCCAGAAAAGTATTTTTTCAACCTGGAAAGCTTGACTCGTTTATTAGTTTGCAACGAACCTATCGGAAATATCCGATAATTTCGAAGCTCTTGTGGTATTACAAATGGTTAATTTGAGCGGAATTTGTGACTTGATTTTAGCTTTTTTAGGAGATTTTTTAGTGGATCATAAATCTTACGATTGGACTAATTTGAACGATGTTTGGGATAAAAAGTTGCTAGGACTGAACCGTCTTAATGCGTTTGAAAAATAGCACTTTTTGAGATATGTCAATTTATCATCACAATTTGACATACTTATTTTTACGGGGGTAATAAACATTGGGACGAAGGATAAGTAAGTTGGTTTGCAAAAGTAGAGTAGACTATGGATATTTTGTACTTAAAAAAATGAAAATGATCTACGAACGTCCACATACATTATTGTTATTCTTACCGAAAAATTACATTTTAGTTTATGAAATGATTTTTTTACGTTTTTTTTTTTTTGGAAATGCAAAACTGACTAAAATTTTACATTTCTGATCGAGCAAATTATTTTTTTGCCATTTTGTGTTGAATGGGAAAAGAACCAATTTTTTTTCTGTATAATGGATAAAAAGATCCTGTCACTTTTTGGCACTAACATTTTTTTTCTTTGCTAAGTACAAAAATCTGAACTTAGTTTTACTGTATGGAGGAGAATTGGACAGTTGTTACATAATTGGGATTTATTTTTGTTTTCTCGGAAAGACTTCATTGGTGTAATATTCTGGAATATCGGAGTAAAATTGATGTGTAGGTTATCGATTTGCGAGTAAAAATGTATTGTATATGTACTTCGAACCGAAAGTTTAGTTGAATTAGAATTTAAACAATTTAGCACAAGGCAAAAAAAAATACTACAAATAAATGAATAATATAAATGAATAATAAATAAATAAAAAATAATAATTTTCGCATTCGGGCCGATATTTTTCAGTTTTCGGAATTTTTTCAAAGCTTCTTTTATGTGTAGGTAATTGCAGATAAAAGCATTTATTTTCGGTGATACGACTTCCTTAATTTTAATTTAACATCATTTCTTGAATGTTTATTTTACAATTTCAAATAGAAAAAAAATGTATCAATGATCGAACAGTCATCAATTTTGAGTGTGATTGCCTAGAAAGCATCCACATTACCCAAGTTGTTATTAATTAATATTTGTATTTTTCTCTTGCTGCGACATACTCAAAACCTTATCTTATCAATTTTCCCTCCCATAAATATTTATTTCCACATGCACGTCAGACAATATTTTGAAATAAAATTGTACAATCAAAAACAGGCAAAAAAAAATATTTCCATTAATCTCGATTGAATCCATTTGAGCCTTTTCAATGCCATAAGAAAAATTCCCATCGATTCAACGACTCAATTTCTGCCCGATTCATTTATTCCGCAACAGATTTTCTGAACTGAACTTACGATTCAAATTGGTTACGACCAATCAAGATGAGACTCATTGCTAAAACATTGAAGAAAAAAATTCAATACATATTTCGATGAGAAAATTCGAATTGCGAGAGACTGATCGAGTTAATCGTAACTTTTGTCACTTCGTTTTTCTTCGCTCCTGAATCTGCGCCTTCGTTGAAGTGACGGGCTACGTCAAGACGAGCCTTGAGCAGCAGAAGTACGGCTCGTTCACGGGAGAGCCTCGTTTACATAAATTCTTCATTACCCGCGTGGCCCGCAAGTAACGAAGAGACTTTGTTCGACGTTGCTGACGGTCGCGTGTGAAAATGAGTGAGAAAAACAAGGCGCAGCGATGCGAGATACGTTGAAAAGGAAGCGACGTTGCTGAGGAAGACTTCCGGAAAGTCTGCGGCTCTTCAGCTCCGCGTTGTTTTTTTTTTTCAGCCACAGTTGCGCTCTTCTCTCTCTAGAGAGAATCCTAATTGGGCTCTATCCTGCTCCGTATTATAATATGCCACCGCTACAACTTTAAGCGCACACATACAGAGAAAGATAGACGCGCAATCACTCGAGCACAAACTTTCTTATCTGTCGGGCGCAATCTTCTTCGCTAAGCGGAAGCGAAATGTCGAATAAAGAAGAGACAACGTATATAAATGTAAGAGGAACCACGGATATGTACTATAGCTATGAACTAGACGGGGACCATCAATTTAGGAAGGCATAAAAGTTTTGAATCTCAGCGAAAGTGATGGAAGACTTGCACGTGGATTTTTCGAGTGCAATTAAGTGTGATTGGGACGATAGAATTATTTTGGGTATTTGTGTACACTAGGTAAGCGGTTGCAAATAATAGTTGAAAGTCTTTTGTGTTGACTTAAGGTAGTCAACACAATAGTCACAACAAGAAACCAGTATAACCCAAAAATAGAAATTTTATTCTGAAAATTAAGCATTTTGCCAAATGCGGATGAACATTTTTTGAAAACATGTTAGTAAATAATAATGAAAATCAAAAAAAAATTACACTTTTCGAGTGTTTGATACAAAGTTTGGAATCCTGGGTAATATTAATAGGGATTTCGTGCCCAAATGGGCGAAATACATAAATATGGGATGTATGAAAAGAAAAAAAATGCTAATTTTTTTTTCATTCATTGAGTTCCTTCGACTAAATGAAGAAATTCAGAATCAGCACACCCACAAAAATCATGGCCAATTAAAAATTACAAATTCTGATGAAAATATTTTTAACTCCTACTAAGTATTCAAAGTCTGATCAGAAGTATACTGCTGATCACGGAACTCCAATTTTTTTTCGTTAACACAAGAATTTAAAGTAATAACCTCAAAAAACGTTTCTTACGCTTCACCACGAAAATTCTAAAAAATCACGATACTTTTTCTATTTGCATTCATTGCGGAAATATAACCTTCCAGAAAAAAAATTATTTTTGAAAAACACAAGTTCATTTTTACAATATCCCATATATTCGCACCGAGAGAAATTGGTTCGATGGGTTTATGTGAACCAAATATGGGATCTATTCGAAATAAATAAAATTTTATTAAAATCCATTCAATATCCTTCGAAATTTATATAATTAACTCATGTGCAATAAAATCGTATTAGATTCCAATAAAATCCCAGTAGATCGACAATCAAATAAATTTCGTTTTCAAATACTCACATAATAGGATTTTCTTTAAATCAAATATAATTCATTTAATTTAAATAAATCCTACTAATGTTGAAAACAAAGCTTCTTGTATTGTGAATAAGTTTTCATTTATTTCAAATAGATTCCATATTCAATCTAAATAAGCGAAGAAAGCGAAGAAGTCGAAGATCTATTATTCACCAACGATTTAATAAGATCATCTAAAAGGCAGTTAAAAAACGACTCACTTTTAGGCAATTAGGGTTGTTCATGAAGCCACTTTAATTTTAGGTTATCGAACGAAGCCGAAACGTCTTATTTGAATGGGATAAAAAATGAGTCGCCTAACGTAATGACTATTAATTGACTCACAAGGTGAAATGGGTGAGAGTCAATAAAACAGTGAAGAAAGAAAAGCTCCAGAAGTAAATAGGCCAGGCGCACGGATGTGGATGAAATGAAGTTCGTCGAGGGTATCTTGGCGCAGCCAGTGGATAAGTAGCTCGATTAATTATCAATTTATCCGTTAATAATGGTGCGAAGGGAGGTAATATACGCTGTAATATAACGCAGGCCAAAGAGCTTACTTAGTGTCCAACGCGCCCGAGTAAAGCTGTGCTTGCAAGGCTGCTTAAAGCTACTGCCAATGTAGCACGAGACAAAAAGAAGCATCTCTGGCGACGTACCAGCAACGAGAAAAACGTAACTGCGAGTTATCTTTCACGTAAAAACAATTCTCTTCTCCGATTAGGCGTGAAATAGATTATCGAAAAACGATTCACTACAAATGCTCCGAACCTCTTATTCAATTCAGACTTTGTTTAACGTGTCACAATCTCATCGAATGACAGAAACGTCTCTTATATTTTTTGTACCCTAAAAACAAGATGGAGTAATAGACATCATCGCAAGAAAAATATACATGAAGATATTAATGGACGCAGCTGATGCAAATATTGTGATCCGATTGGAAATTTGGTACATAGCATGAATTTTTTTTTTTAAATCGACGTTGATTTAAATCCTAAGGGTATTGATCTCAAATTATTGTAATAGCAAAAAATTTTTCGTAACCTAAAAATAAGATGGAGTAATAGAGATCATCGCAAGAAAAATATACATGAAGATATTAATGGACGCAGCTGATGCGAATAATTTGATCCGATTGGAAATTTGGTACACAGCATGAATTTTATTTTTCAAAATCGGCGTTGTTCAAAATCGTAAGGGTATTGATCTCGAATTATTGTGATAGCAAAAAATTTTTTGTAACCTAAAAACAAGATGGAGTAATAGAAATCATCACAAGAAAAGTATACATGAAGATATTAATGGACGCAGCTGATGCGGATAATTTGATCCGATTGGAAATTCGATGCACAGAATGAATTTTTTTTTCAACTTCGCCGTTGATCCAAATCCTAAGGGTATTGATCTCGAATAATTGTAATAGCGAAAAATGACCAATGAATTTCTAAAATTTGTGTCATCCTAATTAATTAAATTCGCTACACTATAAAGAAAGGTTTGGAAAATGTTGATAATGTATCTAATAAAAATATTGAGCAGTGGATTTTCTCAAGCATATGACAAGATGTAGTTATTATTGGGTTTAAACCTTCAGTTAAAAGAAGAAACAATTAATTAAAAGATATTTCCACAGCCGGAAGTTTGTTTTCATTCAAATTTTAGTACGGCCCCACAGCAAAGAACCAAGTATTTAAAAAAATCAACGTCATTAACGATCCTAAAAAAACCTTATCTTGAATAATTACGATGGACAACAATTATTAACAGATTAAATTTAAAAAATGGCTTAATCAGCTTTCGATAACTCTTCGTTGTAATTTTTTTTCTGAATTGTATTCGTGGTTTGCGAATAATAAAAAAGATATTTTTGATTCCTTTCAAAGTCTAGATGAAGGCTTTAAAAATAATTTCTTCCTCTTGAAAATTATTCTCTTTCCAATTTGTTCAGTCCATGCGCTATGCATAAATAACTGAAAACAAATTAGATTATCAGAATTTTGGGCGTGTAATTTTTTCAATAGAAAATAAAAATAATTGGTTTAACGACACATATCGTCTAACGAGTGGCATGTGTATGATCACATTTACACTCTCTCGTTAACGCGGGTTCACGAAAGTTTAGTCAGCAGCGATTGTCATAGTCAGGCAAGCACAGCACGCGACAAGCCAGTGACCGGGGACACGTAAAAGCGTCGCGCAATATTTGAAATGCAAATTTTGGGCCTGAGGCTTCCGGCCATCGTGAATAGCACACCGGTGATGTTCAGTATATTATATAGCCCGTTGTTAGTAATAATGTGCATTTGAATGAACACAAGAGACCATTATAACCCAAAAATAGAAATTTTATTCTGAAAATTAAGCATTCTGCCAAATGTGATGCTTGTAATCCTTTACGCTGTAGGCAATTTTCATATGATTTTTTTTCCAAAATTTAAGATGTCCATGGAAACGTTTAACTAATAAAACAAACAAAAATTGTCAAATTATAGTTGTACAATGGAAGTAGAAAAAGCTGTTCTCAAAATGTTGTATTAACACTTCATAAAATATTTTAATGCTTTACATTATGAAAATAGTAGCACAGTTATTTATTATTGTAAATTCAAGTAATTGGCATTTTCACTGATAAATAGACACAGAATAGTATATTTTTGACGGTTTTTGTTCTTATTCGTAAATTCATCACAATCCCAATTATTTTCGTTAATTCCAGTATTAGATTTCTTATTTTCATACCAACACAAATATAAATCCATGCTTTTTGTAATAAAATAGAAAAATCCATTACATCACCAATAGAATGAAAAATACCTTCAAATGCGCTTGATTCGTTAGATTGATAACCGCAAAAGTGTTTTATTCGATGTCTTCTTGAATATTCTTCGCATAATATTTGTGACAAATTATGTTATCGAAAAATATTATTCAACAGCTCGATCGTACACGACAAACGCGTATATGCTCATTTCATACGGCACGCACGAATTAAAAGGTAGAGAGCAAAATATTTTTAAGCGCCGGTGGATAAAGTTGTGTTTATCTCGACTGTATTGAAGCTCGTAGTGCGCACGCGTGACGAAATACTTATTTAATGGTGTAGATTCCAGGGAATAATGGTCCAGTTCACTACAATATTTATTTTGGCAATCAAAAAAAAATCCGGAAAAAAATATCCAGATTTTAGCAAAATCTAAATGAAAGCATAATCTATTTTAATTTTTTCATGAACATTTTTCTGAATGACAAGTTTAAAAAATCGGAAATAATTGGACATTTGAAGAGCAGGCAGTACATTTTTTTTTTCTTTTAAATAACATTAAACCACAAGCGAAAAAAAGAATTCATATAAGTGTCTAATTTATATCAATTCGATACTTTTTAAGCCAGTATCGTGGTTTTATTCGCATTAAAAATGGGACAAATTCATTACAACGGAATGAAAAATACTTTCCAATGCGCTTAATTTGTTAGATTGATAACCGCAGAAGTGTTTTGTTTGCTGTCTTCTTGAATATTCTCCGTATAATATTTGTGACAAATTATGTTATCGAAAAATATTATTCAACAGCTCAATTATACAGGACAAACGCGTATATGCTTATTTTATACGGCACGCACGAAGTAAAACGTAGAGTGAAAAATATTTTCAAGCGCCGGTGGATAAAGTTGTGTTTATCGCGACGTTTTGCAGCTCGTAGCGCGCGCGTGACGAAATACTTATTTACTGGTGTAGATTCCAAGTGAGAGTCGATGTGGTACGGACGACACGAGTGCGGTCTGCTACGTCTTTAATAAATAATTATAAAAGCAACAGGTGCCTTGTACGATTGTATATCGTAGTCGGAGTGTAGTCGATCGCTTCTTCTTCGACTGGCCTATGACTGGTAACGCAAAGCCGCTCAAGTTCTGCAGATTATTTCTGCGTCATAGTTAAAAGAACTTGATCGGAATAAACGATTATATCACAGCTGGTTGCTACGCATTGAAAAATGAGGAGTCTGATATCTGCTATAGATATTAAGGGTCAACATTTGTAGATGATACACTTTTTCTTAACAATTTAAAATTTAAACCTCATTAAATGCACAACAAACATTATAATTTTGCAATTTTGCAATGATTTTTGCAAAATCATTTAAAAAAGGTATGTAATATAAAACTACATAAATTTTTTAATTATCCTCACATTTAATGTAATCCATCAATTTCTGCATGAAAACTGCGAGCCCATTGTTATTCCGAACATTGTAAATACTGCAGGACTTTATATGAAAATTATTTGCATAGGAAAAATGTCCATCTCATTGGCAGGAATACATTATGCTGTATCATCGGAATTTATAATAGGCTCTAAATTTTGTTATGCCCGGTGAATTCAGAATATCATTCGCCATTCATTCACTGTGAGAAATATACTAACGTATATTGCCATGCATATATTTTTATGACCCTTTGAAAAATTGTGAAAAACTGAGTAACAATCGTAATCAGAAAATTGTGGAAAACTGAGTAATAATCATAATCAGAAAATTGTGAAAAACTGAGTAATAATCGTAATCAGAAAATTGTGGAAAACTGAGTAATAATCATCATCAGAAAATTGTGAAAAACTGAGTAATAATCATCATCAGAAAATTGTGGAAAACTGAGTAATAATCATCATCAGGAAATTGTGAAAAACTGAGTAATAATCATAATCAGAAAATTGCGGAAAACTGAGTGATAATCGTAATCAGAAAATTGTGGAAAACTGAGTAATAATCGTAATCAGAAAATTGTGGAAAACTGAGTAATAATCATAATCAGAAAATTGTGAAAAACTGAGTAATAATCGTAATCAGAAAATTGTGGAAAACTGAGTAATAATCATCATCAGAAAATTGTGAAAAACTGAGTAATAATCATCATCAGAAAATTGTGGAAAACTGAGTAATAATCGTAATCAGAAAATTGTGGAAAACTGAGTAATAATCATAATCAGAAAATTGTGAAAAACTGAGTAATAATCGTAATCAGAAAATTGTGGAAAACTGAGTAATAATCATCATCAGAAAATTGTGAAAAACTGAGTAATAATCATCATCAGAAAATTGTGGAAAACTGAGTAATAATCATCATCAGGAAATTGTGAAAAACTGAGTAATAATCATAATCAGAAAATTGCGGAAAACTGAGTGATAATCGTAATCAGAAAATTGTGGAAAACTGAGTAATAATCGTAATCAGAACATTGTGGAAAACTGAGCAATGATCGTAATCAGAAAATTGTAGAAAACTGAGTACTAATCATAATCAGAAAATTGTGGAAAACTGAGTAATAATCGTAACCAGAGATTTGAAGAAAACTGAGTAATAATCGTAACCAGAGATTCGAGGAAAACTCAATAATAATCGTAATAAAAAAAATTGTGAAAAATTGAATAATAATCACAATCAGACCAGTATACATCCAAGGAATCCGAAGCTCGTTATCGTGAAATGTTACGGCCGATCTCACTGTGGTAATAAGAATAAGCATTTTATACCAAGGCATCAAACGGAGCTTCGATGCTTTCTTTGCCGTTTATGAACGAATTAAATTTTTCTCCACAGGCGAATCCAAGCGAATGGACTCACTCCAATGTATCAAGATAGAGGTGAAAAGTACGGTGATTTTCCAGTCGAGAGCTTCGCCCCCAGGGGATGCTCGTTAATGGCGTAAGAACGAAGAAAAACCTTTTCGCGTTAGTGCGGAATCATCGGCAGTAAAGAATAGCAAAAGTAGCCAGGACGGAAAGATGAACCGGGAAGTTCTCAACTCGTCCACCTGTTTTATATTATATAGACTCGCGTTATAATATAAAGATCGAAGGTTCAACGAAGCGTAAAATTCGGTCTTTTACGCCTTTTCCCTCTCCTTGACATTCATTAACTACTATAATGAATCAATAAGTGTTTCCTTACGTAAATGGCAGCGTATCCTTCCATTCTACCAACATTTACAAACGTTCGATTGTTGATCAACATTGAACTGCAATGTAAATTGGTGAAAATTTAGAATAACGGAAAAAATATACATAGAACAAAAACCGTAAGAATGGTTCATTCTACTGCAATATTTATTTCGAGTTGATACTTTTTTAGCCTAAAGCGTGCAAATCGTCAAGTTAATAACAACAGCTTTGGGGAATAAAAAATGTTTCCTTACGTAAATGGCAGCGTATGCTTCCATTCTACCAACATTTACGAACGTTCGATTGTTGATCAACATTGTACTGCAATGCAAATTGGTGAAAATTTAGAATAACGGAAAAAATATACATAGAACAAAAACTGTAAGAATAGTTCATTCTACTGCAATATTTATTTCAAGTTGATACTTTTTTAACCTAAAGCGTGCAAATCGTCAAGTTAATAACAACAGCTTTGGGGAATCAAAAAAAAAATCCGGAAAAAACATATCCAGGTTTTAGCAAAATCGAATGAAAGCATAATATATTATAATTTTTTTATAACACTTCTTCTGAATGACAAGTTTAAAAAACCGGAAATAATTGGTGATTTAAAGAGCAGGCAATACATTTTTTTTTGTTAAAAATAACATTAAACCGAAAGCGAAGAAAAAGAATTCATATAAGTGTCCAATTTACATCAATTGGATACTTTTCATGTCGGCATTGTAGTTTTTTTTTTAGTAATTATAGGACAAAGCTTTTGACAAAAAAAATATTGAAATGAAAGAAAATTAAACAATGTCTTGAAACTTTCTTCACTTATGGTAGTCATTTAGTAAATGGAGTTAATCTCAAATTCTTGGCGCTTCTCTACGTCAAGCAAAAGTTAAATCGGTAATTTTGAGTTGAAACAACAAGTAAAATGTTGTCTTTTCAAGTTTTGCTTCCGGGGGAATGTCTACGTTAGCATCCGGTACTGCGGTATATATATATATATATACATGCACGCGTGGGAAGAGACAGCATGATTGTGCTGCCTTCCGTTAACCAAGCACGTTCGCTATATCAACGTATTTTGCATTTCCATGTCACAGCCGAGATCGGGTTAATTTTTATGCTAATTTCCGAGCACGATCAATGCGAGTAGGGCCACTGAGTATTAAAAAAAAAATTGCACCGTTATTAGAGACAACTCACGACGGTCGCGTTTGCTCTTTTCGGATGATTAAAAAACCACTATATCACGTTTATCCAAATGATTTCAGGGTGCGTATAAAATATCACAACCGAAGGACCATCTAAGAGACATTCCATACTAACTCAACCACCCAATTTTTTGAATTTCGCCAATTGCGTCTAAAATGAGTCAGATCAACGTACTAAGAAGTAAAAAAAATTTCCCAAAATTTTAGGCCCTCAGAATTTTCGGTTTTTGGAAAAATTTATAGTTTCTTATTTTTCGCTAAATTAATCATATCGCGGTGACGATGAATCATTTAAAAAATTCTAAAAAACGAATTTTTTAAAATAATCTTTTTGAAAAGAATAAGCCAGATTTATCACAGTGGTTTAAAAGGGCATTTTCCGTCTTTAAACTTTTTTATGCTATTACACATAGTACTATGTGTACTATATCGTTTTTCGGCTCGCGAATTTTCTGTATGTTTATAACATTAAAACAGAATATTCGACCAAGGGACGCGATGGCAAACTCAATCGTTGTCAAGACATTAATTAAAAAAGATTTTTGATGTTTTTTTGTCTTTCTCATCACTTACGAAGTACGAAGAGTATTGTAATGGCTGCAATTCATGCACGCGTTACGAGAAATCCCCCAACAATTTTATCCTTCTGACTGATGAATTATAGCAGTTAATGCTTTAATCCGTCAGTAAAAAAGATTAAAGCAGTTAATGCTTCAATTCTATATGTACTAGCATAAAACACGGAAAACAGTGGTTAAAACCACTGTAATAAAAGTGGCTCATTTTTTTCGAAAAGGGTATACGAAAAAAAAAAATTCGTTCTTTAGAATTTTTTAAAATCATTTATCGTCACCACGATATGATTAAATTAGCAAAAAATAAAAAACTATCATTTTTTCCAAAAACCGAAAATTCTGAGGGCCTAAAATTTTGGGAAATTTTTTTTACTTCTTAGTACGTTGATCTGACTTATTTTAGACGCAATTGGCGAAATTCAAAAAATCGGGTGGTTGACTTGGTGTTGGAACACCAAACAGAATAAATGAAACAGAATTTTTATTTAATTAGCCTTATTTCAATTATAAATACTTTCGCAATGATTATCTTCAATTTTATTGTAATCGTTCGTGCAAAAATTTTCTTTATTTCCATTGTATATTTTTTTTTGTAATTATTTCATTATCATATCATATTTTGCAACGTATACTATATGTTTACAATAAGTTTTTCCTTCAAATTAATATACCTCATTTTCCAGAATTGTTACTTTGCAAAAATGTTTGTCTTTTTGAATATAATTTCGATTTTGAATATTGCGTCAATTTCATTATAAATTTCCATGTTAAAAAGAGTAATTTCCGCAAGAGCATCTTCAACTGTGAGGATATCTTGTTCTTCATTTTACTTCTTCGTGGGCTGGAGGAAGTTCTTTCGTCGTGACAACCTTTCCCACGAGGCACTTAGATCTTTTATTATTCCCATCCAGTTTCTCTATCTCCTTTCTTTAGTTTAACAACCTGCAGAAAATCCTCCAAAGGATAAAACTAGGAGACCCGTACGTCTACAAAGTCGACACGGATATCCTGCTCCTCCTCATGATGCTGTCGACTTCTCAGCGCCGGAGATTATTCAACACAAGCTCAGATTCGAGAGGGGCCGTGAAAACGCCCGATTAAGAGGCCCATTTCGTTTGCAATTCGTTCAAAAACCCCTGACGACCTGGCCGGAAGTGCTTGCCCTCGAGTTAAATTAGTTGCTTAACTTGGTCGAACGTGAAATGGACTGCGGTGATATTCACAAGACACTATCGGACTAGAAGGAGTAAAAGTAAGGCAACAAGCCGGAATTTCGACCTAGATTGACAAAACTTTCGACAATAAAAACAGAAACATCAACGGCATTGATAATACCGATAATAAGTTTATTAATTACTGAAGAGATTCTGATAAAAAAATGTCACAACAATCTCTTTTTTCCATATCAAATAACGTTATTGATGTTTTTGCCAACTATGTTTTTAAATGGATTCATTTAGAAAAAATTAATTTTAATTGTATCTTAAGTGGACCAATTCACCTAAAAAGTATAAATAGATATTTTTCTTATTATTAAGAGGTTCTTATTATTAAAAGAGAACTTCCTCTTAGCAACAAAATGATCTATGAAAACCCATTTCCTGTCATTCGGTTTGATCTGAAGTTTACGACAAATGAAAAAAGTTACACTTTCTTCCATAATCTTATGGTACACCATATCACTGCATAAAATTGAACAATTATAGTCCTTGATGTATACTGTAAGTGCTTGAAATTAATTTCGTTTGAGGACAGTATGTATATTATCAAATTAATGTTTCATATTGACATTTTTCAGCTGGCTTGGTCCCCTTGAGGAATATTTTGCAAGTCGCAAATTACTGGCTACCGTTTTGAAGAAATTTTCATGTTACGTATAAGCAAATGTAGGATTATTGGATAAAGATTCATTAAATGAGCCCAATACTCCAAGTATAATAAAAAAATTTTATCATATTTCATAATGTATTTTGTACAAAAGGATTAGTCAGTAATTCTGCATTGTAATTATGAAACATCCATAATTTTGAAAAAAATTAATTTCATTTTTTAGATTCTTCATTGCCACGAAATACTAAAATTACAATCGAAAAGGACTATAAATTTAAGAGATCATCCTCAAGTCCCCGAAAAAAAAAACAACACTTCCTGCATTTCCTAAAATTCACACTTTTATTGAAAAATGCTTATAACAAAATATCAATAATGATTACGATACAAACCGCTACTAAGTCAATCGAAAACCATCAGGAAGTCGCTTTTCGTCACGCAAGTGACATTTCTGTCTACAGACTACAATTATTAGTTTTTCCAATGCTGCACGATTGTTCGAAATTTCGTATTCATGTGTCGATCAAAGGGTATATGTATGTATGCAGATTGTTGCAATCTGGACGGACCATGAATTTCGCTCCCAGTCGGTTCAGCACTCAGCAGGCCTTCAGGCAGTACGCTTTGCGCGTCCTGAGCCAGCAAAGTCATCATCCATGCGTAAGCAAATAACCGCCCTCCCTCACGACTCTCAGTTCCACAAATTGGATACGGACTGCTACTCGACTTGCCCTACGACCGTCTGATCAAAAGCTAAGGGATATAGTTTGATCGATTCAACTCCCTTGAATTATAGTTTCTCAACCCAAAGCCCACATGGAAAAATGGCTTAGTTCGGCCAACTAACTATTTATTAGTTGGGTGGGAGTCAAAATAGTGAATGAGCAAAATAGTGAATGGTTCAAATAGCGAATTTTCAAATTAGGAATGTCTGAATCTAGAATGGTCATCATCATGGATTTCACTATTTTAGCCATTTGCTATTTTGACCATTTGATATTTTGACCATTCGCTAGTTTGACTATTCGCTATTTTGACCATTCGCTATTTTGACCATTCGCTATTTTGACCATTCGCTATTTTGACCATTCGCTATTTTGACCATTCGCTATTTTGACCATTCGCTATTTTGACCATTCGCTATTTTGACCATTCGCTATCTTGACTTCGACTTTGCAAAATGAAAAACCAATAAAGTTTATTGAATTCAAGACGAATAATCCAAAAAAATGTATTAGTTGGAAATTGTATTTCGACCTACATTTTTTTGTATCTTTTGGTCCTTCAGGAAATATCGAGAATTAAAAATGGGGCGGGGTTAAAGTTCCGAACGGTAAATACACGAAGGTCTAAAATTCCGAAAATTAATATCCCACCTACATTTTTGCCGAAATGTTTTCTAGCGAATTTCGTAAAAAATGTAGGTGCGATTTCAAGATTCGGAATTTTAGACCTTCGTTTATTTACTATTCGGAACTTTAACCCCGATTTCCTTGCGTCTCGGGGACAAAGTTTCGAATGGTAAATATTCGAAGGTCTAAAATGTCGAAATTTAATATCTCACCTACATTTTTGACGAAAATTTTTCTAGCGAATTTCGGCAAAAATGTAGGTGGGATATTAATTTTCGGAATTTTAGACCTTCGTGTATTTACCGTTCGGAACTTTAACCCCGCCCCTACTCATTGATGCTACACATAGAATTTGATGAAAATCGGTTGACCGGTTCTAATTTCATCGCGGTATGATTTTTTGTCCGTTCGTAATCATTTCTCCTGTCGATGTATTTGCGAAAATTAGCATATACTTCATACACGAATAGAAAAACTTAATGAATATTTCAAATCAAATTTCTCTAAAATCGTTCGAGTCAGAATGTTCATAGTAAGCTGTTAAAATATTTCACACCATAAAAAGATGTCGTTAGCGCTTATTTTTTTCAACAAAAATTCAAAGTAAAAGCTTGGACGTTGTTTCCTCATTTTCTTATAATTTCTGATAAACCTTTTTCCACGAGCAATTTAATATTAATCATCATAATTGCACATAAATGCGCTTTTGTAAGAAAGGATAATATAACGAGAAAGAAAAATGCAAGTTCCTATTGTACATTTTTGTAATAAATTCTGTTTGACGGATCCTGTGTATATCAAACGGATTACTCGACGTAATCAGGGATCACTTAATCCAACGACATTAAAGTAGTCCTCCTGTATTGTCTGACATCGCATAAGTTCGAGCGAAATCGATACAGAATTACGAACTGTTCCCGAAGAAATAAAAATCTAAAAAACATCAACTATATGAAAGATGCTGAATCGATTAATTTGGCATAATAATAATTGAAAAATGTTATTAACAAATTACTGAAATAAATAATTGTGCAACAAATTTCCCGGCAACCTAACTTTTTTTTGTTATGAAAATGATTTGTTTATTTTTCTGAATACGTGTGGATTTTTTTAGAATTTCATCTGATGTTTGAAAATGGCCGTTTTTTCCAAGTGTAAAATTGAAAATCAGAAAAAAATCTGAAAAAATACATACGTATTTAGAAAAATAAGCAAATGTTTTACATAACAAAAAAAAGTTAGGTTGCCGGGTAATTTGTTGCACTGTTATTTATTTACGTAATTTGTCAATAAAATTTTTCAATTATTATTATGCCAAAATAACGTTTTCAGCATTTTCTATACGCTCGATTTTTTCAGCTTTATATTTCATTCGTAAATTTTGTTTAATTCTCCCTCGAACTTATACGGCGTCAGACCGTACAAGAGGACTACCTTAATAGAGACAACAATTTATATCTAAGGAAGGATATACTCTACATCGTTCACTGTGGGCGTCCCATATGAAACGGAAGTTTGTGTATATGTGTATGTGTGTGCTGAACAAGATGACTTGCTATATGGGTATACGTTATCACTTATCAAAGTCCTTGATGGAGTTATATCCTGTCGTTCGATCAGCCCTTGGTGCTGATATGAAGCAGAAGCGATTGAACGACTATAGGGGTACGAAAAAAAGCACTTTTCTTATTTCCCGTCAGAAGATCGCGCAGAAAATCCTCCAGTACTTCCGGGTCCGTAAACTAGATTTTTTTTTTTTACCAAAGAGACATAATAGGCCCGTCAATGGAACATGAACAAAAAATGGTGATCTTTATCGTGACATTCATGTGCCCTCTTACAAGCTATAGGATATATTATTCAAACCTGTCATAATAAAACGGGATTGCGAACAAACCGGTTTTTGTATTTACGAGTGCTCGGTGGTTGACAGAAAAAAATGGAAAAACGTTGCTTAGGAACATTGATACAAGAATAGACATAATACGCATACTAAAGCCGCTAGCAAATGCAAACAGTCTGACAGGTTAAGACCGGGGTCATATGGATCACATCCCAGTAAACCAAAAAATCGGTTTCGTTGCTGCTCTATTACAATTTCCCAGTCAGCAATGTAACTTATACATAACATTGTTGTTACATAAAAGTTACATCGCTCAGTGGGAAATTATAATAGAGCAGCAACAAAACCGATTTTTGTGTTTACTGGGATTTCGCTTTCGATTTCATTTTATTACATGGCGTGTATGAATCGAATAAGACGTGTAAACATTTTCGCCTGGTTTACACCGTAAAAAAGTATCATTGATTCGATAAAACTTTGACTTGCGGGCTGCCAAAAACAAGTGTTTTCAATTCAATTTCACTTCCAATTCCCACAATTTTATATGATATTCAAACGATAACTTCAATACAGGCAAAACATTTTTTATTGTTTCAATGTTGAATCGGATTGTGAAAACTGGAGTTGATTTAAAAACATTGTTTTTGGCAGCCCGCAAACTGTGGTTTTACTGAATCAATGATATTTTTTTTCTGTGTATGAGCAGGATATTCTGGATTTTTTTAACCGCTATTCGATTGGAGTAGTTGATGGCAAACTTCCCGAGTAGACTTGTCAAAACCTAAATGTAGTGTACACGCGGGGTACACGAAGGTTCCTTCATTCCTTTGACTCTGCTCAAAACCTCCGAAAATGGCAGATATTATCCAATTGGAGTAAACCAAGGCCACTGTGAAATATTATGTTTAAACCTCCAATTAGGTTGTACAAAGTAAGATGAGGTTTTTAGACCCTTGCATAGACCTCCAAAAGTGGCATCTTTTACCCATTTTCATTTAACGAAGGGTGTTTGAAGGGCTTAAATTTCGACGTGGGTCATTTTGAAGTGGAAATGGGGACCCAACTTCAATTTATTAGGTTCATTAATGGAAAACTAAGTTAATAAGGGAATGTAGAAGAAAAAACAAAATGAATCTTAGGGATGCAGGCAAAAATGAATGCTTCAAATCCTTTTATAGAGCTTAACAAATCAACCGTAGATTAATTATCATGAGTTATAATTGATACAAAATGAATTCTATTTTTATTCCGTGTTAAGTGAAAAATCATCATAGATCCAAAATTTCACACTGAACGTGTAACTATGGCTTTGCTTAGTTAAGTTATCAATCTATAGTTATGGCAAATTTTTTTAAACGTGAATTGTCTCGTTCAAAGTGATCCAATTTGTCTCATACTCCGGAAGTCGATACTATACACAGTTCGTTTAGACCTAACGAAGCGAATAAGTTCTAACTAGTTTCGAATTGTATTCAAATAACTCAGCCTGTGATTGAAAAAAGTTTTAACTACCCACGCTCAATAGTTACTTCTTGAAATGTATTTTTATTACGACAGTCAGTTTTTATTGCATAACTCCTATAGTTTTTATCGCTCACAGTCGTAACTTTAGTCAAAGCTCTACGTTTACGATATCTAAGAACCCTCTTAAGGGCAAAACGCCGCACGCGATTCCCGATACTTAAACAGACTTAATCCAACTCATACTGACCCAATAGACCCCGATCACCGCTATATATCTACGCACTTTGAGATTAAGTTTTTTTATGTAAGTAACTACGTGATAGAAAACGTCCGCATAGGTTTGAATACTTGGGTACGTGTACGCAACGTACAGAGCGCGCTCAATGGGATTGAATGCGTAATGGCTTGAGTCGGAGTCACGTTTACAAAGGTGGACGAATCTGTAGCTTCGTTGAACGAATACGAAACGAAGTCTGGACCGCACGATGAGGCTCTTATTCCTGACTGACACTTTTGCTGGGTGTTGGTGTTGATTTACTGAGCCACGTTAAGTGAGTTCGTTGGTACTTGTTACCATCAACTTCACTCGGCTTTGAACCAAAAACCTCTTGACTAAAACACGAGACACAAGCAAAAGTGGAGGAAAAAAAAATTGCATGTAGTATATAAGACTACTGCGCTTGAAACGCCGGGTATAAGATCGGAACGGCAGATAAGGACTCCACTCGATAAAAGGAGCTGAAGAAAAATCAAGGATCACGAGGCCAACAAAGTAACTCGACGTATTAACAAAAGGATATAAACGAATCAAGGAAGATTAATCTGATAAAAAGGTACGACTGCTGAACGCAATTTCTACGATGAGGGCTCAGAGTTTTGTACGGTTGATGAGAGAAAAGAAGAGGATGAAATAAAACGTTGGTAAAGAGGCGGTAAATGAATGGCGGAATACGTGGGTGCTTATCGATTTTATTAGAGAATAAGTCTGAAGGAACAGGAGATGGTATTGAACTTGTAGTATTTTACTAGGATTTTTTATACTATTGACGGGGCAGGCAGAATTAAATTAACAATAAAGACGAGGAAAAAAAAGATGGAAAGTAGAACTTTGCACATTGCTTCCTCATATAAAATTTGAAAACAAATGTATAGAAGATATTTTAAAATGTAAATTTTTAACAAATCTACCTCTATGAGGAAGACATTCATAATTTATTTTGGCTTCCTCATAGAGGTAGATTAGCTAAAAATTTCAATTTTAAAATATCCTCTTCACAGCTGTCTTCAAATTTTATATGAGGAAGCAATGTGCAAAGTTCTACTTTGCATCTTTTTTTTTCTTTTTAATTATCCATATTGTGTGCAGCCATTAAACAACGTTAAAACACCCTTGCATCGCATTTCAATTAAGTACAAATTTTTATCTTACTCTCTTAACTTTTGCGGAAGTTATGAGACAAAAGGTATATTTATTTAAAAAATTTAAAATGCCATAAAATCCAAACGACTTTACCGATCAGCACCAAATTTCGTACGTAACAGGGCTGTATAGTATTTTCCGACTGGAGAATATTTTGGTTTATTTGTCGAGATTCGACGCGGTGTATAGAAAAATTTGTTTTTTTTCGGAAAATTCAAAATTCTGTAAAATCGGAACCGCTTCACCGATTTTGCTGAAACTCAATACGAAACATCATTTAAAATGTTTTTATTTATAAACAACTATTTAGCTAAATTGGCGAACTTTTACGAAAGTTAGAGCAATCAAGAAATTTTTTTAAAAAGTTAAAAAGTCTATTAAATCCGTATTCATTAATAAATTCAATTAAAAATCACGTCAAATACAAAGGAGTCAATAATCTAGTTGTGTGCCAAATTTGAATTCGATCCATTGTGCCGTTCGTGAGTCATGGACAATTGAATTTTCGGTGCCTGGAATATACATACACACACACATACATACATACTGACATATTTTCTAGACCACTTTTCTCGACGTTTTAGGTGATTCTGAGTATGGTAACATGAAAATCTCGACAACAAAGCTTCCTCTATGAGGAAGCAATATTGCGAATGTTTTCAAAAATGTAAACATAAAAAAATAATTGGGAATGTTTTGTTTGTGTCATAAAAATATAAAACATATTCAGTTAGTGATGAAAACTGTGAACCATTTTCTCACAGGTCACGGTTCTGATTATGAAGGAAAGTTTACAAGATCATTCGTCTTCAAATTCTGCATAATGCAAGTATTTTGATTTGTTGAATCGTATAACAGAATGTACTGCAATTTTTAATAATAGTATAAGCACTTCTTTCGTCATCCGAAAAAAATGTTATTCACTTCAAAAATAACAATAAGTTAGATCCTCAGTAAAATTAGAAAAAAGAAATTTAATCTCCAACAGAAATGAATTTAAAAAATATATACTTGAGATTTTGATATGCAGCATGTATATCAAAATCTCGGCGATGCGGAAAGATTTCTGTTTACTTGGGAAGGAAATTTGTTTATGATATTTGCTTGCTTAAGAAGCTAAGCTAGTTCACGAATATATTTAGAATTTCGGAGTATGAAATGTAAACAAAATAGACATCGACTGATGCAGCCAAGAATCATAATTTCCACAACCGTGCACTTTAGCTGTTTTCAAGGCTTCGATAATCACGAACAAAACGTTTTGTTCTTGAAAGAATTAATGAGACTGAACGAGTGGACAAAATAAAACGAAAAAAACAAAGATTATGCAGGAATTTCTGTGCTTGTCTGAATTAAAAAATTTCTTTGTGCGGAAATTCATATTCGTCAAATAGTAAATATTTTCACGTGCTGAACATTTTGCAACTTTAACATTAAAAAATGAGTCGTTTACTCATTATACGAACATATTTTTCATATTTACACAATGATTATATGACTTCTATTTAAAAGAATTTTTTCAGGTTATGTAAAAATATAGTTGTTTAATGTAAATTCAACTAATTTGACACTCCTTATTTAAAATATAGAAATACGTTAGGTTGCCACAATTTCTGCGTAATTTCGAAGGTAATTGTAAAAGTATGTCAATTTAATATTCTCGTCTTTCCCAATTTTATATATACAAATGTATTGAATGCATATATACACGCGATGATAACTGAATGTTATTCATAGTTACGCTGGTAAAAATTTTTGTATGAAAATTCATATAAAGAATTGGGATCTTTCTTGCGGATACACGTATATTAAATTTAATATACAAATATTACTTAACGTAAAATAAATTTTTGTAAAATTAATGTTTAATATACTAAATACTTTATAAAAGTTGTATTTGTGATATAATCATCGAAACTTGACAACAAATCTGTGCATTAAGTAAATAATATACGTTATATTAAGAAATATATTAGTAAGAAATAAATTGATAAAAAGATTAATAATAGATGATAAGATATATTGAATTTTATTTATTATATGTGTCATTTGTAAAAGATTTGTTAACACATATTCATTTTCAAAATATTTTTAACAGTGTCTCGTAACTATGAAAATATTTGCGGGGAATAAAAATGAATAGTCGTCGCTTTATAGTTAACTGTACTACTTCAATTTTTCTGAGTGCAGACCCGAGAGGTCGAGGGTCAGATCCAGCTTGAATTGGTGTAGATTGCCCTCTATATAATTTCCACATGCGTGCACATCAAAATCTCCCAAGTGTCTCAAATTAAGTCTCATGCGATGCAATTTTTTTTATTAATTTTTTATTTATTTGAAAGCAAACGCACAACTACTTTGTGTCCAGGCTTGAAAATTTCGAAATACGGCAAAGGATATTAAAAAAATTTTCAAATGTTTACGGTACGACTAATACAGCATAAAGAAAAATGATAAGTAAAAAGAAAATTCCTTTTTAAATCAGCTTCTCTTTAAGAGTCGGAAGAACAACAAAAATAATCATTAACCAGACCCGTGAAGTTGAAAGCTGACCCAGTTCGAATTGGTTTAGATTGTCACGTATGTACTTAATATCCATATTCATGTACATTAGAGTGGCCCAAAAAGATTTTTTTCTCGACTCCGCACACCATAAAACCGTCGTTTATATCATTCTATTGACAAGGTAGAAGGAAAACATCGTGCGATTTTTTTTTATGTCGCGCAATGGATTTTAGTATTTCTCATTTGATTAATTCCGTGTTAATCAAATGGGAAATACTACTATACCTCATCGTGAAATGATTATTTTTCGCCATAGAATACGTTTCTAGTCACTTTAATTGAACAAATTAGTTGCATATACCTGTAATAGTCAATTGATTAATCAGGTATTTTTTAAATGGATGAGCTTCCTAAACAATATATTATAATATATAATCTCAAACAAAACTTGAAAATGATGCGTGACGAAAATAAACGAACTACAATGTATTTCGTACACGCATCATTTTTAAGTTTTAAAACCTGAATAAAGTCAAAATACCTGATGAATCAATTGAATATTACAGGTATATGCAACTAATTTGTTCAATCAAATTAACCAAAAACGTATTCTATGGCGAAGAAAAATCATTTCGCGACGAGTTATAATTTGAAATTACACTTTAATAAATCATAATTCCATCAAGTTTGATCTTACGAGAATGATTCTTATGTAGTTTCGGAGGTGAACGTATTCTCTTTGAGTTTGATACGAATAATTATGGTCGTAAGATCCACTGTGCCCGAGTTATTCGCAAAAAAATGCAAATTATAAGCATTTATTGTAGTCAGAGTTGAATATCTTTGAGAGTATGTGGCAGTAAATGCTCTATGATACACCAAATTAAAAAGAATTAAAGAAGCTATTTGACGTCACTATTTTTATACCCGTCTATTATGTACGAAAATTGGCGATGCCCTGGAAAGTCGAGACAACGATTGCTTACGTATTAATCAAGAGGGAAATACTAAAACCCATTACGCGACATCGAAAAAAAAAAAAAAAATCGCACGATATTTTCCTTCAGCCGTTATCAATAGAATGATATAAACGACGGTTTTATAATGTGCGAAGTCGAAAAAAAAAATGTTGGGCCACTCTAATGTACATCAACTATTCTCAAGTCTCAGTAAAGCAAAACCATTTCTTTCGTTCATTCAAGAACCAATGCTAATGATTCTGATACAGCGGAATAAATGAAAGATGAAAAAAAAAATTATGCAGGAATTTCTGGGCTTTGATGTGCAAGTTGATCCTGAGTGCTTCAGTGATTTCTATTTGCTTGGAGAAAAACTTGATATGAGTTGTCATGTCTCTTTTTTTCTTCAGGAATTGTCTTCTCTCGTCAGAATGAATTGAATTCGTTGCTTTAAGAGCGCAGCATCACATTGCATTCGTTGGAGTGCACAGAGTGTGTGTTTATCTCGAGAGAATAGAGAGAATAGCTCAAAGAAGATTCAATGACCATGACCCCGCGTATGTTGAGAGAAGGTGGAGGTCAGGAGACGTTGAGAGAATGAAATATGCGGTAAGACCGGAGGAGACTCAGGTGCGCGTCTACTGCCAGTGATGCTATACGGTGGACGTAGAAATTGAACCGCGGTGGATAAGATAGAGTGGCGAGTTTGTCTCGGTGAGTGGCAGCTATTAGTAGGTAACCGTTATAGTATAAAATTTCCATGGGGGGAGTTGACTGCGCTGCATATTACAATGTATTATGTACACTCCCAACAAATACTCGAGTCTTCTCGTCAATCACAATTGCATAATCTGAGAATGTCTCTCCTAAGTTGCCTTGTCATTCGATTCCACGATCATTTGCTTACGGAACCCAATATTTTTTCAAGTCGCAGCTCGTTCAATTTCATCATTGAATATTTGCCAAGTGGTTTTCGATGTTCAGCTACGGATATTTAGCAATTGACAATGATTTTAATTAGTTGGTGATTTTGAAAATGCATTGGAAATTATGAAGACGAAATTTAGCTGAGGTTCTGTACTTCATAAAAGAAGGTGACGTGATAAGCACGAATAAAATTGACTATTTTAAAACGGAATATGTTTTATTTTAGAAAATATATCGGAGTATTTGAGTTGCACACGTAGATTTATTTCACGAATTTATATTCTGAGGTTTTTATTCGGTATTTCGTGGTTTTTTGAAAATAAATGAATTTTGTGTAAGAACTTTAAGCGAGAATTTCAACACTTAGAACGAACATTTCTTAAGTTTTAATAATCGGAATGAATAATTTATGAAGCAATTAAGCATTGCGAAGCCAATTTGATTCATAGTTCCAATCCCAAATATATGTCAAGTTAAGAACGATGAAATTTTGTGTACCAATAAACTGTACTGCAAAAAAAAATTATTTCACGATAACGATAACTTTTATATCAAGCCGTGTTATCTATAATGTCGTAATAATTCATCTGTGCAGTTGCAGCAAATTTTCATTTTAAAGTTTTCAGATGATTCAGCCCCTTTAAAATTACTACATATACAAATGCTGAGCTTAGATAAATGTACTTCACGAGTAACGAGTAAGACCCTTGACCTCAAAGAAAAAAAAATTTTGCATGTTTGACACTTCTCAATGAAAATAATAAAAATGTTTTATTAATAAATAGAAGCTTATTTGCATTTTCAACCATAAGTTTTGCGTTTTGCTTACATAAAATAAAAATGTAGGATGTAATTCTCAATAATATCCAACTATTTATCCACTTTATCCAAAATTATTTTATAAAAAATTATGTGCAAAATACTAGTTATGCCTCTTATTCACTCTATATTCTAATCTTTAATGTAGATGTATAGCAATTAAGGAGAAAACATTGACAAGCTGCTACTAGTCGTTAATTAAAGACACTGTAGTATCACGTCCAATATCAAAATTGGGACGGCAGATTTTATAAATGCAGACATCATAACCTAATTCCAAAGAAACTTCTGATAAATGTCACGAAAAAATTCTAAAGCTTTTTCTTAACGTCCTTGGATAGCGGGGCAGCGCAAATTCTATCCCCCGTCGGTGATCTATAAAAAAAACAGAAGTGCCGAGAAAAAACGTATCAGGCCCGTGGCAAAAACCTTTACACCCTCTATATTCCCTCTATATTCACTCTATATTCTAATCTTCAATGTAGATGTATAGCAATTAAAGAGGAAACATTGACAAGCTTCTACTAGTCGTTAATTAAAGACACTGTAGTATCACGTCCAATATCAAAATTGGGACGGCAGATTTAATAAATGCAGACATCATAACCTAATTCCAAAGAAACTTCTGATAAATGTCACGAAAAAATTCTAAAGCTTTTTTTTAACGTCCTTGGATAGCGGGGCAGCGCAAATTCTATTCCCCTGTCGGTGATCTATAAAAAAAACAGAAGTGCCGAGAAAAAACGTGTCAGGCCCGTGGCAAAAACCTTTACACCCAGATGACACGGCGCTCTAATTTCTTTTTCACAGGCCATGGATCAGCAAGCTCGCCACGGCTTCCCACACGTGTTGCCTACAGCTCTGGCATGTTGGCGACAGTTTTACACGCCGATACAAGCACACAAAGTTCGTTATATACAGACTGGAGGAACGACGCTGAATTGCCTCTCGGTTGCCAGTGCCGAGGGTTACGACGAGCGACAGAAGAGCAAGTACGAAGAGCTACCATTCGCTCGATACAATCCGCATTGGTACACACAAACGATATTGCATTGCGATCACTGGGCGTATGTATATATATAAGCAGAATTAAGCATCCGTCTAACTCGCTGTGACAAACGTTGTCCTCGCGAAACTACGCTATATATAAAATGTTTTTGCAGCCCATTTGCGACTGTGCGAATAAGCTTTACAAAATCACGTTTTCTCTGCGATGGAGAGAGAGTCGCAAATGACAGGATATAGTATTTAAAAAAAAAAAAAAAATAGTCGTTAGTGGATCGAAATTGACTGGAAAATATGAGGGTCATATTTTGATGTAAACTCACATATGACATTTTCAGTAATTGCACTTATAAGAGTTTGCTGTAAAAGCATATATGGAAATTTTCCCTAGTTGCGTGTACGGAATTTTTCTGTCAATTCGTATGAGGCATTGGACATGACTTCACACACAAGAAAAAAAAATTGGAAAATATATCCAAAAATCAGGTTTAGTGGTTATGATAGATACACCAAATTTTAATTTTTTTGGCGAAATATGCCATATTTTTTATTTTTCATTCAACCTACGCTATCTCGGGAACGATTACTCGTATCGACAGCTGAAAAAAACGAAAATGTGCGTTTTTCTTATGGCCCACAAGAAAATAATCAGTTCAGAATTAATTGTGTAATTTCCAGACTATATTTTACTACAAAATTAATGAATTTCTTTTTTTTTTTTTTGCGAAAAGGACTTCGGAAAGTGGCATCGAAAAAATAGTTGCCAATTGAGTATGGAAATATGAGAAATAACTGGAAAATATGATGGTCATATTTTGATGTAATCTCACCTATGACATCTTCAGCAATTGCACTTGTAAGAGTTTGCTGTAAAAGCATATATGGAAATTTTTCCTAGTTGCACGTACGGAATTTTGCTGTCAATTCGTATGAGGCATTGGACATGACTTCAAACACACAAAAAAATTGGAAAATATATCCAAAAATCAGGGTTAGTGGTTATGATAGATACACGAAATTTCGATTTTTTTTAATTTTTTTTTGGCGAAATATGCTATATTTTTCATTTTTCATTTAACCTATGATATCTCGGGAACGATTACTCGTATCGACAGCTAAAAAAAAACGAAAATGTGGGTTTTTCTTATGGCCCACAAGAAAATAATCAGTTCAGAATTAATTGTGTAATTTCCAGACTATATTTTACTACAAAATTAATGAATTTCTTTTTTTTTTTTTGCGAAAAGGACTTCGAAAAGTGGCATCGAAAAAATAGTTGCCAATTGAGTATGAAAATATGAGAAATGACTGGAAAATATGAGGGTCATATTTTGATGTAATCTCACCTATGACATCTTCAGCAATTGCACTTGTAAGAGTTTGCTGTAAAAGCATATATGGAAATTTTTCCTAGTTGCACGTACGGAATTTTGCTGTAAAAGCATATATGGAAATTTTCTCTAGTTGCACATACGGAATCTGCTGCAAAAGCATAAATGGAAATTTTCTCCAGTTGCACGTACGGAATTTTGCTGTAAAAGCACAAATGAAAATTTTCTGTAGTTGCACGTACTGAATTTCGTTGTAACAGCACAAATGAAAATTTCCTGTAGTTGCACGTACGGAATTTTGCTGCATTTGTACATATGAAATCTTCCTGCAATTGAACACATATTAAATTGTGCTGTAATTGTGAATATGACATTTTTCTGCAATTACACATATGACATTTTTTTGTAATCACTCAAACGAAATTTTGCTGTCAATGCACATCTCAAATTTTGTAATACGACAAAAGAGCTCACCAAAAATTAATTATTATTCAAACGAATTTTTTTCATTTTTTCGTAGTTGGTCGGTGCAAAGAATCGTGATTCCGAGTTATCGAATAATTTATCTTGCATCCATAGATTCGATCAATGCAATGATATTCGTACAGCGAGACGATTTCACAGTCGTTACAACTGGTACATATAATCAGGATTAAATGCACACCTAACTCGCTCTGACAAAAATTATCCTCGCGAAACTATAAATGTTTTTGCAGCGCATTTGCATGTGTGAAGAGGAGCTTCCAAAGCCTCGCATTCTGTTGGGAAATAAGCATCGCAAATGAAAGAGGAATATAAAGTTGGAAAAATAAAGAGTAGTTGCTAGTCGTCAGTAAAGTATTCAGCTCCGTGGAAACATGACATGTTTGTTATCCTGTGAAGAGCGAATTATCAGGATAAACCAACTTAATTGATTAAGTGCTTTTTGCTGAAGATGGTGATAGATAGTGTAACCACGAAGAAGTAGCACATGAAGGTTTTCCTCGGCTATGGTCTTGATGGAACATCTCAGAGAAACGTGAAAATTCTAACAATCGATTTTGACGCCTATTGCTACTAGGAAGAAACCTTGCTTGTTAAGTAGACAATAAGCGCATTATCGGCAACACTGAACTCACTATACTACTGCGTATTATTCTTATGTGCTTCGGAAGAACATCGCTATAATAGGAGAGGATAGCATACACGATAAGGAAACAAGTGAGGCCGCTTCAGATACAGGCCATTCCTTGCCAGACGAGATACTGAACCATTCGTCATATTTCTTTCAAAACAATTTATCTCATAGCAAATTATCCATCTATTACATTGAATTATTGAAGAACCTCCATCAATTACAATTGGAATACAAAAAGATGCAGAGTAGAACTTTGCATATTGCTTCCTCGTATAAAATTTAAAGACAATTGCAAAGAGGATATTTTAAAATTTCAATTTTCAAAAAATCTACCTCTATGAGGAAGCCAAAATAAATAATAAATGACTTTCTAATAGAGGTGGATTTGTTGAAAATTAAAATTTTAAAATATCCTCTTTACAGCTGTCTTCAAATTTTATACGAGGAAGCAATGTGCAAAGTTCTACTTTGCATCTTTTTTTTCTCTTTAATTATCCATATTGTGTGCAGCTATGAAATATCGTTAAAACACCCTCACATCGAATTCTGATTAATTTTTATCTTACCCTCTTAACTTTTGCGAAAGTTGTGACCGAAAATGTACATTTATTGAAAAATTTAAAATGCCATAAAATCCGAACGACTTTACCGATTGGCACTAAATTTCGTACGTAACAGGGCTGTATAGTATTTTTTGACTGGAGAACATTTTTGTTTATTTGTTGAGATTCGACGTGATTTAGAGAAAAAATTTGTTTTTACGAAAAATTCAAAATTCTATAAAATCGGAACCGCTCTACCGATTTCGCTGAAATTCAATATCAAACATCATTAAATGTGTCTTTATTTATAAAGAACTATTTAGCTGAAAAAATCTCGAAAGAAAAAATTTCACGAAAACAAAGCTTCTTCTATGAGGAAGCAAGAAAGGTTGGAAGGTGGGTTTAAAAAAAAAAACGGGTATTTTTATAACAAAAATTATCTTCGAAAAAACGAATAACAGGTTCGATTCTAGTAGATATACATAGATCAGCTTAGAATGGATGTATTTAAATGGTCTGGGGACATTTTATCAGCGGTAAATTTGGCATCGAAAGTCCCATATAAAAAATCTGACTCTTTCCTCCAATGTATCTTACTTTTCGTTTTTCGTGGGTCTCTATTTCTGGGTAACGTAGAAGATACACGTAGAAATGCAATCTGCATACGTACGTGATCAGCAGACGAGAGACCTTTGCAGCCAATGTATAGTTTTGAATAAGTAAGGAGTTAAGATACGCGATATTCGGGAGTCTGCGATTTTAGTCTCAACGAAACTGGAATGATAATTGGAAACATTTCAGCCAGTACTTCCGAATATTGGATTTGATACAAATTTGCAACAAGCACATGACTCCGAGATTGTATATTAGTTCGGTGGCCGTATTATGTTGTGATTCCTCTGGCTATGACTTCACCATGTGTTTCGCGAGTTTGACAGCAGGAAACTTTAATGAACCAACACGAATGTACGTGATAGACGCACGTAAATCCTCCACAGATTATCTCAACTAAATCCGGCTGAACCGCGATCTAAACCTCAGATAATTGTTCCCGTCCACAATCCTGAGAGCGGAGAGGATGATCCTCTAATCCACACTTTGCGACAATGCTGCGACTGGCTCCGGCTTTTCATACTGTCGATGAATTGATATAAGAAAATCCTTTCGCCAATTGTAGTTCTCGGAAAACACGAATTGGAATGTCAATTGTCTATTAATTCCTTCCTGGAACAACTTGGAAGTCGTCAATCACATAAGGGCATATAAAAATGGATTTATGCTTTCTGATCTTGGATCAGGAAACTAGATCTGTTCGGGATCCGGAATGCTTATTTTATTTCAGGTCAAGTTTATCTAAAATTTAGCCGGATCTGGACTGGACCTGTATTTGTCAGATTTCAACAGGGTAATTCTTTTCGGATACAATTTATCAGATTTCAGCAGGTCAATCTTCCTTGCCCTATTTCGCCAGATTTCAGCAGGGCTGGGCCCAAGCTGCGATTATTATTTCTTTCCCGATGAGATTTGCCAGACTTTAACTGGGATCTAGATCGGATCCGAAATATACATATTTCCCTGACGCAATTTGTCCATTTGTTTCAGCGGCTGGACCAGTTCCTATATGTTTATTTCTTCTCTGATTTAATTTGTCGAATTTTGGCAGTGGCTGTACCAGATCCGAAATCATTATATCTTCTCTGATCTGATTCGTTGCATTTTCCCAGCAACCAATCACAACTCGAATAAGTGTCAACAATCCTGTCCGTTACCCATGAACTTTTTAAAAGAGGGATTAATAATAAACCGTGTTATATACAATCTGTTGTATGTCATCAACTCATCAATTCTTCTTAAACTTGTACGATCTTAACCATGTAAACCGATCCGTCACGATTATATGTATTTTTTTTTAGCAAGACAAGTTATATTAGCTTACGGAGATTCGTCCAATATGTCAAATCATGCGAGGCTGCTATAAGCAGTGACAGATACGCAACATATATGCAATAATGGATGACGAAAAGCGCTTAGAAAAATGAATCTATGGTATTCTTTATAGACATCATGTAACGAACGCGCACCTTATCATTTTCTTTCCCTTACATATCTTATCGCTTGGGCTCAAATCCCTTGTGCATTACTCGTCACGACCCTTCACCGCATCAGGGTGGAGCAGCTTCCGTAGCACGTCGTTGACGCACCCTCTGGTTATACACGCGAATACGTTTGCACGACAAGGACGTATGAGTACCGCAGCTAAACGTATTTTTTTCTTCTTAGTGATGAACGCACAAAAACCTGTATGTCCATAGATACAGTTGACAGTCTTCTCAATTGAGATCTGATGGAATTCATAAATCATCTTGTTTCCTTCGGGAAGAAACTTTGGTTTCGTGAAAAACAATGTTTTTCAAGATTTTTGACATCGAAACGGATTTTTTTTTTCTTAGCAGCCAACGGACAAAAACTTGTAGGGTCGTAGATACAGTTGACATTCTGTTTAATAGAGATTTAATGGAGCTTATGAATCATTTAGTCCCTCAAAGAACGAGCTTTGAAAAAAAAATAGAAAATTTGAAGATTTTCAACAGCAAAAGGCATTTTTTTATATTCTTACCGATCAACGGACAAGAACTTGTAAGTCCTTAGATAAAATAGACAGTTTTACTAATTGAGATTCGATATGATTGTTAAATCATTTTGTTTCCTTATAGGAGAAACTAAGGATTTGTGGGAAAAAATGTTCTTCAAGATTTTCAACAGTGAAACGCATTCTTTCTTCTTCTTAGCGATTAATGGACAAAAATTTTTAGGTCCTTAAATGCAGTTGACAAACTTCTCAATTGTCATCCAATGGGATTCATAAATATTTTGGTTTTTCACGAAAAAAGCTACGGTTTCGTGAATGAAATATCTTTTTAAGATTCTTACATCACTGTACACGAAATTCGCGGAAACGTCGAGAAAAGTGATCTAAGAAATGCCGTAAGTATTAAATTAATAACCTCGTCATAACTTGAAAACGGATTATCAGGCCGAAATTTGGCGAACCAATAAGCGAATTTCTTAGCCTTCAATTGTTGTAAATGTTATTGGAAATCGTTGGGACAGTACAATTTTTATTTTCCTTGAACAACGTACTTGAAAAATGTTCAACTTAAAAAAGGAAGTTCAATTGGTAAACAAAGTGGATGCAAAATAATATTTCATAAATTAGAGGTAGGTAATTCATTCATGAAAATTTCGACTATAATATAGGAATATCATTATTACACAATATTTTGTTTTCCCAATTGATTTATTAATGAAACTCCATTTTCGGTCAGGACATTTTTTTTGAATTTTCGCAGAATTTTTTTTCAAAATCGAATTGTTTTCGTTGCAAAGGCTAATATGCAAAATCTTTCAAAAAATTTCTTTGAAACTCGTGACAATGTATTGAATCGAATAATATCGGTGCAAACCTTGCCAGAAATTTTTTTATTATTATCAGTCAAACCTCGAATACCAAACGTGAGCCATTCTGTCATATTCCCATGATGTAGTATTAGAAATTGTTGGCAAACAAGTGTCTGGCAGCTGCGCACTTTATCGTCGTGTTATCTTAAGGCGATCCGACAGACCCTGCCACCTACTGTTCTGGCCTAACTTTTTATCAAATAGGCTATTCATCTTTTTTGAAGATGGCGAATGTTACGACCATGGGACGCAAATTGGGCTCACGTAAAATGAAAATTGCTGACGCTACAAGAATTTTGTTACCTTCATCGATTGGTCACGTCAAAAGAATTTTTGCTTTACGTGCGAAAAAAAAATTCAGCACGTGGCAATTTTTTTATGACTATACTTATGAATTTGCTGCGCAAACGATGTCGTTATCAGCAAGATATATTAACCGGAATAAGGACACAATTTGTTGTTATTGCTGTTTTAGGTGCGAAAATGATGGCCAGCCTCAAGTAAGATAAAGTCAAGTTTGTTTTTGCATGATAAAATATGGAAACTGTAGATTAATTTTGATATAATGACGGCAATAAATTAGTTGCCGGAAGGTGAAATTTAGTAATTGCTATGATTCCTGGTTATAATTCTAACTGAATTTGCTTCTGAAACGTGAGCTATAATGACGTCATATGAAAATGGCTCCTTTCTTTCACCCCCTGTGAGTAAATTCTTTAAGGGTATTAATCGATCAGCCAAAAACAATAACATGCATGGTATAAATAATTACGTATACAGGGCTAAACTTCTGACCAAAATATAAGCAACATATTTCACACGTCCTCTACAAAAATCTGCCCATCGAATTCTCGTCCAAAGAGAAACGAGGGTTTTCCGCGGTATGTATCCAGCCGTTTCTTTACTCTATACACTGTTGAACTTTCCTTTGACAATTTGCCTGACCAACACGTTTCGCTCTGATTGCGGTGAACCGATGTGATGTCCATCAACCGCAATCCTATCGATAATCATTACATGAGGTTGGGGACATCTCAATATAGGCGTTGTCGCTTTTTTATACGTGTTGACATGTTTTTCAAACCTTTTTCATATTCTCAGTACGGAAGACGATTTCATTCAATTATTTATATGGTAGTTCATCAGTACGATTAATTTCTCAATTTCAAACTCGATTTGATTGTACACCAAATTGGCCCTGCAACATGTAATTCTCTTTGTATCGAAAAAACGAATGTTAGGCACATTTCCCACAAATTTTTACAGATTAATTTTTAGCTTCCCCATAGAGAAAGCTTTGTTTTCATGAAAATTTTTTTTTTCGAGATTTCCATGTCGGGATATTTAAAATGGTCTAAAACATCGAGAAAAATGGTTTTCATGAAATGTCTGTATGTGTATGTATGTGCAGATTTCCTTGTACGCACGATAACTGTCGTAATTTTCTACGGATTTCCTTCTAATTTGGCACTCAAAGGGCCAATTTGGCACAAAAAGCAAATATAATATCATATAACAAAGTTTGGGATTGCATTTGACGCGAATCGGTTGAAAATTTTTTTTCTTACAGCACTCTTGAAATTTTGAAAAAATCGTTTTCACGCTACAACTTACGCAATTAAAGAAGCACCAGACTCAAATTTTGTATATAAATGGATTACCCGTAAAACATTATGTGCACCAAATTTCGCGAGAATCTGTAAAACCGTTCCGGCTTATTACAATTTTAATTTTTTCAAAAATGTGCAAATAGTGTTTCTGGAAAACACAACATACAAATTCTGAGATTATTGGTTTTCAATTAAGATTTTAGTCTAATGAACTGTTGAAATGTCAGAAAATTGCGATTTTGGTGAACAAAAAAAAAAAGCTTTCACGATAAAAAAAAATTTCGGAATTTTGCACAGATTTATCCTCAATTCTCTTAACACTAAGACGACCATTCAAAAAGATATTTGGTACAAATTTGACATCAATCGGTCGAGTGGTTCAAATTTAATGGCATTTTGAATTATTTGAAAAATTTCTTTCGAGCGCTTGCTCAAGGAAATTACTAGGTATCGGGTTCCAATTTAGTTTACATATAGACTATCATTACACAATTTTTGAGTAAGAATTTTACACAAATCGGTCATGCGGTAAAAACTTCACGTCACCTTGAATTTTTATAAATATGTCTTCCGAGTATAAACAAGCCTGCAAAGTAGGACCTTGCAAATTGCTTCCCCTTTATTTTTCGCTTTCTACAAAGCTTCCTCTATGAGGAAGCCAAAATTGATCAACATACTTCCTCATAGAGGCAGCTTTGTAAAAAGTGAAAAATAATGAGAAAGCAATTTGCAAGGTTCTACTTTTTTAAATAGCATTTTTGGATTATAATGTAATAAACATTTTGGACGTTCTCCGATTTCTTTGATACAAGATAACTATTCAGACTACATTAACAAAACTCACTGCTTGGGACCCATTTCTGAATCAAAAGGTGCCTTAATTAAAAGTCCCTTAAAAAAAGCTCGCTTTTTCTCAATTCAAAAAATACGCGTGTTGCAATTCAACCGTGAAATCATCTAAGCTCGTCCTTGCACCTTTAATGACAAGTTCTTTATGACGTGAACGAGAGTTAAGGCCATAAGAAAGGATCCCTGGATAACATAGTAGAAGCTCACTCGGTACGTGCTCGTTTGAAAGATACGGTACTGGATATGAGTGACACAGTGAACACACTCTTAAATCGTACGTCCGTGTGCGAGCTTTTCCCCTGGATAAACTGTTAAAAGCATCTTTTACGACACTCGAGGGAACGGAAGGTTTCCACGGCTAAGGGTGCTTCGCGCAAGGGTTTTGCTACTGCTGCACACAGCAAAGTTTCCCTTCCTTTTTTCTCACTGTTGCGTCAGAGAGCCTACAGCACATATACGTGTTTACCAGTTCTGTAACTCGGTCGTCGCTCTTCAAATACTTCAAAGCGACACAACACACGGTTGTGTAGCTTCGCTACACTGTCAAAATAATGGTCGTGAGAAAGGCGTAATCCTCTTGTTTATTTCTCTGATATCAGAGAAACAAACAATGTCATTAGTATCTCTGGAATTGTTGTTATTGTGAGCATTTTGGTTTGCTAACTCTCACTCGGTCAGATCTGCGGGTTACCGACAAGCCAACCAGACAAGGAGATGGTATTTGCTAATCAATCTGTCCGAGTATTCCTCCAACCATGAATTGAACATGGTAGCTCGTGCAAACAGAGGGTTGGGTCGGAATTCGGCTTGCAGGGGATTTAGCATTACGTAGTAGATTAGCTTGATCTCAACGAGACACATTCGAAACGATTTCACTAATTGATCTACGAAAACAAAGTGTAATTGGGCACGTTGCACAATTAGATATAGTGTCATCTAAACGGTAGACGCTCAAAACGGTTTCGCTAATTTATCGGGGACAACAAAGTTTAATTTTGTATTTGTGAATTGATGCGGGTGAAAAAACCAACTAAAAGTGGTTTTTTTTGGTCGGAAGAATGTTGACCCAACTGGAATCAATAAAACATTGTTGAATGGTGTCAAATATCGACTGAAGTTTGTTCTCCTTGATAAGAAATAGTCTGACGGTGCGAGGAGTTAACTGAAAACCAACCGAAACTGGATTCTATCGGGTCTAAGCAGACTGAACAACCGGAGTCAACCTAAAATAGTTAAATTGTTCGGATAAGCAACCGCGATTAGTTCTTTCTTAGTGAGAGCAGCCTAATTCGGCTGATACAAATGAAAAAATGGCTGAGTGGTGTTTTAATCGAATAGGAAACTAACTAAAACTGGTTTATTTTTCGTTGGAACGGGCCGAAACAGAGAACAATTATTTTCTCAGATTGGGAAAAGACTAATCCAACCGAAACCAACAAAAAATTGGTATTCGAACTGAAAATCAACCGAAACTAGTTCGTTTCAGTCTGAAGTACATTAACCCTAACGAAACAAATGAAAACGATTCTTTTTTGTTAGAGAAAGACTGATCTGAATAAAAAAAACAAAATATGATAAGAAAACAGAACTTAAAACCAACTGAAACTAGTTCTTTTTGGTTGGAATTAAGCTAGTCCAACTAAAATCTTTCACTATCGATTTTAATTGAAAAGGATTAAGTTTTGTTGGTCATTACTTGGTTGGGTGCCTAAGTCATCAATATTAGGTTAGCTTTTGTTGAGTTACTCTCACTTCATTATGTTTTATCTTTCACAATGTTACCCCTATAAGCAAACATATTAATCAATGTTGCCTGTATCATAGAAAAAGTCCTATAAAAAGTGTGAACACGTGTAGGATCACAATCCAGAAAATAAGTACGTTTATTGGCAATTATTTCGTTTCCTATCCTTTCCATTGTAGTCTATAGACGTAACGCTATAATGTACCAATCCAAACGAAGAAGGATTTTGAGAGTATTTTGAAATTAAGAAGTAATCCTTGACAATATTACACCAATAAAGTCTATACAAAGACCTAAAATTTTGTTGTTTTTTTTTTACAAAAGTTCTATTAAACTTTACAGTGTGTAAACGGAAAATGTCGTAACACGTGGGTTGACAGGATTCTCTGATGCTTGCTAACTTACATATTCCCGTCTAATCTCACGTGCACACTCCTGAAAGCTCTCGCTGCGGCAAACACTCGGCGACACTACTGCTCTACATAATGCACTACATAGCTACAGGCAAAGTATACACTAAATTCTCGTGGAAGAGCTCGATTCGTACTTGCGAAAGCAGCCCTTGGACACTAGCATAGAAAGTGCATT
The DNA here is from genome assembly GCA_949699805.1 of Tromatobia lineatoria. NCBI lineage: Eukaryota > Metazoa > Arthropoda > Insecta > Hymenoptera > Ichneumonidae > Tromatobia > Tromatobia lineatoria. The sequence goes on from OX453052.1 coordinate 3,836,021, forward strand.
CTAAGCTCTTGGTATTTTACGGCGTCTTGCCGTGTTGAGCATAATCGTATTTTCCGTCATAGATCAGAAGTTGCGTCCTTGAAATCAAAGTTAGTCACTGAATTATGTACACATGTGTATTGACTAATTCAATACAAAAATTGTCATATGCAATTTGTTAAAAAATTCTTGCAGGTCAGGTCACCGTTGGAATGCTCGATTGGCAAGTGTGATGCCCATAATTCATCTCATTAAAAAACAGAATTAGTAGATTTGTTCAATTTAAACAATCTGCACAAAAGTCTTTCATCCAATGGAAAAAAATCTCATGTGTCGGCCCCCATGTATGGGTATTTGGTGGTATTTTATATACCAACTATACTTTGGACGAAAAATTTGATACATTGGATATAACTTGTAGTAAACTTACAAAGTATATACGATGGTATACTAGTTCATACATATTTTTGGGAAATAAAATATATCGTTTTTATATTCTTCATAAAATTTTCAATGCATATTTTATGTATTCGTAAATATATATTAATGAATATTTTTTCTATAGAAATTATATATATATACATTTATGTAAGAAGATGTTTAACACTTGAATCAGTTAGAAGAACATTTGACCAAATTGTTTAGATTCTTTGTCGATATAATAAATCTAGGTGGTCGAGATTTCGTGTTTTTATATTTTATGAGTTGATGCATTTTTTATATACTACTGATTTACAAAAAAATATACCTTACGTATATTAACCAGATACATGTATAGATATCTAGATAAATATATTTTTCGTATATTTGCTAGATGTACTGACGATTGTATAAAAAATGTACTTTACGTATATTGGCCAAATGTACGTTTGGACGAAATATTGGACATTGCCAACTATATAAAAAGTATATAAGAAAAATACCACGTACATTATTTATATATTTTTCGATATGTCGAAAAATATACATTGTTAGCATACTTTTTTTTCCATGGGGGACGTGACGAGGTGAAATGTTCGATTGAAGGGTTTCAATAAGTGACAACCAAATGCATTTAAAAAAAAATCAACGTCGAAAAATTCACAGGATTACATTCGTCTCAGATAGTTATTAAATTAAATTTCAAAAACCGTCTGAATATATTTTTTCGACAATAGAAATTAGTTAATTCACTAAATTAAATTTATCTCTTGAAAAGTGTTTTATTTAATCTAAAAAAATTCCTGTCAGTCGCGTGAGATATTCGAATTCAGGATTGACAGGTTGAAAGTAGTGGTGTCCGAATGTATTTGTTCAGCGATGAATTATGGCATATCGATAATGATAAGTTTCAATAAATTCACAAAATTTGTGCGTTGCTGTCCCGACAATGTTTAAGAGTAAACATTACACGCGTGTTATTATTGACTTTGGAATATTTGTGCGAATTGACGGGCGAAGGCGACCGCGTGCATAACCGAGTGTGAAGAAATATGAGTCGATATCGATTGTCGGCCCACCACGAGGATTGTACGCTCGCCGGCTCGAATACATTGTGACCAATCCTGGTAATTAGAAAATCGAAGCCGGCCTCGACTATCTATCACAGGCAGCGACCAGCTGGCGAAAGTCATCATCTTTGGAATACCCTTTGGGATATTTGGTCTCTGGAGAAATATCTATTTTCTATGAGGAAGTAAAATAAATTCTATTTCCGAAACTATATTCGACAGCTGATCACATTTGATCGGATTATTTTATCTGAGAGCATAAAGCACCGAAAACTCGATCCTTCACTTTTTTTTTTATACGGTACATGTCGACTATTTGCTTTCAATTCTTTTTAATTAAGAGTGAGTTTTCTATGAATTTTTTAACATTTTTTATGATCAGAAAAAAGATTAATGAAAAGGTTTTTTATGGGAAGGTAAATTTAATTGTAAGGTTATTTTTGAATGAAAAGTGGTACGTCTATTATTCCTAAATTCTATTCATATACTCAAAATGAGTGAGAGTCTATTTGCAGATCAATCATGCAAAAATGATCAAATCTGCAATGACAAAAACTTTGAAACTTCGACTATTTATGGCATTTCGAAAAAAAAGTCGTCTTTACTATAAAAAATGCAGGATACACATGAAATAAAATTTGCGAATTGATTAGATAGCAGATAACTGAATTAGAATTTCGCTAAAGTTATGCTAACACTCAGCTTGGTTCTAGAAAAAGCTTTTTCTAAATGAAACGTGTTACTCTAATTATTGCGAACATTTTTTTTGCTTATCCGGAATGGAAATTTTCTGCAGGTGAATGATGCAAATGGTCAATTATTGAATATGCTAGCAAAAAGATTTTAACATTTTTCTATTGACTGCATTTGCTTATGCATTCTATATTCACAAACCATTTCCAGCAAAAAAAGACTTGAGTGTAACCTTTGATGACATTAATAAGATCCTAATAATCACTGAGGTATTAAATAAAAATGTCACCAACGTGATGCTAAGCTCAGTGTCTGGAAAATCAGTATTTTTAACATAAAAAAAGTGCAAAACTAAATAAAACTACTACCAAAAAAAAAAGTGAATAATTACAAAAAATTGAGCATCACGGTCACTAAAACCGAAGAGGACAAAGAACTCATTGTCTTCGGTCAACATTAGCGAAACAATAATCCGTAATCCGAGGTCAACAATGTTGAACTTCCGAAACGTGACGCGCACGCTCAGTCGGCCTACAGCAGTAGGCCAACAGTGAGTTTATCTCCACAACGATTAAACACGCGCGGCAATCGAGCATTCCTTGGTCTCTCTCCTCCCGTAACCACAATCATCACGAAAAAAAATAAAAAAAAAAAATAAACAAATAAACAAACAAAAACAACAACAGTAACAACTCAAAGTGAATTGCATACAAAATAAAATCTGTTTAAAACCCACTGTTGTTACCCACCCACACGTCGCAATTGTTCCTTGAATAACTAAATTGGATTACGACGTTATGAAATAATGACACATTATATAATTTTCATTGAATTATGACCGCACCTTTATTTAAATTCTTCAATTAACGTGGCACATGTTATTGGTATTATTTTCATTAGTCACTGGGTCGAATTTCACACATACGTTGAGTTTCAAATCCTCGTGGAAATTTGGCAGATTAGCGCGCCAAATAATAAATTTTATTTTATTTATTACGGGGCACTTTTTTTTTTCTTTTTTTTTACGCAGCTCTCACGCGGGATTCGCACTTGCCGATGCGACCCCCTGCTAAGCCGCAAGTAGTAGCACCGATTTCAGGTTGGACCGTATACTGAATGAACGATGCCGGCGTGCTTTACCGCGCGAGCCCGGCGGCGACGACGGCAGCGGTGATAGCAGCATAGCGGGTGGAGGTGGAGGCAACAGTGGTCGTGGTGGTGGTGGTGGTGGTGGTAGAGCGCGGTCGCGCGAGGTTGGTGGCGGTTCCGCGGCTGCTCGAGATCGTAGTGGTGGTGGTGGAGCAGCCACGGACGGCAACGGGATTTGTCGGACCCGGCCGGAAATTCGCGAGAATCGGCGTGTGCACTTTTATCATAGCTGCTCCATTGGAGTTGCTGTTGGCTGTGGTAAAGCTCAATTATGTCGATAGAATGGACGGGGTTTACTTTTGCAGCATCGATTTTTCATAACTCTCGAACAGGTTTTCAAAAAAAATTATTTTAAAAAATATACGGAATTTTATCGATCATTTTTTTGGATATTGTGAAGTGTATTTATTGAAAAATTGACGGTAAAATGGATGAGATTGGACGCAATTGTCTCATTAATTATGATGGAATTTTAAGGGATGGGTTTTGTAGCATCGATTTTCCATCATTTTCAGACCCGTTTTCGTCAAGGTTTATCAAAAGAAACAGCATTTTTTAAATAAATTTTCACGGGGATTATATTTGCAACATCGATTTTCAATAACTCTTAAGCAGGTTTCAAAAAAATTATTTAAAAAAATATACAAAATTTTATCGATTATTTTTCGTGATATTGTGAAGTTCATTTATTGAAAAATTGACGGTAAAATGGAGGAGATGGAACGCAATTATTTCATTATCAATCGTGATAGAATTTTAAGGGATGGGTTTTGCAGCATCGATTTTCCATCGTTTTCAGACCCGTTTTCAACAAGGTTTATAAAAAGAAACAGCATTTATTGAATAATTTTTTACGGGGATTATTTTTGCAACATCGATTTTTCATAACTCTCAAACAGGTTTTCAAAAAAAATTATTTAAAAAAATATACACAATTTTATCGATTATTTTTCGTGATATTGTGAAGTTCATTTATTGAAAAATTGACGGTAAAATGGAGGAGATGGGACGCAATTATTTCATTATCAATCGTGATGAAATTTTAAGAAATGGGTTTTGTAGCATCGATTTTCCATAATTTTCAACAAGGTTAATAAAAAGAAACAGCATTTTATGAAAAAAATTTCCTGCTGTTGCACTTTCATCATGGGTTCTCTAGTGGAGTTGCCGTTGACTGCGGACAAGCTCAATTATGTCGATAGAATGGACGGGGATTATTTTTGCAGTATCGATTTTTCATAATGTTCAAAACCGTTTAAAAAAAATTTGATTATAGGAAGATGCAAAATTTTGTCAATAATTACTTGTGCTATTACAAAGTTTATTTATTGCGAAATTATCGAGCGAAGAGTAAAATGGATGAGATGGGACGCAATTATGTCGATAAAATTTTAAAAGGTTGGTTTTGCAGCGTTCATTTTCCACTATTACCGCCGTATTCAAAACTTTATTCGTTCAAATTAATTTTGTTTGTGAACAGTGTGGGTATTTTGAATTAATGTTTCATATTGACATTTTTTAGCCGACTTGGTCCCCTTTTTTTAATGAAACTTTTTGATTTATAATTTGTTGCCGTAGGACAATTGGATGATAAACGATATTGTTAACTATAAATGTATATAATGGATATTTAATGGTAACTCAGATTTATCTTCTTAGAAATTATAAGTTTAGAAACTTTTTGTAGTGCGGATAAACTTTAGACGTGGCTAAATGGTTGCTTACAGAACTTTCTATCATTCGCACCGTTCTATAAAAATGTAATTCCTTAACATATGTAGTAAAATCTCTGAACGGCAATAAATGTCATCTATTGTAATCTTGAATATTGATGAAAAAAATGTTTGTTGAAACAGTGCATTTTTCAGAAGTGTTATTTCAAGTTAAAACAAGAGATTTTGTTTTGTATTAATTTATAAAATGTTCTAAACAATTTTTAACATAATGTTACACTACGAGTAAACCTAATGGAATTTTGGATAATTTTCCATCCCTCTCTATAAGCAGAGAAAATTTATTATCCCATTTCGAGGAATGATATTTCTCCATGACGCATATTATGTCCAATTGGAAATAATTTTTTATTCATATTATGCGGAAACAAGTATAAATGATAACACATATGGAATACGAATACCGCGAACGCTACGATCCATAAATGTTTATGTACTGATTTTGGAGTGAATCTCTTTTATTCAACAACAATTCTCATAAAATAACAGAATTTCAATGAGATGTGTCGTATACTTGATTGAATCAGTCAAATATCGACTTGTAATACTTACCGATGTTCAATGTAAACTTTTTTTTTCAATAAATATAAATTTCCATCAGAACGAAAAATTTATAAAGCATAATTTGGCCTTCGTAGAACATTTTTTCATAAATTTAACATACAACAAAAATACAGGCCAGAAATTGAAGTATTCACAAACGACAATTTTTTTTAAACACCATAACCCTTTTATCTTTAAATCTTTCAAGCTAAAAATGAAACATGATCCTCATAAACTGTCATCGTACAACCAACACAAGTCTCATATCACGAGTTTAAAAAAAATTATATAAAAAACAATGAAAATTTTATTTTTTGCTTTTATACAAAACCCTATATTTTGAGTTTCGTCTGACATTTGACCTATATGCAGAATTACAGTTATAAGGGCTTGAGAACAACTGCATATATTTCGACACCTGGATGATTAGAAAATTCCACAGATCATTCGAGATTCCGGAATAGAAGCAGAAAATGAAATAAGCCGTGTGTGCAGGACGTAACGTAAAATCCTGTAAAGGGCGCACGTGACTTGTAGGACCTCATGTCAGCTTGGTGAAAGAATTGGAAATTTATGTGAGCCCGGAAAGAAATGTCTCCTACAATTGCAGCACAGTTTATCCAATTCAATTTGCAGCAAACTTCGTTGAAGATTTCCCACATTCGAGGCTCGTATCGTGCGAAAGTTGGTATCCAAGGCGAGAAATGCTCAGTTCTGCTTTTAACCATTGCTGCCAGCTATGAACGAGTAACAATAGTTCACGTGTCACGAAGAACCAGAGAAAGAGACAATACAAGTCGAGAACGTGACCTAAGGGCAACATACGCGACAACCGTCCAAGTTCACGGTTTTCTTACGCCTCCATTTGTGACAGCGACTATATATATGGCTGTAGGTATATTTCTATATCAACACTAGAGAATATGTGTATATACGTTTGAAGTTGTGTACGCGGCGATGCCCAGCAAAGCCGAACAACGTTGAAATTTCCCTCGGGATAAGTGGCAAGATTTTCATAGAGTAAACATACGTTGCAAGGGTCCTACGATAATACAGACGAATATAGAATATTCTTCTGACCTATATAGTCAATATCATTCGACGCTGTCACACTTTTATCAAAGGATCGTATTTGAATTTGTATAAAGTGGCCACCGAAGATCACGATTTTTTTGGGAGCAGTAATAAAAAAAAATTGTTACATTTATGACTAATTTTTAAGCGACGAATATTTATTGTTTATTATCATATTTTCCGATTACGTTTATTAATATTCCTTCGTTTATTATATATTCACGTATTTTCATAATTAAAAGATAAATATATTCACGTACATTCATAATTATAAAGCGAACATATGTTGCAAGGGTCCTACGATAATACAGACGAATATAGAATATTCTTCTGACCTATATAGTCAATATCATTCGACGCTGTCATACTTTTATCAAAGGATCGTATTTGAATTTGTATAAAGTGGCCACCGAAGATCACGATTTTTTTGGGAGCAGTAATAAAAAAAAATTGTTACATTTATGACTAGTTTTTGAGCGACGAATATTTATTGTTAATTATCATATTTTCCTATTACATTTATTAATATTCCTTCGTTTATTATATATTCACGTATTTTCATAATTAAAAGGTAAATATATTCACGTACATTCATAATTATAAAGCGAACATATGTTGCAAGGGTCCTACGATAATACAGACGAATATAGAATATTCTTCTGACCTATATAGTCAATATCATTCGACGCTGTCATACTTTTATCAAAGGATCGTATTTGAATTTGTATAAAGTGGCCACCGAAGATCACGATTTTTTTGGGAGCAGTAATAAAAAAAAATTGTTACATCTATGACTAGTTTTTGAGCGACGAATATTTATTGTTAATTATCATATTTTCCTATTACATTTATTAATATTCCTTCGTTTATTATATATTCACGTATTTTCATAATTAAAAGGTAAATATATTCACGTACATTCATAATTATAAAGCGAACATATGTTGCAAGGGTCCCACGATAATACAGACGAATATATGATATTTTGCGGACATATATAACTAACATCATTCGATGCTGTTATACATTTATCAAAGGATCGTATTTGAATTTGTATAAAGTGGCCACCGAAGATCACGATTTTTTTGGGAGCTGTAATAAAAAAATTGTTACATTTATGACTAATTTTTAAGCAACGAATATTTATTGTTTATTATCATATTTTCCGATTACGTTTATTCAAATTCCATCGTTTATTATATATTCACGTATTTTCATAATTAGAAGGCAAATATATTCATGTACATTCATAATTATAAAGCAAACATATGCTGCAAGGGTCCCACGATAATACAGACGAATATATGATATTTTGCGGACATATATAACTAACATCATTCGATGCTGTTATACATTTATCAAAGGATCGTATTTGAATTTGTATAAAGTGGCCACCGAAGATCACGATTTTTTTGGGAGCAGTAATAAAAAAATTGTTACATTTATGACTAGTTCTTAAGCGACGAATATTTATTGTTTATTATCATATTTTCCGATTACGTTTATTGAAATTCCATCGTTTATTATATATTCACGTATTTTTTATAATTAGAAGGCAAATATATTCACGTACATTCATAATTATAAAGCAAACATATGTTGCAAGGGTCCCACGATAATACAGACGAATATATGATATTTTGCGGACATATATAACTAATATCATTCGATGCTGTTATACATTTATCAACGGATCGTATTGAAGGTGTACGAAGTGGCCACCGAAGGGCAGAATTTTTTTAGGCCTAGCAATGAGAATTGTTTCATATTCATGACTAGTTTTTATGCGACAAATATTTATTAGTGGTTAATTTGTTTATTTTTAAATAATACTTATTCAAATTACTTGTTTTATTATACATTCAAGAAATTGTCTTAATTAATTAATCGACTAACAGGCTGGGAGACCAATACCAATCAATCAATGGCCAATTGGCCATTGGTATTAAAGAAAAAATTAAGAATTATGATTTATAAAATGCAAAGAAAAGAATTACTATGCATATATTGTCAATAAGACAACGACAAAAATTAACTTTTTTTATTTTAGCTTCTGTAAAAATAATGGGCTCAAGATTTTGCTTTATCGGAAATATAACCTGATAAGTAAATGAAGTAGCTGCTTTCAAAAAAGTTTAAAACTTACGAATTTTAATTTTTTTAACTTACGGCTATGTTTTAAAAAAAAAAGTCAGGGGAAAAAATGTCCATGACTTTGCAGCAAACAGACGAAAGTGAAAAATTGAAATCAACCATGTAAAAGTGCCGAAGTGATTTCAAATTCTGTCGTAGAAAATAAGGTTGTATTTTTTAACAAAACATTTCTTTAAAAAAATAACACAGAAAAATCTTCATTCCCATTATTTTCATTTGTATTTATGATATGGGACAATGAAACAATAAAGCTTAACTAGTTAAAATAACAAGATAAGTTCATCCTGTAATTAGTTACTAGGCTTAAGATTGATAAAAGTGCTTTGATTGTAGAAATATCGAATTTATTTTATTGCCCAAACAATTTGCTTACATTTACATTTTATATCATGACATTTCTGTAAATTTTTTTCATGAGGTTAAATAATCACAGATTTCTAACAGAGCTTTCATTACATATCACATTTAAACGATGAAGCAATAATTTGCAACAATAACCGGCTCCTCCTGTCAAAATATCTGCGAAAAGTATTTTTACAACCATCTCAACAGAAAACAATAGAGATATTTTAACCATGAGACTCCGTTAACAAATAAGGACAAAAATTTCAACACATTCAACAAACAGAATAACACAAACCAATACTCCTTATCGCGAGTGTTGACCCAAACCCATCGTGCTACAATAATGTTTTATTTTGGATTTGTATAAAAAATAACGCAACAAATATTCTAAAGAGGACTTCGATCGGAGCCGAAAGGTAAAACAAAAATTCACTATGAATTGAACTATGAAGCCGAGACACAAATATACTTCCTATATTACAAAAAAATGTTAACTTTCATTTATACTGAATTAAAAAAATTCTTAATCAACGTTCATTATTTTATTGATATTTTTTTTATGAGAGAAAAAAAATTCTTAATCAACGTTCATTATTTTATTGTTATTTTTTTTATGAGAGAAACAAATTCTTAATCAACGTTCATTATTTTATTGTTATTTTTTTTATGAGAGAAAAAAATTCTTAATCAACGTTCATTATTTTATTGATATTTTTTTTATGAGAGAAAAAAATTCTTAATCAACGTTTATTATTTTATGGTTATTTTTTTTATGAGAGAAAAAAATTCTTAATCAACGTTTATTATTTTATTGTTATTTTTTTTATGAGAGAGAAAAATTCTTAATCAACGTTTATTATTTTATTGTTATTTTTTTTATGAGAGAAAAAAATTCTTAATCAACGTTCATTATTTTATTGATATTTTTTTTATGAGAGAAAAAAATTCTCAATCAACGTTCATTATTTTATTGTTATTTTTTTTATGAGAGAAAAACAATTGCAATTTTGTAAGGTACGATCAATTTGAAATACGGCCCTGTATGTGAGCGTACATTGGCACTCCACCTTTCCGGACTGGTTATGCGCCGGTACATATGGATATATATACATACGTATTACGATATACAGAGACCGGACGATGGAGAGTACACTCAGAGTCAAAAGCTCGTGAGAAGAGTGCCTGGCGTATTGAGGTAGGTCGGGAACGCGTCGAGTCGATGCTCGAGCGTGTGCGGGAATCTCGTCTTAGCTCCACTTTGCCCACTGCGATCGATTAGTCGACGATAAAGCTCTGAATTAAGGTCTCGCCCTTATAACTTCACCGTTTCGCAAAATTCTAAAGAAGCTTATCGAAAGCCGAAGCTCAACTTCACTTTGAATCGATATTTCAGTGGCTTGACTTTCAATCTGCTTCGCTATATTCACACCGCATACCATTAATTGTTCTCGCGTCAAATTAAAAAAATGCTAACTTCCATAACAAATGTAATTGCTTCACGAATCTTTTTCATTGTGTATACAAATTTTTTAAATGTGATGTACTATCGTTGCAAATTTCATAATAGGTAGCATTCATCGTTTTTACGAGGCTTAAAAAATTTCAACTTGCAAATAAAAACGTTCTTGATGAATTTTTTTTTTAAATTTAGAACATTTTTTCAAATTAATGTCGTACATTATTCGTTGCACACTTTATAACGTGAAGCATTTCTCGCAAAAAAAATTACCAGGATTCATTAAAAAATTGAATATCTCATAAAAAATAAGGAAACAAAACTTTTATATTAATTATGAAATAACATTGCACATTCTGCAGTTTTATTGTCGTCAATTGAATAATGGATTGTACAGCAGTTTCTCTTATATCACGTGCGACTTATCATACGTAAAGCTACATTTCGGTACAAATCATTTGTCCCACGTGTCAGCACCAGCAGCGGCTTTAGAGTTAGTTCTCGGGTATGACATAACCGGAATATCGATTACGGTAATAATAATTATCGTTCTGCGGACACAGCATATTGAATGGTTTATTTTCATATCTATACTTGGAAAAGAAAGCTTCAGTTAAAGTCAAGTGGTCTAACTTGGCATGAAATATTAAATATGTATTTAAAAAATACTTAGACCATCATAGATTAATTTTTGAAAGCTTCAAAAACCGTAGAAAAAAATTACTTCCGTCATTATTGCGATACTTGTGACGTTTTCAATTATTCACAATAACTCAATTTTTTCACCATTATCAGCCGCTCTCAAAAAGACAATTTAGAAATTTTCCATAGGGTTAAAAGAGAAACTGTTCGAAATGATAATTTTGGCATTATTATTATGATAAATATTTCATATATAGTAAAAAGAAACCCATGAAATGTAGTGGAAATTTTTATCTTAAAATAGGAGATTATTATTAATGTTTAAAAATTATGAATAAGACCACCGTATATTTTCATATTGATTCTCACACTTTTTTGGGAAATTTCATCGGAACTTAATTTTCGTTGCAATCAATAAAAAAATATAAAAAAAGCTTTTACATAGTGCGATCATTATAATACAAATGATTGATTCTAAAACTGAATCACGATTCTGAAGCCAAGTGTATTTCAATGCTTAAAAATTATGAATAGACCACCGAATACTTCCATATTGATTCTCACACTTTTTTGGGAAATTTCATCGTAATTGAATTTTCGTTGCAATCACTTGAAAATAAAAAAGCTTCTGCATATTACGATCATTATAATATAAATGATTGTTTCTAAAACTGAATCACGATTCTAAAGCCAAGTGTATTTAGTTTAAAATTCAGTACCATTTTTCCATAATCTGATACTGCGGGCAGATTGTATGCGGAAAAAGTCTCATGAGACTTCGATAAATTTGCAGTATGGCGGTGCTCACAGATGCTATGGTAATATGTATATAACTAGAGTTACTACTGGCAGCGAGATTCCCTTGTTCAACTATCTGTAAGAGGCTTAAGATAGTTCTCCATGCGATCCTGCCGTACAAGCGTCCGCATGCAAATGCGCGAAAATATTGCGCAATAACAAAACATGTATGTACATACATATATTGTATGTAGCCAGTAATCTCTTACTCGGCTTTGCTTACTACCAGAATCAGACGCATTCACATGTGCAGACCTTAACACTCACACGGAATAAATCGCGACACTCTCGACCGAAGCGACGAAGAAAAATGATCGTGAGTAACGTTCTCCTTTCTTGTACTATTTTCGTATATACGCTCGAACATCGTTCGACACTCCGAAGCGTTAAATAGAATCGTGAGAAACCACAGCATTGACTGCAATGCTTGAAATTAGTAACACGGTAACTTTGATCCAAATGGACAGAGCAAGCTAAAATTTTCAACAATTCTTATTCCCACATTGGAAATTATGCAAAAATATTATAGTAATTTTCTCACTTGTTTCCATTGACATTTACCTACCTTAGTCGAATTTCTGTCTACTGTCAGTGAGTGTAAAAACACTCATGGGACGTAAAAAGTGCACTTTTCGCCCCAGTGAGAAAAATGAACTCTTCCGCCCTAGGGCGGAAAAGTACGTTTTTTGCCCCGGTGTCGAAAAGTTGATTTTTCTCCCTGGGGCGAAAAATCAACTTACGACGAGAGTCTGAAGACTGCTTGATTAAGCCTCTAGACCTCGTATTTATATTGAAAAATTTAGCTGCGGTCAGTACAAAACAATCGTCGTTGCTAGATTACTAAACATTATGTTACCATTTATAATCAATTAGCTGACGGTCGCCGATCTCGTAGTTAGTCAAAAATGTGTTCGTTACATAAATATGAATTCAGCGTTTGTGTTGGTACTGCTTTGAATTAATGTATGAAAGTACATGAAACTGTTTGGTTCGGCGAAAGATCGGGATATATGTACATACAAAAGTCGATGATCGGTATTAGCTTATGCATTTCAAGATATTGGTTTCGCTCAGAAGAGGATTAATAAATATCGGAAGGTTCGTAGAGGATTAAGAAAAGATAATTTTTGAGCAGTAGCTCCTGGCTTTTGTCCTATATTAAAAAGTTCATGGATGATAAATGCCAAGATCATTGTTAACGATTGATTCATACTCTGATTCGTCGGTGGTGTCGTCAGACACACTGAGATCAGGATCAAGTTCATGCATTGAATTTGTTTGTTCATGTCAGATGTCAAAACTGACGTAAAGAGATTCGCTTTAACGCCCGTGTCGGCTAACCCTAGTATATTATAATTGGTGTAAGTGAGAAAGGTATAATTATGTGTGCCAGAATGAGAAAGCATGTTATCAGCCAGCGAGAGTAGCGAAGGATTGATAAGAAGATGAGCCGCTCTGTGGAGAGTCTTAGTGTTGGATATTGTAATGTTTAGTATTGTAATGTCTCGAGCACTTATGTCTATGCCTTTGTCATGGGTGTCCATTGCAAGGACCCCATGGCTCCCGAATACTCTCTGAGTATTATTTGCTATGCTAGTGCAATATGTATAAACACGTATGAAAATTTTAAAAAAAGCAATTGGGATATAAATATGTTTTCATTTAAATTGATATTTTGAGCAAATCGGCACCGGACGTGACAGTACTATTAAAATAGCTCAACAAAGGTCACCGAAAATCCATCAGCAAGCAAAATGGACTTTAGCTTTTCAAAAGTTTTACCTACTCGTCACATACAAAGTATAATAGAAGAGACAGAATCCAAACCCAAAAAAAATCGACTCCTGGTTACTATAAATATAGCACAAATATTTCCAAATTGATAGAATTTATCTTAAATGTGAGAATAAGGGGAGAGATTTTATGGCAACATTAGTTATACTATAAAATGAATTATTGAAATGCATAAATGGTAAAATGTCAATATTCAGCATAACGTCATCGGGAAATAATATAGCGTTAAAATTTTTGTTTCTTCTTGAAGACAGCGCAAATATTTTGATTTACATTGGAATTGACTTCAATGTGGACATACAAATTGGCCATTGATGAGCAAAAAATTTTTTGGTTTTTTTTCTTTATTTGTGTGTTTGGGTAAATTCTATTGTATATAAATTATTTTGATAATTATATATTCTTGAAATAGCAAGATAAAAAAGCGTGATAAATAATTAGTGCGAGTGCGTGACGGTTCGTTGTTTCGTACCGATAAAGGAACAACGACAGGTCATACGTGACGAAACGAGAGCTTCGACGAGTGAGATCCACGCAAGCGCGCCTTACGACTAATAGCTTATCGTTGCACCGCGACTGGTCGCATATCCTACGATAAGCCGAATGTACAGTGCAAGCGACGCGCCTTTACTTAAGGCGAGCATTATTTTGCGATCTTTTAAAGCGAAGTCGTCGAAAGAAGCCACAAAGACGCCGTTAGTTATTTTCAGTAGTAGTACAGATATTTTATTAGACAATGTATACATTTTTTTTAGCACCGCGTACATTAGTGTGTTAAAATTAAATACATTTACATTTTGGCATTGTCCAATGGGCCATCGATTGGAGTCCTTTAGCCCGTAAATCTCGCAAGGTTATGTATTAGCTTATTAACTTAGGATGGGGATCGAAATATTGTGTTTATTGATTTTACGTGGAATACTTTACGTCATGTGATTTATGTTTCGAGTAATGATAACAGAATTTCAAATATTGTTTTATTCGGCGTTTTGTGTCTGGGGATTACGTTTGGAGGACGGAATATTTTCATTTTAATATGCAATTATTTTCATATTATGGAAATTTCTATAAATTGTTTTCATTCTAGGCTCCGATAAGGACAATCCCCATTATAAGAAGAAAATGATCGGAAATTTCTGTGTTGTTACTTTAATAAGAAATTGTTATTGATTTCCAATAACACTATATTTTTTTAGGTTAAAAAAAAACGTTCGTCAGTCTATAACATGAAAAGGAAATGGGAAAAGGGATCAAGATCTTGCCAGTAGCTTCATCATGATTTTACGATGTTATAGAGCAAATTCTATGTGGAAAAAAATTGATAAATTGCTGCTCCCACATAAAGGAAGTTGTGTAAACATCATAAAATAATGAGGGAGCAATTTGCTAGGTAAATGGACGCTCATTACTTGTTGGAAATTTTAAGTACACTTAAATTGGAGAAAAAGCTGATGTATTTGCGAAATATGGAAAAGGGACTAAATTGCTGGTTAAAAGAAAAATGTTTTTACCATTTTCACGTCCTCACTCGAGACTTTTATACCAGAATACTCAGAATGGTCTGAAACATCGAGAAAAGTGTCTTACAAAAAATTCCAGTACATGCGTATATACGTATGTACGTATGTATGTCGTAAGTTTTCATGTATCTTCATGAAACTTGGTACACAAGTAGACTATACCTTTCAACAACGTTTTGGATTGCATTTGACGTGAATTAATTTAGAATTTCGAATTCAACAGCATTTCGAATATTTTGATAAAAGTTTTTTTTCACGCTATAATTTACGTAAATTACAATATATCAGGCGGTAATTTTTTACACAAATGAATTTAAGGTAAACGATGATTGGTGGAAAATTTTAAAAGAATCGATGAAGTGGTTTAAATTTTTTTACAATCGGATCTTATCAAAATGTCCGCACCCATTATTTTTTGCTTTTCACAAAGCTTTCTCTGTGAGGAATCAAGAATCGATCGACATAGTTACTCATAGAGGTAGATTTCTACAAGCCAAAAATAATGAGGAAGCAATTAGCAAGATCTTACGCCGCCGGCTTTTGAAACATTTCTATAAAAATATATCATCAATATTTTTACACACTTCAATAAAAATATGTTTTTATGGAGAATTTTTGTTATTTATAAAAAACATATTTTACCGATACATTTGTGTCAATTTTGAAACATCTCACTTAGAGACATATTTACATTTATATAAAAACATAGTTTTCAGAACAATTTTAATATTTTTATTTTAAAAAAAATGTAAAAAAAAAAATGATTTAAATTCAAATATTGGATAAAATTAATGTACTCTTAACGTAATTTAAGCACATTGATTTACATTTATATAAAAACATGGTTTTCAAAAAAATTTGAATTTTTTTATTTAAAAAAATATTTTTATAAATTATGTTTACAGCAAAATGATTAAAATTCAAATAACGATTGGAATCAAAGTACTTTTGATGATATTATCGTACCATAAATTATATTCATATTGCGTGTGTATGAACTGCACATAGAAATTTATTGTGATTGTACATTAAATTACAAGTGGATTCTTTTTTCCAGAGCTACTAAAAAAGGGCTCGTTTGTTTTTATCACATCCCACTTATTCAGTGTTCCGTACACATATGACTGACCGGAAACAGTAGCCAAAGAAATATCGTAACGAGAGTTGCCGCGTCGACGTTGTAGAGTGTGTAGTTGATTATCGTTGTACTGAGTCCACATATGGAGACTTACTCTGATAAACTCGATGATACGCGTGGTACGACACACAATCCAACTAGGATAGCCGTGGTCTGTGTTCCCATTGGGACTTTTCACGCCGCTGCGTCAGTGTATACAATTATAACTACTGTTGCTGTTACAACTACTATCACGACACGACGAAGCTGATCTCATGTTGAAAGTTGTGTCACGTGTCGAGCCCGGTGCGTTACGCGGGTTGACTTCAATGTTGACTGACGTGCGGACCGCCGAAATAATCAACTGGTACAACGGTCGAGCGGTACAACCGAGAACCTCAAAATAAACTCGAAATCCGTAGCTAAGTGAAACAATTGCATTAATATGCATAATAACCATTACGTAATTATTTCTTTCAAGCTTTCCAAGATATGTCAGGGGATAATTAATGAAATGCTTTGTAATTAAGGCATATTTCAAATTAAACTAAACTGGAATACAAAAGTGTAATTTCGTTGCAAACAACTTAGTGAAATAAAACGAAAATAATAAATTTCTTGCCGTTGAAAAGAATTATTTTGTGGATGTTATCGCTTTAGCCTATCGCATGAATATTAGTAGTGGTTTCATCTCTCGAAGTCTACTCAAGCCCTTAGAATTTTCATACTCCTCGAGACCCTTCTTTCCTTATGGATATCTCTTTCCGTTCCGGATTTCTCTTCTTTCCGAATTCTTCTATTCACCGGAAACATTTTATCTACCGGAAGATCCCCATCCCTCGAGATACGTCAAACCTTCAGGCTGACCCTAACCCTCGAGTTCTCGATATTTCTCGAGATCTCCCTATTCCTCGAAATTTTCTTGTTCTTCAAGATACCCATATTCCTCCGGATACTCCTATTCACTGGGATAGGCTTTCTCCTTGAAAACCCCTATCAATTTCTATGTACTTTGGGATTCCCCTTTCCTAGGGATCCTCCTATTCTTTGGAATCCCTAACCTTTTGGGATCCCCTTAACCCTTCGAAATCCCTTATTCCCAGTGCTCCCTAAGGATTTCTGGATGTGTAGTGTTTCCTCTATCTTTCAAAGGCCCTCCATTCTTCGGCATAGCCCTATCCCTTAAAATTGCCTGATTTTTGTGGGATCGCTATATTCCGTAGGATTCCCTTATCTCTCGGAATCTCTCTAACCCTCGAGATCGCCCCAAGCGTCAAAATATCCGATCCCTTGGGATGCCCTTATCACTAATGCTCCCTAGGGATTCCTGGATTTGTAGTTTTTCTTCTATCTTTTAAAGACCCCCTATTCTTTGCAATAGGAGTGGAATTGCACGCTCCTAGATACAAACGAACTAATTTGGGCAAAAAATAAAACAACTTTTTTCGGTATAACCAATTTCTGTAATAAATTACTGAATGGGCTTTTATTTTTACACATCAGACGCATTCATGTAAATCTATCAAGTTCTGACTATATTACATTAATTTTATTTTATATTTCATGTTACAGTCATTCAAATAGACAGAAAAATTGCATGTTCATATGATTTGAATGGCCGAGCGAGCTGAGGCGCGACGCAATTAAACCATCCGGAGGGTTTTAGGTTCGATTCCCGTCAATGTAAAAAAAAATTGATATGTTTTTTCAGCGATTAATATGTACCATCGTGTAGAGGAGGACGAAATATCTCATTAAAAGTGCAGCATTACTGAACTAAATAATAACAAATACAGATTTTTCAATTAATTTTATTTATTATTGTAGTAAGGACTTAATAGGGCAGTCTTTAAAGGCCCCGAAAAAAAAGTGTGACCGTCCTTTAGGAAACCCTATAAGGCTTCCACATAAGGGCCCTATTAGTGTTAATTGCCGCTGTTAAAATTACCCAGGGCCTTTGCAAAACCCTGATAAGATTTCTCCACGGGAGTCGCTATATTCCTCGGGATTCCCTTATCCCTTGGAATCTCTCTAACCCTCGAGATCACCCCAAGCGTCAAAATATCCTATCCCTTATCCTCATATTCCTTAGACTTACCCTATCGTTCGAAGTCCCTAAAACTCGGAATCCCTTTTCCTACTTCCCTGCCCTAATTTTTCGGGATCGTTATCAGTGGCTACAAACATAAATACATAGAAACTCTTTATTTCAATTGTCACACAAAAATTAGGAAAAAAGCAAATACTTTGTGCATTCGCAATTGATATATTAATTTGTGTTTCACTCTCAGTACTGCTAATGTTATTTGGTAATATGTTCTTTATCTGTGCTAAATGCACCACGCGAAGCACTGGAGGTTAAAAATAGGTGAGCACCTGCTTCATCTTCATCTTCGTATCCTTCTGTATCCACCCAACACTGACGTACAACATTTATGCGTATTTCTGAATCTACGCGTTAATATTCCGGAATTCGTGTTAAATTATAACCTCAGGGCTGAAGGACTTAGGTCGATGGCCCATTGACAGTGTAATTGTATGCAAAACCCGGCGCTGAGTAAACCTGTTTGTTGTTGTAAATAATATTGTACTGTCAATAAATGTATTTTTACTACTCATAACCTCACATGCCATTGTACCTTCACTTCCTGTTTTGTTCGAGAAATATTGAAGGAAGGCCGAATCAACTTACAACACGTCTCGACAGAAGATATGGCCGCCGATATTTTAACAAAAGGTCTTCCGAAGAATAAGCACTACAAATGCATGGAGTTACTTGGTGTCCGATCAATTATAACATAAGATTGTTATAATCGAAGGGGAGTGTTGAGATTAAGTAAATTCGAGTCGATCAACTCATCGACCGTTATGGTTTTGTTTGTTGTTATGGTTTCAGTTTATTCCTTGGCCGACAGTCTTACGGACCATACTTTATAACCCTCAACTGTAACCTGATTCCTTTTCTTAATAAAACGTGATTTATTTACGCTGTTTAAGTACTTTGCTCAATACCATTGTACCTTCACTTCCTGTGCAAATCCTCGTCTTCAACGACCCTTTCACTTGGCCTGCAGATCAACTATGCAAAAATCTACCAACATTACGTATCGGTCTTGGGACCAGATATCAATTCAGTTGATCATAATGTCTGACTCACTTCTTTGCACTTTCGGTTGCCACGTCGAATCTTCAACTTACATGTTGAGTACGTCACGTACGGATGCAATATATAAGTTGTGACTTTTGCAGTGACGAACCGTGAACTTGGCAACGAGAACCTGAAATCTTCATAACTCTGATCTGAATGTGTGTGTGTCTCTTTGGTGAGCGGTCCGATTTGTCTATAACGCTTTCGACGTGTCTTGTCACGAGTTTGCCCCTTGATAAGGTTTTTATTCACGTATCTGAACACTGAGCTCATCACGGTCTATAAGTACACCATTTTATGTATCGTGCATTTGGAGCGTGAAGAGTCGACGATTCGTTACACGGTCTCGCTACTTCGGATGGACAGAGCAGAAATCTAACTATGATAGGTGTGTATGTATGTAGTGACTATCTCTGACGTCGACGACTCTACGCCGTCGGCCTACCTACGTCCGTATACGACGACGACGCGGGGTTGCGTCCAGTTGGCACATGCATCCCCGAACCTTTATTCCCACAGTTTCTACCATTCTGACGTTTCAGCGATGCGTCAGGGCATAAATTCAAGAAATCCCTGAACACCTAAATCACAGGCCAAATTTACTTGACGAGAAGGGACATCTGTGCGTTGACGTCAATGTCCTCGCGGTCTCATCTTACAATTGTTAAGGATGTATGATACGTACAGTCCCGCCAAAAGTGAGTTTCACAGACAATTTCGATCACTTCCCGATGGGATAAAAATCGAAAAAGAAAATAATCCATATAAAACGTGCTGAAAAGATTGATTACGCATAATGATAATCCAAAAATTTTATTAATAAATTGGTGAAAAAAACAATTGTTCAAGAAACAATCAGTCAACCTAACTTTTTTCTAATGAAAATGGTATGTTGATTTATTTGAATGTATACGAATTTTTTCAGATTTCTTTCTTTGTTTTAATTTTTTTAATTTTTTTTTAATGTGCGCGAAATAACGAATTTTGGATATGTGTTCGGCATAAAACAATCTACTACACTTAGGATTTTTTCTCAAAACGCATATCCAAAATTTGTTATATTCTGCGAATATTTCAGTCTGTTACGGGATTTCGTATCAGGTCGTGATCAGGTGAATAATTTGTGCCAAGTAATGGCCGAAGATTGCTGCTGTTAAAATTATAAATGTAACAGGTAAAAAGACGCACGTGCTTAAAATATATTCAATAGAATCAATTAACCGGAAAATTATGATTTTATATCTAAGTTTCGAAGGGTCAAGAAAAATATATCCTGCTTTATCGATTCATTCTCAATGATTATAACAACAAAAGACAATGTAACAACGATAATTATATAACAATTGTATCGAATTCATACGACGTTGATAATAATAATTGCTATGGCTTACAATTACCTGATCCGACCCTCATGTTAATTACTTCAGACTGGTAAGGTTACTCTTATCAGGGGTATCGGATTCTTACCTTATCAGGACGTGATGATGACAACTTCAGGTTAACCCGATGGAATGTCTTATCGATCCGCCTTTGACATACAGGCCTGATCCGGTTACTTTAATTAGCTATGCCCCATTGTTACCTGAACCGGCTCTGAAATTACGTCACGACGCCAGAACGAATTTCCACTAAGGTAATAGCCACTTTGTTTCGTTTGCCGACATTTTTTTTACTCAAGGAATGGGTTTGATTGAAATTGATCCCACGACGGAGGAAGAACACAGTCATTAACTCATCAAGATCGATTTCTCTATTAAATTCTTTGAATCAAAATATTTTCCAGTATATGATCCGGGACACGCGTTTTATTTTAATAAAGAAAATTCTTGTTCCAATGATTAAATCCGTTCAATCCGGATTAATTAGCCGTAGTCACGATTCAAAACATTTTTGTTACTCGGACGTAACAAACTGAGAGAAAAATTTGGTAATTCTGAAAATAATATAGTTGTACTGACGATAATCTAGATATGAACTGTAATTCCCAGGAGAAACGTCTATATTTTATGTTTATAACATATATTAGAAGATAGTTCGATGAACTATTAATATAATTCCCAGGAGGAACGTCTATATTTTATGTTTATAACATATATAAGAAGATAGTTGGATGAACTATTAATATAATTCCCAGGAGGAACGTCTATATTTTATGTTTATAACATATATAAGAAGATAGTTGGATGAACTATTAATATAATTCCCAGGAGGAACGTCTATTCTTCATGGTTAAAGCGAATATAACTATAGTATCTGTTATCAAAATGATAATAGTTTCAAAAACTATTCTAATAGTTTTGAATATTCCGTTTTGTTGCATATACGATTTCAACGTTTGTTTCAAATAACCTTACAAGTATCGTTTATTGAACCATATTATCATCGCTTCAACCATAAAACATTGCAAGGCTTTCTATATTCGTTTTACCATATGAAATCGTTAAACTAACGACATGCTTTTCTCTCAGTGCAAATTTTACGTGTATGTAGTGTATTATCAATTCGTTAATGGCATTAATTTAAGGATCATTGATAACATCGTTCTCCTGTTATACATCTAATCAAAACTATTCCATATTAAAGTTCAGATCATTTTGAGCATTCGGACATGGAAATTATAAAAGTTACCTTGTTCGAATGAAAAAAAGCATTTCTGAAGCAAAAAACATAAGAGATTCCAGGTTAAAACACTTAATATGATTTTTTCAAATCGAATAAACATTTGTGGGTGATAAACATCGTTTAGTGATAATGTGACGGAACGAAGTGACGAATATCTACATTATTCTGATTCGAAGAATGGTTTTATTTAAAATACCGGCAAGTCAAAATTATTTTTTTTCCATTGTCTGTTTCATTTCCTTGAATGAAGAATGTAGTGGAGGAGAAATTAATAGTAACGAGAGACAAGAAAATTCAACTCGAAAGTGAAGACGTTGAGTGACTTCACACAAAGCGAATAGGATGAGATCGAGAGCTTATATGCAACTTGCCCGCGGCATCCTAACAACCGCAGAGACATGAATCAGTAAAGTTCTCCTTTGTACGAGGACTAATGAAATTCCATTTCCCAAACAACGAGCAACTCAAGGCGGCAAACAGAAAATATCGTTAAGAGACAGCGATAAGAAAGAGATGAAGGCGCAACTTAAGAAGCAACGCTAATTTCGCAATTAAAAAAATAAGCTTTCATTTGAGAGCAACACGAAACTTCATTCGTGCTGAAGCCGCTCTCTTATTTCACCGAATGGTACAAAGTCTTGGACGATAAAATCAACAATCTCAACGTTTCAACGTTTAGATAGATGAAGAAGCTACAAATATTTGAGGAACTCAACTTTAAATAAAACTCAGATCTTTATGTCTTGAGAAAGGTTAGCCGTTGGGAATGATTGTATAAAAAATCTGAAAAAATCACCTAGATGCCTCATTTTTTATAACATATTTTGGACGGAAGAAATAACATCGATTTTTGAGCACAGTCGATATTTAGAAACTTTTTATAACAAATCTACAATCCTTGATTGTTAAAGATAATTTGGAAAGCACGAAACAAAACTCGTAGGTCAGAATATTGATAATTGTAGAAGAAGATACATTTTTTCGAATCGATGGCGATACTTTTTTAACTATTTTTGAGTGTCACTATTTTTTTTTTTTTTTTTCGTGAAGTGCAGTTAAATTAATACCAAGTATGTCTTATAATATTAATAATTTTGAAAGATATTTCTAGAGATATGATTTTTTTAAAAATTTATTATAGTAACTTCGGTTCAGTTAGGAACCTTGCATAGTAACGACAGGAATAAAACTTACAAGATAATGGAAATACGTCAGCTATAGAGCAGTTGAATTCTGAATTCTAAAATGACCCCTTTTTTCATTGCTAATCGTGTTCTGGCCGCATTTTCGCTAATTTGATTAGACGCCTCAGACGTTAAAATTTCTAAATAATGCTCAATGAATTTTCAAGAAATTATATGCCCGGAAATATCCGTCAAAACTATTTATATTCCAGGACTAAAATTATATCAATTTGAACATTACGAAAAAAGTGGTACTTTAAAATTTAAACAATGTATCGCTCAGAATTCGGCAAAACGCATATTCTCCTAAAATATTTAATATTCAGAGCTGATAATTTTCTTTCGTGCTTTCCATACTATCTTCAACAATCAAGCGTAGCAGATTTTTCATACAATTTTCCTTGGCTATTCTAAAAAATAGACTGTGTTTAAAAAACGATGTTACTTTTTTCGTTCCAAAATATGTTATGAACAGTAAGAAAAGGCATCGAGGTGAATTTTTTTAGATGTTTCATACAATTATTTCCAATGGCTAACTCTCGCCGCAGTCCCTCTCCCCCCTTAAGTTTATTCAATTCAACAAAAGATATTACTTCCTAAAATTTTTGTTGTCACACTTCACCTCGTGGATTTTTTCCAGCACTTCATTCGTATTAGCAATAAATCATGAAACGGTGTAATTGAAAAAATGTATCTGGTATGTAATGCTCCAAATAGTAAAGTACGTTTTTTTCTTACAATCACTGATATAATGGTTATGAATTTTATCAATATTGCTCTTATCTTGGATTCAGAATTTTAGGGCAAAGTTCAAGAAAATTCCCGGTCTAATTTTTTTTATTTTGGCAATTATAAGCAAATAAAAAATTCTACAAAACTAAATTTAATTCTTGTAAAATTAATGGCTATTGAGAAAACGATTGATTTTTGATTCAACAAAATAATTTAGATTTCACGAGCTGATTATATAGAAAATCTCACAGAGATGCACTTAACTGAGTGTGAATGGCTGCTCGACTTTTACGAATCTCATCAATCTTATTCCAGAATAGTGGTATGGCGCATTCAATGTAGCTGAGAAAAAGTTGCAAAGCAACCGAAAAAGTATCAAGTGTAAAAAAAAGTTAATTCCAAGTTTCCCTTCATTTCATGGTAACCTCCATCTTTGGTTCACACATGACTGACCATTGTTTTCTCCATCAGCAAGCTGAAAAGTTACTTGCGTCAAAGCCGATAGCTACAGCAGTAAAATTTGTGGACTTTTCGTTTTTCGAACGGCGACTTTCAGCAATGGCTTCAGGCCATCCATTTAATGGTTCTAGTGGATAATACTTTCGCAACGGTTTTGCCTTCAGCGGCAATGTCCAATTTCCATCCGTTACAGTAAAGCGACGGTACCAAAAAAAAAAAAAGATACACGCTGTTCAGAGATAAAACAATGTACGAAATAAGCTTTTGGTTATTCTACGTGGTTTTCAGTTGAAGCTCACCACGCAACTAAACGAAAAATTGATTTCCTCTTTTTAAAATTCTGGAATTACATGGTGAAGCTTTTTTCTCAGTTCAGCTGCATGTTCAACGGATTGCAACCCTTTTTCTGTAGGTGAAATTTCGCCAGGCTTTCACATACTGCAGTGGTTCTTGTAGTGAAAAAAAAAAATGCTTTTGATATCACAAAAACGATGATAGGTTCATAGGCATGGAATTCAATACGTAGAACCGGATAATTTTTTGCTGTAAACGAACTAGAATAAAAGTAACCAAAATCGGAGATGGAATTAAAAATGTAGGGCTTTCAATCTATTTTAATCCGTTTTGGCTATCGTTACAAATGCAAAATGCCGAAACCCTCAGATTTTTTTTTCCTCAAGAAAATATTCATTGATACTCCAAAAAATCCTTGTAGTTTAGTTTTTTACTTATAATATTCTCACGAACTGATTTTACTTCTGAATAAAGTGCTAAAATGGATGGCATCCAAATATAGTTGGAAAAAAATGTATTCCGATTTTTTTAAATCTAAATAAACAAGATGAAGCTTGATGATGATGATGAACCTGAATGATGAAGGGAGAAAAATGCGCTTTTCGCAATAATTCATTAATAACTTTAATATTAATAACTTTTAAAATGTCTGAAAGTATTCAAAAATCCTGACGACATCAGAAATTACAAAAACATTCGCTCAACCCTTTGAGCCATACATTATTCGTTCCCAAAATGATAAAACTCATTGATTATTCTCAAAAGTTTGTTTAAAATATTCTAATTTTAACGTAAATAGTTGGGTCATTTACCGACCCACTGCACCCAGAGAAATGGATCTAAAGGGTTTATTTGAATCAATAATAGGGAGTATTTGAAATTAATAAAATTTTATTCAGATCAGATAGACTTCACTTCGATCAGATGACATTTTATTTAGATAAAACAGAGTCTATTTCGATTAAATAAAATTTTATTAGGCTGACCACGAAAAAAATAATTTATTTAATGGCCGGCCTAATAGTATTTTATTTAATCAGAAAAGATTTGATTGAAATAAAATTTCATCTGAGCGAAATAGGGATACACCACATAATTGATTCAAATAAACTTATCAGACCCATTTTTTTGGGTGTGTGACACAAAGGGTTAATTATTGAGACCGAGGACAATTTTCGTTGTCATTTTCCTTGACATTGGACTGAGTGACAGAATATTGGTTTGCCACACGGTAAGACCATTTTTCTTATATTAGATTTATTTTCTCGACGTGCTATTGCCGTGTACGTACTCGATACGTCAGCTGCAGTGAGTGTTGATACTTGAACAGACTTTATGGAAGTTTGCCAACGTTCCGTTTGAACCATCCATGCCTATTTGGCGTTCATCTCTGTATACCATACTATCGCAGTGCCTGTGCAAAGGTTGGATACGCCTGCAAGTCAGCATTCAGCAGAGTCCACAGCGTCAATTGAGAATTGGATTTGCAAAACGTTTATCGAACCTCAACCACCAGTTCGAAGTATCAACGATGCTGAGTAATCTGTGCTTCATCAAAGTCTATATATGTATAAGAGTTCAGCTTCAAGCGCATTATGGGGATTAGAAACATGTCCACAAGAACAAGAAGATTTGAGTAATCAAGCTTTGGAAAGAAATATTTATCTTTCATTTTAAATGACATATGAAGCATTCCATATGAATTCGGCCACAAAAAAAAATTCTTAAAAAAAAATTTAAAGATCGGTCCAATGTTTTTTAGTTTTCATTTAACATATAATGTCTTCGGACAGATTAATCGTATCAACATCTTTAAAAAACAAAAGTGTGCGTTTTTTTATCGGAAAACAAAATTGATTCAATATTGACTGTATAATTTTAATGAATGAATTCAGCCACCAAAAAAATCTAAGGATCAGTTCAATAAATCTTTTTTATTTTTCATTTAACCTATAATATCTCCGGACAGATTAATCGTACCAACAACTTCAAAAAACAAAAGTGTGCGTTTTCTTATCACAGAAAAAAAAATTAATTAAGTATTGATTGTACAATTTCAGGCATTATCTTACGCCAAAATTACCGGAAATATTTTTTTTTTGTCAAAAAGAATTCAGATACTGGTTTCGGAAAAATAGTTGCAAATTCTGTAAGTAAATGCCCAATTTTTAGTTTGTTTCTCCATGGAACTCAGCAAAGTTGATGAGTTATAGCAGTTTACAATATTTGTCGAAAATAAATATCGATAAACAGCAAACGATAGATTAGGTCCTCTTCTCGAGAGAGACGCTGTCCGTGCGAGTCTCCGAATTACATCAGCATCAGGTGAACACCGGAAGCTCTCTTTCAATGGGCAATATTTCGACAGAATTGTTGAGGATTCGATATTTCAAGTCGATTATTTGAGTATATAATTGGTATGTAATTGCAGAGAGATTGGACACTGAAAATTAAAATATTAATATTGAATGAACAGTCATAATTTGTAACGTCTCGTCTTTCAGAAAGAAAAACGAACTCGTGCAAAAGAAGCTACGTTAGAACATTCGAGAAGTTTAGTTATATAAGCGCCAACTAAGTTGTTGGTTAGACCAAGCAAGTTATTCGTTGACTAACCAAGTTATCTGTTGACCAACCAAGTTATTCGTTAACCAACCAAGTTATTCGTTGACCAACCAAGTTATTCGTTGACCAACCAAGTTATTCGTTGACCAACTAACTTATTCATTGACCAACCAACTTATTCATTGACCAACCATTGATTTCATTGACCAACCATTGATTTCATTGGTGTGACCAATAACTTGATTGGTCTAGCCAACAACTTAGTTGGTCCATAAATAACCAAGCACCTAAGTTGATCCCTCCAAGCATTTACTCCGCTATTTTGTGCTCTAAATTTCGAACGAAGTTATGTAACGCAGAATTATTTATTGCATTACGAAAAGTTTCGAAAGTATACAAAATTTCAATCTTCTGGGCTCACTTTTAAGCTCCTTAAACCCAGAACAATAACTTGACTCTCAGTGCATATTTAACATAACAAAAATATATAGCCTCAAAAACCCATAGAATAAAAAAAATTTATGCTGCTTAACGACTAAGCCACTAAGAAAAAAAGAATAATAAGTGCGAAGAAAAAAAAGTGAGAAAAAGCTCATGGCGAGATCTTGAAACTGGAGCGACGTTAATCAGAGTTTATCTCAAGCGCTGGAGCGCGTCCAGAAAAGTTTATTTTAAGGCCGAACCATATTTATACGGTTCCTTTCCCTTTCTTTCTTCCTCATACGATTCTGAAGCGTAGCACCGAAAGACATACACATAGTAGAATTGTCACGTGGCGCGAATTATACCGATTCAACCCTCTTATAGTCGATACTATGGCGGATAATACTAGCTTGTATCGATTCCAAATTTCTCTCACGTACAATCGATTATTTAACGTTGATAACTTCCGATCGGACTTTAAGGGAATTTCGAGGGTATTCTCGACTGCTGTGTATGAGAATAAGCTTCTCCGGCAGATTGTTCGCCAGTATATATCGGGTATCGACGCGCAAACCGAACAAAAAGTCAAGGATCGAAGATTGGTGCATGCGAGAATAAAGAACCGGAATCATGTGGCTGCCACAGTTGATGGAAATCTCATCTTCGTATCCACTGTACATAGAAAACAAGATAGGGTTTCTGAATAAAAGCACTCATATGCTCTCGATATCGATGTAGCATTGTACAAACTACCACAATTATATGTTATATATATTAGAGTGTCCCAAAAAATAATATAAAAAATTCTCGGCTTTTGATGGAAAAGTTTGAATATATGCAGAAAAACGTTTTGGTGGAAGGGCAGATCTGTAGATAATTTTTTAATTTTGTAGAGGTCGCTCATGCGAGATTCATTTTTATTTGAAAAAAAAGTTAAGTTGATGGATAAATTATTTGACAATACTTTTTTCATCCTTTCTTAAATAACATTTTGGAATTATTATTATACCAAATTAATTTTTTCAGCATTTTCTATATGCTTGATTTTTTTGAAATTTTTAACGCATGGAGAAGTGTTCAAAATTCACTCTGAATCTCACGTTTAGGCGAAGTGTACCGCTTGTACATCTTTAAATTATTAGTAGCAACCTACTATGACCGATGTTAAGGTTTATTAAATAAATATTTCGAAAATGAATACTATTCTGTAAATTTAATACATTCTTTACGTTTTAATAGAAATTAAAATACAAATCTGGCGTGAGCGACCTCTAAGAAATTAGCTACAGAGCCTCCCTTCCAGAGAAATGTATTTTTGCATCCATGTCCACTTTTCAATCAACAGCTGAGATATTTAAAAAAAAAAATTTTTTTTTTGGACACATATGTTACGAATAGTTCATTTGAACTTCTTTTACGTGGACCATACAAAGTTTTCACCACATGTTTTTTATTTATAGCGATCGAATAGGTGATTGAATATCGAATAGTATTAAATGAATACTATTCTGTAAATTTAATACATTCGATACGTTTTAATAGAAATCAAAATACAAATCTGGCGAGAGCGACCTCTAAGAAATTAGCTACAGAGCCTCCCTTCCAGAGAAATGTATTTCTGCATGCATGTCAACTTTTCAATCAACAGCTGAGAGATTTAAAAAAAAAAAATTTTTTTTGGCCACATATGTTACGAATAGTTTATTTGAACTTCTTTTACATGGACCATACAAAGTTTTCACAACATGTTTTTTATTTATTGCGATCGAATAGGTGATTAAGGTCAACGAGCCAGTGGGTGAACGGCAACCAGTAAATGGACACTGTCCATAAGAGCACGTGCATAAAAAACGTGTATTTACTGGGTTCGTTCGTCTGCTTAACTGTCAATTCACTGGTCGGTTTACCTTATACGAATTTTCATATCAGAAAGGATTGATAATAATTTATTTAAAAAAAGCTGTGATAATATGAAAAATGAATCTTTAGTGAAGGTCAGAAATGAATATTTTGAAAAATGACATTTCGAGTTGTCTGTTTGGACGTTTTTTCGACCAAGAATCGAATCTACGAATTCTGTCATCTTTCGTGCTCCAAAATTACTTCATTTTTATCTCTAAGTTGTATTTTTTTCTAATGCCCGTAAAAATGGCTGAAATGAGTTTTTCCTGTGATTATGCAACTTCAAAACGATGGTAAATATCACAGATTAATATCGTAAAAAATTACATTTTGAGGCTTTGTCTTCACTATTTCTCGGTTGAAAGTCGAGTCGACGAATTATATTACATCGAGAACGTTTGAAAATTCCTTTTTTTTTTCAAATAGCTGATTACTTCTGTGATATAACATGCGAGTTAAAAAGGATATTGGAGGCCGAACATCTATATCGTTAAAAAATCGGGTTTTTCTTTTTGTCTTTTTTCGACCGAAAATTGGATCTATGAATTGTGACAGTAAAAACATTAGAATTTATTCCTGGAAATAACTGTAGAAAGGCTTAAAATTTCTTTTTTTTTAAATTCGCAACTGAACGACCACAAAGCGTATAAATATTCGTCTAGATTGGACTCTCAACTTTGTCAAGCATTCTTGCAGTAAAAATTAACTTTTGTCCAGATGAACGAATTCATAGAGAGAAATAATTTGACTAATATATTTCGTATATCTTCCGTATTAGGTTCTCTTTCCACGGAAATTTTTTTTCGTCACTTTCATGTCAGAATACTGAGAATGGGCCAAATGGAAAAATAGTGAGAAAGCTCCTTTTATTTTTCTAATTATATAATTAATAACGTTTTTTATTCCCATGTTCAACTTAAAATAATTAAACTGACGTACTAATTATGTTTCAGACAAATTGAATTATTCAAGAACTTCTGCTTTGCACGAAAAAAAAACAGCCTAAACGATTACATTAACCAAAACAAATAACAGGCTCAAAAATATTTCCGTCATGGAAATTCGCGGGAAAATAATCTGACGCATAATATCCATGCACTGCGTCAGCATCTGCTTAACGTTAGCATAAAGTTCAGAAAGGAAATAAAAGTTGATGCTTTCGAGATACCGAGACACCCGAGAACTGGTGTAGTTATAGTACGGAACGTGTCCCACGTGCCGCACGATCGTATCGCTCGAATAGTTGGTCGTGTGGTTCAGTGCTCGAATCGCTTAACCCTGACTCATCCTTCAATACGACCTACATAACTTGCCGAATTTGTAGCGTCGATAAGACTTGTTGTCCTGATTCGTTGAATCAAGTATAATTGCACTATGATCCTTTGAAACTATTTTGAGTATTATTTACTGTCAAGGTTAGACTAGTCCCAAAGTACAGTAATTAGTACGGCTGATAATTAATTTATAAAAATCTACTTGACAGCAAATCTTGAAAAAATTATTCTTCAGTCAGTTCTGCTGGATGTAAAAAAATTAATAGATGTGTATATATATATCAAGTAATCACAGGACGAATCAAACAAAATCGTTTTCATTTAATAAAGATAATTTTTTTCACGTTAGTACTGAGATGTAGTCCAGATTTGATTAAATCCGTTTTGAGTAGTTTTGGGAATGGGCTGCAAATCTTGGATAAAGGTTTTTTTTTGTAGTCAGTTCTACTGGATGTTGAAAAATTAATAGATGTGTACATTTTCATATCAAGTAATTACAGAACGAATTAAGCAGCATCGTTTTCATTCAATCAAGATGATTTTTTCACCTCAGTATTGAGATGTAGTCCAGATTTGATTACATTCATTTTGACTAGTTTTGGGAATGGAACTCATACTTTTTTCGACTCTGATCTGGTACAAATAGCTTATCGCCTAATCGGAAATTTTTGGTTAATTACAGATATGGATGATTTTTTGCAAATCTTTATACATCATAATGTCAATACAAAAAAAAAATAAGCAACATTACTTTTGACTGTATTCATGCATTTTTTATTTTTCCATCAAAGCATAGTTTTGTTTCTTCGAATTTAATCAAATTTGAAACGGTTCTTGGTGAATTCGGTTTTGTTGAATCGAAATTCGTTTTGCTGGTTTCTTAAGTCCAAGCAACGAAAACCGAATTATTTTGCAATTTGCAGTTTTTCCAATTCTTATTTGTTTTTCCAGAGCGATTTCTCGGTCGCTAATATGTAGACATCATAATTATATTGCAATTATCCAGTTTATGTCAGCGATTTTCTTCAAAGGGAGAAAAAAACATAAACATCGTTAAACCCACATAAAAGTAATGGGAAGTTGAAAATTCCGCATTTATCTGGTCCTAACATTTCGCTGTCGTCAAATGTAGAAAAAAAAATTGAATTATATTCTATTTTTGAAGCATCACTTTAAATAAAAACTACAAAAACCGAATTTTCAGCCTTCCTACGTTATTCACTGTACTTTTAAATTATGAAAAAAATTGTCATTTTTATAATCCGGAAAACCATATTGCGAAAGGTTAAAAAAATGTAGGACAATATAATAACATTTTTTCCCTCATAAATATCACAAGATGAAAAAAGTATGGTACAAAACCATTATTCATGCGATTTAATAAGAAAGTGAAGGCAAAAAAAAAAGAAAGACAATGTTACCGTGAACATTGCACGGTGAAGATCTCGTAGCATTGGAGGTAATACAGATAGCACGGGAAGTCGGAAAATACGCGATGAAAAAGTAACGTGACGCCTACACGATCGCGGTATACCAAAAGCTACTGGGACTTAACCCACAAGGATCCGGGATTTATCAGGTAATTTCTGCGGCAGACGTGTTCGTTGCGAGTGAGAGAATAGACTTTTTATCTCATAGTCTCTCTCATCAATTACGTTCGAGGCTTTTCTCTTATTTTACATGCCACTACGAGCTTTACTCTGTGTCCTTTTTTCCATCATTCTTGCTCTTGTGTCTCTATAGTTCCTCTCGTGTTAAGGGAAAATTAGGAAACTAGCCGCAAGGCTTTACATAATCTCGGATAATAAGCGGTTTGAAATCTAATTTTTTCTTCTCCAAATTTCATACACGTTCATACTAAAATACATTTCGCATTTAACTTTAACCTTTACATTGCATACTATATTAATAAAAATGTATTCTACCTTAATACGTTGCCAGTTTATTAAATAATATATAAACCTGCAACGGCGTGATTGATAAATTGATAAAGAATCTCCATAATTTTCACATTTACAAATCCTTATCATTCTATGAATCTTAAGACCTGAAAATCATGTACATTAATCTGATGGCCCCTAGAATCCATTTTCACGTAAGCTCGATTTCGGCTCATAGAAATTCATGCTCGTCAACCACCATTAAGGCACTGATTTTTCCTCCTTAATCATTTATTATCAACCAAAATTATCTTTTGATCATCCCCTAAAGAGTATTAATCATCTGTATTGCATGAAGTAAAATAAAAAAGAGAATAAAAAGATTCGATATTAAAGTAAAATCTCAGATGGTGTAGAAAACGAAATAAAATAATTAATAGAACAAATTGAAATATGAGAATAGAATTTATAAATAAACTTGAAGATGGAATTTATGAAAGAATTATGAAATGAAATTTACAAATGAATTTGTTATAGTTTGAAGTCATTGTCAATAGAAGGGTGCATTTTGTTCGATAACCAAATTTAGTGGTCGTTATATAGTCTGTGGCAAGATGACCAATTTTGTGGTTTAATGAATCTTGAGGAAACGCTTGTATAAGCTTTGTATGCGACACTGTGACGATTCAATGTCATAGTGGTGTTTCTGCACTTATGTCACGACCACCAAAGTCCGTCGTCTTCAAGCGTACTGACCCGGACGTGGATGCTGTTAGCAGCATGGAACGCAGTCGCAGTAATAGCGTAGCTGCAGTAGTAGTTGTAGTAGTGGTTGTACAGAGGCGCGACGTACTTCCATATACTCTGACATGATGTTTGTGAAACTTCAAGTCCTCATCACCGAAGGGCTTTGTACATACATATATGTCTCGAGCTCCTTGGCTAGTGACGAAATTCCTTTCCTGTTTCTACATTCCAGGGGCAGCGCGTGCTTGCGAGGAAGAATCTTTGTTGATAACCATCAACGAAAAATGAAGATAACAAGAATGGAACGCAGCTTGCAAGGCAAAAAATGTACCAGAAAAAAAATAAAAGATAAAATTCTCCTTTTACCAATATTTACTAATATAATGTTTGAAATAATACTGACATTATTCTCATCACATTGATCCATTTTAACGCTTTGAGTCATACATTGGGCATTTCTAAAATTATAAAACTCAATAATAATCGTCAGAAATTAATTGTAGACAGTTAAATCTGAGTGAAAACAGGTGGATCGCTCAGCGACCCACTGCACCGAGAGAAAATATTTCATTGATTCACGGAAATCTACGCCAATGGACAGAAATACTCGAGTTTCAATACTATCTTTTCATTGAATGACTCAAACTCAATGAAAAGGAGTGATATTAATTCGAAGAAACATTTCTTTAAACCAAGAAATTGTCTCTGTTCTTTTCTCCCACTTTCCTCACCACAGCTCGAAATGTTAAAACCTTTTTTTTCCTAAACTACTCGGCAAATAAAGATTACATTTTGAAAGAACGTGTAGAAGTACAGCAGGAATTGGCTAAACTACTGGCTCCTTGAAACTCGAAGCCTTTCGTTCGGGAGAACCGAAAAATAAAAAAGTGAGGTTAGGTGCAAGAGAGACAGCCTATAGGCGGTTAACATTGGACGACGAAATTCCCAGCACTTGCTGCCATCAAGTATATGTTTCCATTAAATCAAAGAAAAATTTTCTCTAAAATAATGAAATTGTTTCTTTATTTTATGCCCATTAAGTAAATGTTTCTTTAAAGGCAATGAAACGTTCTCTTCAAAATTTAAGTGCACTATCTCATTGAAATTAAATAGATATTTCGTTGAAATCAATGGAAAAAAAAAATCAAACCACCCATTTCTTTGCGTCAATGGAATCTTTTTTCTCAGTGTGTGACTCAAAGGGTTAAGTATGTTGTACATGTTCACAGTTGTGGAAGAGTTTTTTTTTCATGTTATAGAGGAAACCATGACATATTTTTAAATATTTTTATGATAAATATTGTCCAGATGGTTGCTGAGATATAAATTAACAATATTCATACAATTTATGCTATTTAACATTGCTGCTATTCTAAAGCCACAGCTTTATACCGTGTAAACACATCCTGCAAGAAGTTGGAAAAAGATATCTACTAAAAAACGTACTAGTGACAAGAGGATAGTGTGAACGAGCCAGTGAATAAACGGGAAGAAGTAAATAGACACTGTCCATGAGAGTACATGCACAAAAAGCGTTCATTCACTGGGTTTTGTCGTCTGCTTGACTGTCTATTTACTGGTTAGCTTAGCCTACTGTTCAAAAACAAATATAGAAATTCTAAAGCAATTTACCGAGTAGTGTTTACGAAAGCACGAGTGAAATGTAACGTTCCAGCTCATTTCTCGAGCGCATTTTACAATTAATGATCCTTAACCATTAATTGTATTTCCTATTAAAATGATTTATGTTTTCATATTTAAATGTTTTTCAGAGGGTACGATTTTTCATCAATGTTTTATGTCACAATATAGAAAATTCATCGATTTTTCCAATGTAAGACACCAAAATATCTCAGGTCCGGTAAATTCCAAATTATCGACCTGTATAATTTTTTCAAGAAGTGGAATTATGTTCAAGGTTGGCTAGTAGTAAATTTGTCTCCTATTGATAATGAGTGAGTTACAAAATTTCTGTTTTCAAGAGAGTTTTAAGGTCTCTACATTTTATAAATGATAATCGTATCGGAAATTGCAGTCTTCAACGTGAAAACTTGCGCACACGGCTCTCAGATTTTCCATCTTCGAAAAGCTTCCTCCCAGACGCAAAAATCGATAAAAATGCTTCGTCATGAAAATGGCTTTGTAATAGATGGAAAAAAATGAGGTGGAAAATAAAGTTGTAGCAATGTGAAATTTCCAAGTTTCTAGACCCATTACATCCAATCCGCACAGGTTACGTCAATCCTTTTGTCGCCTCCAATTCAGCAGATTCAGTTCTACGTAAAAATTACTTCGATGAAAAAAACCTCTTCCGAATAAAATCTTTCCTTTCGAGAAAATTTATACGTCCCACTTGTAAACTTTCAAGATATATTTTATCGAATCCACCAAATTGCAATCTTTACTGCTGTGAGAATTTTTTTTTTCGTACAGCATTTTTGAAGTTTTGAAAAAATCGTTTTCACGTTATAACTTACGCAATTAAAGTGGCACCAGGCTAAAATATTGTATATGAATGGATCACCCGTAAAAACATCATGTGCACCAAATTTCGCGAAAATCTGTCAAACCGTTCTGATTTTATTATAATTTTAATTTTTTCAAAAATGTCTGAAATACTATTTGCATACTAGAATTTGCATGAGTTATAACTGATGAGATATCCGGCTGCAATTGCCCATACAATTTCACGATTATTAATTTCCGATCAAGATTTTGGTCTAATTAACTGTTGACGTTTGAGAAAATTACGATTTTGGCGAACAAAAAGAAAAAAAAAAGGTTTTACGAAAAAAAATATATATATATTTCGAAATTTTCCACAGATTTATCTCAAATTTTCTTCACACTTAGACGACCATTTAAAATAATATTTGATACAAATTTGACACTAATCGGTCGAGTGGTTCAAATTTTATGGCATTTTGAATTATTTGAAAAATCTCGTTCGAGCGCTTGCTCATGTAAATTACTAGGTATCGAGTTTCAATGTAAATTTACATGTGGACTATCATTACAAAATTTTTGAGTAACAATTTTACACAAATCGGTCGACCGTTAAAAATTTTACGTCACATTGAATTTTTATAAAAATGTCTTCCGAGTATAAACAAGTCTGCAAAGTAGAACTTTGCAAATTGCTTCCTCATTATTTTTTGCTTTCTACAAAATCTTCCTCTATGAGGAAGCCAAAATTGATCAACATACTTCCTCATACAGGTAGCTTTGTAGAAAGCACAAAATAATGAGGAAACAATTTGCATTTCTACTTTGCCGACTTTTTTTTCATGCAGAAGGTTTTTATGCTATTCACGGGTGGGGATCAAAATAGCGAGTGACCAACATAGCAAATAGCTGAAATAGCGAATTGTGAAATAAGGAACGTCTAAATGTAGAATGGCCATAATTATGGACTTCGCTTCTTCAGCCATTCGCCATTTTAATCATTCGCTATTTTAATTTCATTCCAATAAGATGGAGGTCAAAACAGTGAATGGTCAACATAACATAATAGCTGAAATATCGAATTCCATAATGATGACCATTCAAGATTCAGACGTTCCTAATTTCGAAATTCGCTCTTTTGACCATTTACTATTTTGCTCATTCGCCATTTTGACCCCCACCTAAAACCACTGAATATCGCTACAGGCAATACAACGTCTGCCAGGTCTTGCCAATATGTTGAGAATTAAGAAGGTGTTAGACTGTGGACGATTGAAAGCCCAATTCAAGCGGAAAGGTGAAGTTTGATATCGAATCAGGACCTCGACCTGGTGTAACGATCAGAGCGTCAATCTCTGATGTAGCTTCCAATCGAAACAGAGATCTGACCTCGCAGCGGAAGTTTCGATACCCTTGACGCGTGCATCCCTTGCCTCCTGTTTTCCGGTCGACGTGAGCTGCGGCTACAGAATGAGAAAATTTACGAGGGCAGCTGCCTTGCCGTAGAGAAGGATCTACGAAGCTAGGTAGCAAGCTATTTGGTGGTTACGGCCACTGTACAGTCGCTGACTATCGATTCCTCCAGCCACCGAAGAACCAGTACCAGGATTCTGGTGCTGGCCTCAGGCGCGCAAGCCTCCATCTCGTTGCTTCCGTCACTCTCCCTTCTGTCTCTCTCTTTCTCGCTCTTCGAAACTCTTTCACTTCTGGCCAGAATCTGAAATGAAAATCGTGCACGGTAAAGCCAAACTTGCCTACCTTTTTCTTCACGTTGCAACGTGGAATAAGCTTTTCCTGCCAATTCCAAATTTTGCCAGTTCGACACTCAGAAAGGGAGAACTTTTTATATTAAGTCAACTCTGTTCACTTTAAGCCAAATAAATTCAGTTAGATTTGTCTAAAGAGTTTTCCCCCAGTCGATGTTTCACTCAGGTCGCAATTATGGACATTCAAAGATATTTCGCTACTTCCTTCTCTCATTAGTCTCCCATTTCCGCTCTTCGTAACGCTTCATCTCCCGGTCAGAATCTGAAATGAGATTCGCGCATGGTAAAGCCAAACCTCCACCCATTTTTTTCTTGATGCTGCAACGTCAAATAAGATTTTCTTGTCGATCAAAATTTTTGCCAGTTCTATTTTCAGAGAGGGGAACTTTTTTTAATTAAATTAACTGTGGTTCCTTTCAAGCAACGTGATTCGGTTGGCGCGAAATAAGCTCAGTTGGCTTCGTTGGAAGAATTTTCTCTCAGCGACTGTTCCTCGCTTAGCTTTCAACTATAGACACTCGAAATTATTGTACTTTTTAATTTTCTCATTAGTCTCTCTATTTTGCTCTCCGAACCGATTTTATTTTCGGCTAGAATGTCAAATAAAAATCGTGCACCGTGAACCTGAACTTTCACAATTCAGTTGGATTTGTAAAAGTTTTCTTTCAGTAGGATGTTTCACTTAGCTCTTCATTATAGAAACTCGAGGGTATTTTCAGACCCTCCATTTCCTCATTACGAAGTGAAATCTAAGTTTGTGTGAGTATAAGATACCAGTCATGGGCAATGGGCTCCCAATGGTCAATGTGTGCATTGCCTGAAGCAAAATGTATATAACAACTATCTGCAACAGAAGGCAGAGAGTATACGAACTGCATCGTAACCGCGTCTCCTCTATTAAAAGCTAATGGATTATTAACCCTTTAGCGGGCGGAACTTTCGCAGTACTTCGAACTGGGTGAAACTTCGTCAATATACTTTTGGGTGTGTCTACGGCGGTTTCGTCCCGCAGGCAATTTTGCACTTAATAGAGCGAAACCCAGCAGAGAGATTAAAATTTCGAATAATAAAATCTGAGGGAGGTTGAAAATTCGATTTTGTTTTCCAATACCAGTGATCGAAGAGCTTAGGACAAGATAGAAAGCTGAGAAAAATTAGAATCCCGATGTAACTGTGTAACAAAGATCAATTCACGAATACGAAATTTTTTCAAAATTATTTTATTCGCATAAATCGATTATTCAATGGAATCACGCATATTAAGATTTGACATCGACGTCTCCGATTTGGCTCGTAATTTTTTGTAGGCTTAATTGGACTCTCAGTTGGATACTTTTTTATAGCAATTTTTAAAAAATATATTTTCAAAGTGACATATCGAAAGCCATAATTTGAAAATCGGAATTCTTTTAAAAAATAGTTTCTTCAGTATTGAAATTTTATGGCTAATAGCCAAATTAGGCAAGATTATTCTTAGTATAGTTTGGAAGATTTTTTTTTATTACGAAAATTATTTAAAGATAGAAAAAAAAATTTACTACGTGTGATTGGTCGAATATATATTTGTGTACGACTGGATCACTTTTCCATGTCTTGATGTTAATTCTGAGGAGTTGACGAATCTTCATCATATACATTATATCACGAAAGATAACTTTAAGTATGTGAATTTTGCATTTAAAGTAAAAATTCAGTTGCTTTCCCTTTTGAAACAATATGTAATGCACAGTTTTCAATCCCAAGTTCCTTATCAGTTTGGCCGGTGAACGACCTTCAGAGTTTCTAATTACTTTCAGAATAACTTAAACTACAAACCATTAAATTTCGATCCATTCATATTAAATTTTGTATTTTCAACAGGATCACCTCAAGGATATTAGAGGACACAGTTATACAAACTTATATTCATTTCATTTCATTTCCTTCCTTTAAAAATGAAACACATTTCAATATCATTTGTCATGTCATCTTTCTACGGAGTCTCATCAAGAATCGCAATGAGAATTCTCCGTTAAAACTGACGGATAATTGAGAAATTAACGAGAGAATATAAATTATTCTTCAACGAAGACATTCACGTGCACTCAGCCTTAGTATTTTCTCAAGCACGAAGATAAATGTACACTAATAACCGAGTTAAAAGTTTTCCTAGATTCTACATAATAAACTTATTTCTTCAAGAGTTAAATATATAGTGTTTCTCTTATAAAGAGGTTTGATTAATGTCAACAATGTTGACAAAAACACTACGACCCGTACATACGGTGTAAGTTGCCAAAATTCTTCTAGGAACAAGGAGCGCTAATCTCTATGCTGAGGTATGGTTGAGATAATGTTCCAAAAATATGAACGAACATCCTCGTGTGACAGTGATGACTGAAGAACGATTTCGCGGTGAGACGTCTGCCGTCTGGTCGTTTGACATTCGTAGCACATATGCAGCTGATTTTGCTCTTTCATCGTCGACTAGATTGCGTTTTTTGTTTATGTTGGAAATTACAGTTAAGTGCTGCTTGAAATAGATTAGGATCATATTTTTATGGATCAAATTTGTGATTATTTTTTGAATAAATACAAAATCACTTATAATTTTTGAGGACCAATCAACAATGTTTTTAAATAGTCCATTAAGGACATTTTTTTTTTGGTAAAATGTTGAATTAAGGATGTTGATACGTACAGTCCCACCAAAGGTAAGTTTCAGAGACAATTTCGATCACTTCCCGTTGGGATAAAAATCGGAACAAAATAATGCATATAAAACGCGCTGAAAAGATTGATTTCGCATAATAATAATCCTAAAATGTTATTAACAAATTGGTGAAAAAAACAATTGTTCAACAAACAATCAGTCAACCTAACTTTTTTTCTAATGAAAATGATATGTTAATTTACTTGAATGCATACGAATTTTTTCAGATTTTTTTCTTTGTTTTCATTTTTATTTTTTTTATTTTTAAAAATGTGCACGAAATAACAAATTTTGGATATGTGTTCGGCATAAAACCATCTACTACACTGAAGATTTTTTTACAAAACGCATATCCCATATTTGTTATATTTTGCGCATTGTTTAAATAAAGAAAAATCAAAATCAAAATAAAGAAAAAATCTGAAAAAATTCGTATGCATTCGAATAAATTAACATATCATTTTTATTTAAAAAAAGTTAGGTTGACTAATTGTTTGTTGAACAATTATTTTTTCACCAATTTGGTTAATAACATTTTGGGATTATTTTTATGCGAAATCAATCTTTTCAGCACATTCCATATGCATTATTTATTTCCGATTTTTATCCCATCGGAAAGTGATCGAAATTGTCTCTGAAACTCACTTTTGGCGGGACTGTACGTATCATACATCCTTAATTACAAACTGACTTACTAATTTCAGGGGAAAATTAGTAACACGAGTGCCATTAGATTACAAGTATTAGGATTAGTATGTTTATCAGGTCCTGGAAATTTTCCTTCCCTACAGACTAAAACATAAAGAAAAAATACCCAAACAATAGATACTATAGAGTACAGTAGAAAATCTAAAACTAAATGAGGCGATATAGAAGAGCAGATTGTGATCCTCTTGAAAGCACGATTAGTGAAATATTAATATTTTTGTTTTAGCATCTTATATATATTTGATAATTACGAATTGACGTAATATTTTTAGTAAACAGTAAATTTTAAGATGGTACTACTGGAATGGAAATCACTGCAGTAGCTTATACATAAAATAGTGCTGCAATGACAAAATTAATAAGCCCTACACGAACACTCAGCAGTTTCAACTGCAACGCTTAGTCTGGAATATTTTGTTTCGTAATCGCGTTGACCCGGTATATGGCAGAGGATTATCTTAGTCCGTCTGGACAGCCTGGATTAAGAGCTGCGCTAACTTTTCCAAGATATTCGTGCTCGAAGTACGACAACAAGGTAGTACAGCGAGGATATTAAGCGCTTTATTTTTATTAAGCCATGTATTCTCCAAACCTATGCACTATTAACATTAGAAAAAATATTCTTAATATTTCCGGTTAATTCGCTATTGACAATTATCTTTCCTGTTTCCAAAATTTACGATATCTCACTATCATACAGTCTGATCGAAACATTTTTTGTCCAATAGCAAATACATTACTTATCACAGGTTTGAAGTAAAGCAAGGAAAGAAAACTTTCGATCAGCTAAGCTTTTGAAATCGCGAAAAAGTCGGTGATTTTTCTATTTACGAATCATAGTGATTTCGAGAAGTGTTGCATTTTTTGACAAGACATGAATAAAAAATAAATAAAAAATTCTTAGTCACTACACGTAACATGCGTCGAAGAAAATTTTCAGTTAATGAAAGAAGAAAATACCATAATATTATGTTTCCAATCATTTATTTTATGTCATGTCATTTATTTTATGTAGTCAATACCCTCACAAATATAGTTCTTATCAACGATGGTATCGTTTCGTGAATGAATCATTACTTCCGTATAATGGTATTACTATCATGCCGCAATATCGTAGGACAGTTGCATAATAAAGTCATCAGATATTTTGTGGCATAGGAACTCCTCGCTATCGTTTATTTGAATCTGTATACCGACCATATGTACACAATGCCACACAAACAAAGCATTTGCGTCTCAAACATTCTTCTGACGTCACTAACACCCCCGGCATAACCAGATTTCTCTTAGCACCGAAAGTAAGAAGTTAGAAGTAAGAAGAGGAAGAAAAAGTGGCGGTACAAGCGCCTCATTGATAACGTCCAATATGCGATGTAAATATCTCATTGGTCATTACGTCCACAAGTGTATCTTTACTTTTGACGTATGTCGTTCACGCGTCGTCAAGAAAATCATCCGGCGAAGTTCTCACACCGATTACGCACATATTCGATCCTCTTCGTGCCGACGTCATCGGTGATTGGTTTATTGATCGACGAAATCTTGGAGTGCTGAAATTTCCAACTCTCGAATTATTCGGCGAATGATTCCTTGATCTCCGTAGTCTTGGACTGCTAAAATCAGTAACACCCGAATTATTTGGCGAATGATTTCTTGATTCTCGTATTTTTGGACTGCTGAAATCGGCAACACCCGAATTATTTGGCGAATGATTCCTTGATTCTCGTATTCTTGGATTGCTGAAATCGGCGACACCCGAATTATTTGGCGAATGATTTCTTGATTCCCGTATTTTTGGACTCCTAAAATCGGCAACACCCGAATTATTTGGCGAATGATTTCTTGATTCCCGTATTTTTCGACTGCTGAAATCGGCAACTCCCGAATTATTTGGCGAATGATTTCTTGATTCTCGTATTCTTAGACGGCTAAAATCGGCAACACCCGAATTATTTGGCGAATGATTCCTTGATCCTCGTATTTTTGGACTGCTAGAATCGGCAACACCCGAATTGTTTGCCAAATGATTCCTTGATTCCCGTATTCTTGGACTGCTGAAATCGGCAACACCCGAATTATTTGGCGAATGATTCCTGGATTCCCGTATTTTTGGAC
Organism: Tromatobia lineatoria; assembly: GCA_949699805.1. Taxonomy (NCBI): domain Eukaryota; kingdom Metazoa; phylum Arthropoda; class Insecta; order Hymenoptera; family Ichneumonidae; genus Tromatobia; species Tromatobia lineatoria. Next base: position 3,879,464 of record OX453052.1, read on the forward strand.
TGCTAAAATCGGCTACACCCGAATTATTTGGCGATCGATTTCTTGGACCCCGTAATTGTGGACTGCTGAAATCTGCAACTCTTGAATTATTTGGAGAATTATTTCTTGACACCCGTAATCTTGGACTGCTGAAATCGGCAACTCTCGAATTATTTGGCGAATGATTTCTCGATCTACGCAATCTTGAACCGTCCGAATTCAAAACTCCTGAATCAATTGGCGAATGATTCCTCGACCCCCAAAGTTTTGGAATGCCCAAATCGGTAACTCGCAAATTACTTGGCGAAGAATTTCGTGATCCACGAAATCGTGGACTGCTCAGATCCCTAGCACGATAATTATTTGGCGAATTCTTTCGACTTCTAAGAGACTTGGAAGGATTGGAGATCGTTATTTTCGAAACTGTAGGGTCTGTCCGCAAAGTTCTCTCAGTATTTATCGTAGAGGTCGTTGATATAGCGGTGCAAATGGAAGTTCTACTTCCATCGAGATTGTAAGCAATGGAAAATCTGCTTCCAGTTTTTCTTTCCCCAAACCACGACTCTTGGTGTTCTGAAAAAGTCTGTTCCTCAGCTACTTGTGTCGTCCGACTGGAAAAACTTTGCGAAGCTTCACTAGCCGTCGAAAACACGTCACTGCGTCTGGTTGAGGTTCTGCTATGTCTGCCTTCGCCTTCATGCTCTTCCGGCTTATTTTTCCACCTCTGTTTCCTCCTCTTCTTTTCTTCCCCCATTTCACCTCGTCGTCGACTCGGTAAATCGTATTCTAGCAGTGTCGCTGACTCGGAGATTTCCGATTTGTACATCACTGGCAGGATCGTTATTTTCTCGTCGGAATCCGGAAGACCAGGTTGGCTTTCATTGGCGTGATCGGAGTTCCAAGTATCCGTCTGGAATCCCAAAGGCTTCGTCAGACTTTCCTCCCGTTGAACCGAATTAGTAGAGAGTTCGGTCAGAGGACCAAGTTTCAACCCCGGGGAATGAGCCGCATCCGGATCAGCCGGAGAATCCATCCTGACGACTGTTCTCTCTGTATACGTACCCGTAAATTTCATCTGATGAGGATGCTGCTGTTGCCCAACTACTGGAGTGTAAATTTGCAATTGAGTCTCACTCGGCTTCAACACTTGTGAATAAGTTATGAATGATGTTTTCGTCTCGATGTCTAGAGACTCAGAATTATCCGGATGATGGACAAAAATGGTGATAGGATTTGAAAGGCTAACATCTGTTTGGGTGGCTTTGAGGTCACGAGAGATATCGCGTTTCGCCGATCCGAATCTTTCATTTTCAGATTGAAACGTTTCTTGATGACCATGTCTTTTTTTCTCTTTGTGACGAGAACTTGTTGATTCTTTGGTTCGGTGTCGTCTGTGCAAAGTTTTTGCGTCTTCATGGTGAGTTATGTGAGTGGTAACAAATTTCCCTTTGCTACAGTGACGATTTTTTACCGGCTGACACGCCTGAGTTGTATGACTGGATGCGCGGGATTTAATCGAGGATACTCGATGGATCGCTACGCTACCATCTGAAATTTTATGGGCGATCGAATGCTTTCGACTGACGCAAGAGCTCCGGCGACTTATTGGCACATCGCCCGAGTGATTCTGAGCGAAAGGCACAGAGATTTTACCGTCGATAAAGTGAATATCGGTATTTTCAGCCGATTCCGTGGGTTTATGTTTATTATTTCTTCCACTGGATGAAGGTAAGGCTGTTTTACCAGATTCTGTTGTTGTCGTAGGGGCGAAAGGTCCCGCAGAATTATTCGAAAAGCTGTGCGAATGATTCCTTAAATCGTGTTGACAATCATGTGAATTGTTTGATAATTGCTGGAGCCGATTCTGCAAATTAGTCACTGAATTCGGTTGACAAACTTGCAAATTATTTGATAAGTGGTGGTGACAATTCTGTAAATCATTTGGTAAATGATGTTCGCAAGTTTGCAAATCATTCGATGAATGATGTTGACAATTTTGCGAACCATTTGGTGAATAATGCTGGCAATTTTGTTGAAAACTTGATGAATTCTGCCAATCATTCAATGGATTATGGAGACGATTTTTTCGCTCATTTGATATATTTTGTTGATCATTTGATAATATTTGTTGATGATGTTGCTCATGATTTGATAAATGCTGATTATAACTTTGCCGATCATTTGATAAATTCTGTTGCAAATTTTGTCGATTATTAGACAAGCCTTGTTGACAATTTAGCGAATGATTCATACATTTTTGTTGGCAATGACTATTAAAATGGCATAAATTTTCAGTCGGTAATATCGATTTCCATTTGTTCCAGTTCTGTCGATTGAAATTATCATTTTGCTGTGTAGAATGAACAAAGCACTCGGGTTTTTCCAGCGAACTATCGATTCCACCCGAGAGATCGAAAAAACCATAGCCTGCAGGTTTTTCGTGAATGAGACAAACTTCCTTACTCCGAATCTGCTGAGAATTATCGTAAGACGCGCGACAAGAATTGTTCTCCAGATTGAGTTCGGCAGAGTTTCGTAGTTGGTGAAAGGACCGCGGAAACTGAGCGTCGACGTTTTCGCGCCAGATGCAGGAACCTTGAGCGCCGCGGCTTTTAACAACAGCCGAGAAGTTGGCGGTCGATAAAGCGGGCAGCTCGAAACTCGACGGGAAACCATTGACAGAGTCATTTCGACAAAATGCTTCAGCACGATGAAGAAAGTATCCGGAAGGATCGCGAGAGATCGCAGATCGTCCGGGAGACTCGAGGCACAAATCCACACACGAACCAATCCCAATTATATTCAGAGCTCTAAATTTACCCGCCAATTCACTAAACTTAGTCTGCAGCGGTCCTAGCTCGTCCTCTATTCGAGAAAGTGCATCAATTTCCGACCGATTTCTCGAAAAGTTTCTACCAGATCTGGGTTCTCTGACTTGATCAAAATTTGATTGTAGGTTGGAATCTTCAGGACTTGGTGGAAAGTAAATAGATTTTATCGATGGATTCGGATTATTGGCAATATCAATAAGGTCATCGACAACTTTACCACCGCAGGTTATGATCGGTTCCACCGAATTTCTGGACCGTCCTGGAAAATATTTCTGGAAACTCTTTATTTTAAGATTCTGAGTTTCAAGATCCCTGTTGTCCTCATTTAGGGTCAGGAAAGTGACGCCTTTCGGTTTGTTGAAAACCTCCAGAACATCTCTCAAAGCTGGACTAGGTTTATCAACATTTGTCCCAGGATCTGTCGCAGGATTCAAGGTAGTATGATCACTGGACTTATTCCCGATGGACAATGTTGCGTCTGACAAAGACCAACCACTGGACTCAGCGTAAGCGACGATTTTTCGGAACTTTTTGATTCGCGCATGCGACGATTCTGAGACTAAACGATCTTGTATGTGATCATCGGAGTTGCAGTGACGATTGTATGCTATAGTTGGGACGGATTCCGATCTTTCAATCATTCCTGAGAAGCTCCGAATGTCGGGAACCGTTCTATCGTCATTCTTGATGAGTTCAAGCGCTTCCGGAACTTTCGCGCCCAATTTAGAAGCTTCTGTTAACTGTTCGAGGTGGCAATTTCCAATCGCAGAGGGTTGAACGTTAATTGGCGTGCACTCCACTGGTTCAGCCCTTTGAGGTGGACCCTCGCTTGACGTCTCGTAACGGCAATTGCTAGAAGATCCACTGGACGACACTGCACTGACCTCCGAGGACGAGCACTTTTTCTCGATGGTCTTTTGATCCGACAAATCGATGTTGCGCTTCGAATTCACCGACGAACCATGTATTACCGGTTGACTTAATGGCCTGGATGCCGCAGGGTAGTATGTGCGGCTTTTAGCCACCGTTTCCAGTGACATTGTCATTTATAGCCTGTAGTTTGACAGATCGACTTTGAGAAGCAACCTCAAATTGTGTGCATGATTAGCGCGCGACGAACCTTTTACTGAGCAGCAAATAGGACGACGGAAATAGGACGACGACGATGATATTGATGCCAAATAATCGTCCCTAATTTCGGCACTTACAGCAAGCATAATTTCGATTAAACGTCAATTTCGGTTGCGGTTATTATTTGCGACTCTTGCGACTCCGCGATCCGAAGTAGTACGTCAATAAAAGAAGATCTGTAATGGTCGAAGACGTTAACGATTTCTCTGGGATATTTCAGGTTGTAAATTCAGGTTATTGAAGAAACGGTTTTTTAATAATCGTTCGAGGTATTTGAGTTCTTGGTTCGGTAACCTATTGATCAGAAAGTCAAGCTGACGATTTAGAGATACGCAGGTAGAGATGAGATTGGATCTGGAGCTAAAGAAATCGGAACGAGAGTAACTGCTATTCCAATTAGTATTTGGTGCACACAAGTGTTTGTAAAACGTATCTCTTGGGACTCATAACGTAATATCGGTAGCGGGACATTCATTTTTCGCAGCGGTGGCAATCAACCAGTAGTCAGCGAACCAATAAACTGCGGCGGCGTATTTTTTTTGTATCGTCGTCACAATAAAACTAACAGGATGAGAATAGTCAACAAAAACCCTTATTGTCCAAATAAAAAAACCGTTTCTGTATGCTTTCATAATACATGGCCACACTAACTCATGTAAAATGGTCAAATAAAAAATGTTGCCTAATAGAAAAATACTATATTTTTTTAAAGTCAATAATAAAGCCGTTCAAAAATGCAATTATCTAATTTAAAATAAGTTAAAATGTTGTTATCTGGAAATGTCATAAAAAACGAAATGTTAGTTGATCAGACAACTTTTCATTAATATTTATTTTGATAAAAATTTTTGTGGTTCGTTGAATGCTGAAAATTGATTAGAAGTTTTCTGCAAAATGAACATAAAGTGTTAACAATTGCTAAGCTTGTGCAATCAAGAGTTAAAAGAAGAGAGGTTTATAAATTTCACTGAAATAGCTTAATTAATTCCTATGAATTTCTTTGTGTAGAACAAAATAGTGAGCAATTTTTTTTCAAACATTGACCACATTTTGTCAGTAAAAAAATAAAAAATGTATCTGGACATTCGGAGAAAAAAACTCTAGGTTTAAAGTACATACATACAGATTGCTTGTACACAAATTAGGTTGCGTTAATGAGAATAAGGAAAATACTGAATCGAATCTAATCAGTGCCCGGAACAAAAACTATGTGGCGTGACTGACAACTTTTACTAGACCAAGCGATCATCCGAAATTCGTGAACGGAGAAACGTCCGGTCGTAGCCATTGAGTTGGCTCGTTTGGCAACTACGCGCAGTCTGAGAATTTCAAGGCAGGAGAAAGAAATATGGGAGACGAGTTTTCAACAGATTCGAGAGCGAATCCATCGAAAGTGAACTCGGACGACTAGTATTATAATCGTCTCTTGCATATATAACGGAACTCCCTCGAAATCGCGATATTTCTCGATCTGGTCGCGATCGTCTGTTTCTCAACTCTCAAAGAAGTCGTTCGATCGTAGGATGTGCCGTAAATTAACATATTTCGAAATATGATCCTGTTGCCGTGAATTTAGGATTTGAATTAATTTTTAATTAGCGATACGTTAAAAAATAATAACAACAATAATTATATCACTATTTTCTGCACAAAATTTAATGATTTTTTCGACATTTAAGAAAAGTTCCTAAATAAGAATTATGGATTTTTACTATTCTTATTTCAGGTCTCGCAGTGAATACTAATCACCGAGTGCAAGTTATGGTCGTAGTGGTTGAAGAATACCAAACGATCGACGAAAGTTCAGGTTGGATAGCTGAACCAGTCGACCTCGATCGCTAAATTCAGATTTTTGACTATCCCACAGATTCGAAGAAGACCTTAAAAAACTGTTGCATTATTATTCAAGGCATCTTTTACATTGCAAACGAAACACTACGAATAATTGCAGATAATCCTATCAGTACTAAGTGTAAAGTACACTCTAAAAAACAAGCGTATTGTTTCCTATCTTTTAGATTAAAACGTCTTTTTACGCAGTTACAAGTGCATTTTTTATTATATGGATGAGCAGCACGTTTGGAAATGTATAAAAAAATTGTCAAAATGTAAAACACAGGAAATTGGTATTTCCTGTCTTTCACATTGACAATTTTGGTTTTTAGAGTGTATGTGTAATACGATGTTAATGTTGATATATGTTGACAATATCCGTTTCAGCGTATGATGTGCAGACGGACTAAAAATTTAATTATGTTACAGTAATTAATGGACGAATTATTATTTTCCGAAACAGTGTTTCGTGAATTGCGCTCCGTAAATTTTACCAAGTACATAATTACACCTGCGTCCACTATCTCTAAAAATACGACAAATGTACGTCATTTCAATTGATTTCCTCTATTTTTTAAACTCTGGATTTTCGTTTATTGATTTTATAAACAATTTTATACCATAATGTTATAATTAATAATTAAATTCAAGGAAACGTAATTAAAAACTAAAAGGTTCCTTATTTCGATCCATCATAAAATTGCCCACAAAATGAAATAATGGGAAAGTTAAAAGCCATCGGTATTATTTATCAAAACAATTCTCAAAGAATATATTTAAAATCTTTTTCACTCTCGACAAAATATTCATATATTCTTGTATAAAACCTACAAGATATTTCAAAATATAATTGACATCAAATTTTTGATGGAATACATTTTTTTAAAATCCGTTTCGAAGTTACGCCATGATTCGAAGTTTACGAGGAGCAAAATAAAAAAAAATAAAAAAATTATTGTATCGAAAATGAACAGAATTCAAACGTGAAAAAGTAGATAATAAAAATACTATTAATTCTCTTAACATATTATTATCGTCTCTTGTTTGTTTTATAGATTATAATCTATTGCCTTTATTTCGATCCACTAACTCTCAATTTTATCCAATGATGCAACCTGTAAAGAACGTCCTTCCGCTTGTCTATTGAGCTTCCCGCGGCGATTGTTTTTCAGATCTGTGCAGACGTCACTACGTTTCGTTTCGACAGAATATTTATTTTTCACTGGTACGACAACTTCCTTCGTACATGTAATGACAATCCATTCCGCGATACTCTTGTGGCACGCAGGCACATCCGTGAAGGGCCTCACAGATATGCCCTCAGGCGAGCGTAACACACTGTTGTATCCGGCAAAACGTCAGGGGACATGTCCGACGATCGAGCGAATTACTCTTCTCTTATGGAACTCAACCATCTTATTGCATCCTGCACATTCTCTTCCCCAATAAAGTTACCTTTCATTTACCAACTTGAGATGTATACAATGAAACGTAAAGTAATTACTACCATTTATTTTTCACATATGTGAAATGTGATTTTACCAGCAATCGAAAATAACAGCCGGAGATCATTCACGAAAACATGAAAAATCATTTTCCGACTGAAAAGTATCTTTAGCAAAAAAAAATTGCATTTGGAAATATATTTACTAATATATATATATATGTATTAGGGTGTGGCGAAATTTTTTTTCCTTGCTCCCCGCCCAACATATCGTAGAATACGTCTTAGTAATGATCCTGCCAAAAACGGAGCTCATAATTTGAATTCTTAGAGGTCCATCATCGCGTTTGAAGTTTTTCCATTTAAATAACACAGGAACGTGATTTTTTTCCATCCTTTCTCCCGGCAACCTAAGAAGAAATTTTTATTTCATAAAATCAATGACTGCATCTTATGAATCATTAAATTTCGAACAAAAAATCCCGTTAAGTCGAATTTCTATCTTCAATATTTGATTTATTACAGAACCTTGAAATTTTTTATGTTGTGAATTTTCCGTGTTTTCTTTACATTTTCTAGCCAATCCATTGAAGTTAGCACATAAAGTTAAAGGAAAATTTTATCGTCCGTCTGGCGTACTGTTGTAAAAAAGTTGTTAACGAGTTTTTCGTATCGTTGATATTTACAAAGTTACAAACCAACAAATTTATGGTTTTTGTATTTTTAACTGTCATTAAGTGAACTACTGATGTTAGTACAAAAAAGTCAATAGAAATTTATTAGAACATTGAATTTTCTAGAAAATCTGGGTGAAATTTTATGTATTGCTAACGGTTTTAAGTTACACACTCATTGAATCTTATTTTGGTAGTTTTTTACGCATATCCGATAAAAAATTTCAGCCCTTTGGAATAAATGAAATATTGAAGATAGAAATGCGACTCAATAAAATTTTTTGTTCCAAATAAATGATTCATGAGATGGAGTCATTGATTTTATGGAAAAAAAAATTTCTTCTTAAGAATGGAAAAAAATCACGTTCCTGTGTTATTTAAATGGGAAAACTTCAAAGGCGATGATGGACCTTTAAGAATTATAATTATGAGCTCCGCTTTTGACAGGATTATTACCAAGACGTATTCGACGAATTTTGGGTGGAGAGCAACGAAAAAAAAAATTCCTTTTTTGGTACACCCTAATATATATATATATATATATATATATATATATATATATATATTCAATCTAAACATTTCCTCTAGTAAAAGAATATAATACCGAGAAATATATTCACAATATATATATTACATCTATGATATTCCATTAAAAAAATGATACCCGGAAATGCAAATATAAACATATAAAATACATATTTCGCTAAGTGAAGTAGATTCCCACATAAAATTCAACACTAATGCGACCAATCAGCGTCAAGTTGGTGGATAATTAATGGAACGATTGGCCAAAAGGTAGAGACGGGTAAATCGACGTCGTTTAGTATTTAATGAAGGGATCAAGAGTCGGATTTCCAAGCCAATCATATCCATAAAGATGATTCTTTCCATAACGATTGGTTTCGGTGAAAGAAGCAATTTGCACGTGCATATCAAGATTTATAATGGTCCGATCACTCATGTTACGTGAAAGTATTTTTATTTTAAGGAGTAAGCATTTTTAAGAAAGGTGGATACTCGCGAGCGGAATCGATAGGCATATCGATTGGGGAAGTGACCATTCTTGCTGCTGCTGCTGCTGCTGACGCCGTTGCGAATTACGGTCTCAGCTGCACTTACTTTTTCTCCATTCTCCGAGTAAACGAGACAGCCGGTAAACCCAAAGAAGTTTCGAGCTACGAGAAAGAGAATGTCAGGAGTTAGAGAGAGATCGCACTGGGCGAGAGGAGGATGTGCGAACGTCTGATATTTCACGGGACCGCTCTCCTTCCTGGTCCTTTCTGGAGCGCACTGACCGCTATACAGTTCACAACGTGTGCGATTTTTTTTTTCGCATTCACATGAAAAAGCTTTAAAAGTATATGTTACATGTTCGCCCAAAAGTTACACAATTGAGGCCCTATTTTTATGTTTCGCAATGAGCTCTCAAATGATATAATTTTTATCCGATGAAATACGAATTGTTGAATGTTATTCATTCCTATTTTTATTTTATTTTTATTCAGCGAGTCTTATTTTTTTTTTTCTAGCATACTTTTGAATTAAAAAATATTGTTGAAAAAATTGATTTTATTTCCATAATTTAAATTCAGAAAAACATTTTATAATATTTATACAATTTTTTTTAAATCTATAAGAAATTATAATAAATTAATATAAATTAATAATTATGACTATTGTTGCCAATTCAGTTAGGAAAATAAATGTTAATATGGGAAGAAAAAATGAAAACTAAGGAATATACAAATTTGCTATCGAGAGAATATTTTTTTTGTGCGGGATCCTACGAACAGATGTCAAATTGAGGCCAGCACGTGCGAAAAGAACCTAGCTTGTTTATTAAATCGACGCACAAAAATGAAAGTCTAACAGAAGTCTTATGAAACGTGGAATAGAAAAAGTCAACTTTGACTATGAATTTGGTGATTCATTCTGACCAGATTTATACAAATCATATTAATAAATTTCACTGATGTTTCTACCAGATCGGCTTTCACGACTATCAAGAACGAATGAGCATCATATCGATTAATGGATTTGGTGTTAACGGTAAATGAAGCGACCGAAGTGGATATGCCGCGCGTGGATTATACTAAACATGAAATTGTGAAGTGTATGGGGGTAATTAGTAATTCAAAACAAAATACCCAGTGAACTTAAGGAAATCTAGATATTCTTGACAATTTATATTTGATTGAAAATACTTTTTGCGTCCTTATAGAGAAAGCTTTGTTTTCGTGAAATTTTTTTTTTCGAGATTTTCATGTCAACATACTCAGAATCACTTTAAACGTCAATAAAAGTGGTCTAGAAAATATGTCTGTATGTGTGTGTATGTATGTTACCGAAAATTTAATTGTGCATAACTCACGAACGACACAATGGATCGAGCTAAAATTTGGCACGCAACTAGAGTATTGACTCCTCTGTAATTGATGTGATTTCTTATTGAATATACCAATGTATACAGACTTTATAGAATTTTCAATTTTTCAAAAAAATTTCGTGATCACTCTAACTTTCGTAAAAGTTCGCCAATTCAGCTAAATAATTCTTTATAAATAGAGAGACGTTAAATAATGTTTAGTATTGAATCTTAGCGGAATCGGTAAAGCGGTTCCAATTTTATAGATTTTTGAATTTTTCGAAAAAAAAATAAAAAATTTATCTAAATCACGTCGAATCTCAACAAATAAACCGAAATGTTCTACAGCCGAAAAATGCCATAAAACCCTGCTAAGTACGAAATTTGGTGCTGATCGGTAAAGTCGTTCAGATTTTATGGCATTTTCAATTTTTTTATAAATGTACATTTTCACTCATAACTTCCGCAAAAGTTTAGAGAGTAAGATAAAAATTTGTACTTAATCAAAATGCGATGTGAGGGTGTTTCAACGGTGTTTCATAGCGGCACACATAATAGAAAATTAAAGAGAAAAAAAGATGCAAAGTAGAACTTTGCACATTGCTTCCGCATATAAAATTTTAAGACAGCTGTCAAGAGAATATTTTGAAATTTAAATTTTGAACAAATCTACCTCTATGAGGAAGCCAAAATAAATAATAAATGTCTTCCCCATTGAGGTAGATTTGTTAAAAATTGAAATCTAAAAAAATCCGCTTTACAGCTGTCTTCGAATTTCATACGAGGAAGCAATGTGCAAAGTTTGACTTTTTCCAATTCTTATACGTTTTATCACAACTATGTTCGACTCGAAATAGTTAACTGTATAAGACATTGCAGGTAATTTGAAAATGATCATATTACTTCATAGTTAAAGTAATCAATGAAACAAGTTAACAATCATAGTGATGCTGACCCCTTATAATTTACGTCTCATTATGAACATATTCCCATAAATTTAATCATACAGGGCAGCTCATATAAATGAGGGCTTATGGTGAAGGCTGATTATACTAAATCGCTTGCAGACTCTAATTTTTACACATTATAGATCGATTTTAAGGCGTTATTATAGTAATACTAATAAGCCTCGTTTATATGATGGAACATTCCATAAGTTGCAAGTCTAACGAAAAAAAAAAACGATTTTTCACGTTTTTTATATAAAATTTTACAAGTCTCCCTTTATTAACATTATTTGACTAAAGCCAGTATTAGAGATAAGATATTGATTTTACTCAACATCGTTTAATTTTGAGGGCTATTCAGCTTGGCGATAATAATTAATGAAAGTAATAATAATTAAATATTGATTTATCGTTAGCAGATATCGTGTGTATGACCTGCACAAGTAATTAAAGTGGGTCAGCGTAAATCCCATCAAATAATGAATACCCAAGCGTCGGTCGGTACGACAAGATATTATGAAACATATATGAGGCATAATACCTCATCGGTTCAATCACTTTTTTCCTCAATCATATATATTCAGCTCACTCGGAAATTTTTTATTCGGTTCTCAATTTCACATATACTACAATGGTAACTTCATGACCTACAGATAAACTGTCAGAGTCGTGACATTTAGACGTAGAGTAGACGTACCATTTGTGGCTATTGTACCACAAAAAAATGTGTAGATCAATTTATCATTACGTTAACATATTTAATTCACTGAATGAGATAATGTTACATGAATTAAAGCTAATTTTACATTAAACATGCAATACTCAATTGCCCAATAAGTCACGTTCCTTATGTTTTTGGTTTGTAAGCATCATCATCATTCACGCGCTCAATTTTTGTATCGAGGGATGTTCGATGTCCAAAACTACGAATTTTTTTTCTTTCATCATGTATTTTTTTAGTAAACGTTTGAGTTCTTGGGATTGGTCCTCGATCGAATATGTGAAAAAAATTAAAAGGCCTCACCTTCACGATTTTATGTGTCTAAAATTATGCGTCCAGTCTCATCCGAGATTTAAATATCGCCCAACCTTATGCAGTTCTATAACATATTCATAATCTAGATCATGGAGCCTGCGGAACAACCCACGCTGATAGTTGTTACTTCATAGTCACCAGGACTATAATTTATATATCCAAAAGACCCATCAGTATAAATACCGAGCGTTCAACAGAGGATGGCACTCTCGAGTCATCACTCCTAAGAGAAACATGAGGACCTTCCTAGTAAGTATCCTTCTAAATTTCGAGTAAAATTCACTATTCCACCCCCGCATAATTTTTAAAATGAATTACAAAATATACGTATATATAATGATAGCCTCAAGCAACACTTAATCTGTAGACCATTTAATATATCACCTTGTTCCACAGTTCATCCTTTTGGCCGCCACGTGCGTTTTTGCCGCCGAGCAAAAGGCAGCCAAAAAAACTGAGAAGCGTGGTATCGGCCATGGAGACCTTGGTCTAGGATACGCTTCCACTCTGGGATCTGGCCTGGGCTATTCGGGTCTTCATGGATACACCGCTGGCCATGGTCTGGGCTACAGCAGCGATTTGAGCTACGGCTCTGGATACGGTCTTGGTAACGGCATTGCTCACGGATCCAGTCTTGGTTACGGCATTGGTCACGGATCCAGTCTTGGTTACGGCATTGGTCACGGATCCAGTCTCGGTTACGGAATTGGTCACGGATCTGGTCTTGGCTACAGCGCAGGAATCGGATACGGCAGCGGATACGCTTCCGGTATTGGTTACGGATCCGGAATTACCGGATACTCCGCTGGCGCTGGACTCGGCGTTGCTACCGGAAGAACCGAGCGCATCACCGGCGTCACCGTCCACCGTGACATCCAGGTCCAAGTACCGGTACCTCATCCAGTTCCAGTTGAGGTTACCCGCAAGGTTGCTCACCCCGTCCCAGTGCCCGTCAAGGTTGACCGTCCGTACCCAGTCCCAGTACCCCAGCCGTACCCCGTCCCAGTGACCCGTCATGTCCCAGTCAAGGTTGACCGTCCCTACCCAGTGCCAGTGCCCCAGCCGGTTGCTGTCCGTGTGCCCCACCCAGTGCCCGTCAAGGTATCCCACCCCGTGCCCGTTGCTGTCCCGGTCACTAAAGCCGTGCCCGTAGCCGTCCACCGCCCCGTGTACACATCCACTGCCACCATCGGCCTGGGACATGGTCTTGGATACGCCGCTACTGACCTTGGTATCGGACATGGTCTTGACCTGGGATCGGCTCACTACGGAACCGGCGCTATCTCTTCCTATGGAAGTCTTGATCATGGTCACATCGGAGGTCTCTCTAACTACGGTACTGGCGCTATCTCTTCCTATGGAACCCTTGATCATGGCCACATTGGAGGTCTCTCTACCTACGGTACCGGTGTGTCCGCGTGGTGAACATCGACAGAGCAATAGGCTTTCATCGTATGACGATATTGAAAATCAATGACAAATGTAATTTTCATATTTCGGAATAAATTTTTGTAGTTTTAGAATTTAATTACTATGCTATACAGTTTGTTACCTAAAAGCACCAGTACCTCATCCAGTTCCAGTTGAGGTTACCCGCAAGGTTCCTCGCCCCGTTGCAGTGTCCGTCAAAGTTGACCGTCCCTACCCAGTGCCAGTGCCCCAGCCGGTTGCTGTCCGTGTGCCCCACCCAGTGCCCGTCAAGGAATTCCACCCCGTGCCCGTTGCTGTCCCGGTTACTAAAGCCGGGCCCGTTGCCGTCCACCGCCCCATGCACACATCTCAAGTTAAAATTTAAGTCCTCTGTTCAACACCTTTTGTTGAATAAGAAACGGTGAAATATGCCCCTTTTGGAGGGCTATGCAAGGGCCTAAAACCTCATTTCACTCTGCACAACCGAATCGGTTTAGCAGAGCTTTAGTGGTATACCGACATCAAAAATAGTTGAGAACTGTGATTTTCATATTCCGAATTGAATTTTTGTTTTTTTCTTTTAATTCAATTACTGTGCCTACAATTTGTAACCCAAATAAAGAAACAATTAGGTGCTTAAAATTGGAATAAGAAAAACCGTCATTGATTGAAGGTATTCGGTTTTGATTACGAAATATGGTAGGTAATAAATGTTTTTTAAATCCGTAATACGTGCATAAAAAGTGGTACTTCTAATGACACTATTGAAAGAACAGCAATCTGTGAAAGTGCTACTGGTGATTCCTTTATTTTTGTCCTTCGGGTGTTACATTTTCTTCTCTAAGAGCATGTTTAAGGTCCCACGTTAAAGCACCACTGTTCATGCAAGGGGATAACGGTTTTGCTATGCCAGCATATCGTTTGTTAAAATAGAGGCAACATTGCGTTATCCGCTAACCTAGCAAAAAAATTTGATTTTCTAGCAAAAAATATGTTAATCGAGCAAAAAAAAAATGTTTAACCTAGCAGATAACGCAATGTTATCACTATTTTAACAAAAGATTTGCTGGTATAGCAAAACCGTTTTCTCCATGTGCACTTGTTACAAAAACTATAGTGGCCAACGTGGGCTGATTTTAGTGTTTACGACTTGTGTAAATGGAGCCCTCACTTTGCTCGGGCAGCAAGGCTCGCACTCGTCGCAATTAGTAATAATTCAGATATATCTGTTTCATAGTTATCGTTTTTTAGGGCTTCAGTTATAGCGTAGTAAAAGTTTATCCAGTGGACGGTACGTGGAAGAATCAGGAGCTTTTAACATTACATACAATGCCTCGCCCTTAATGATTCGTTTACAAGACAGTCTGCGCTTAATTATTCTCATCTTATGAAGCATTCAACCAATGTGTGGTTATGTGTGTATGAACGAAAGAACTTCAGTGACCAAGCATTAATAGACTGATAATGCTTAAACTCTATAGCAGGAAAACTATCGAACCTCGTGATTTGGACTACTTCCAGTAGTTTTGAAACATCACAAACGATAAACAATATTTTAACGCCTAGTTGTTATATCATAATGAATTTGGTTAATGAATACGTTCTCGATTGCCTTTTAAACCTAATGGAAAATGGCGCTGTACATCCAATAGGACGTGAGCGGATAATTAGCTCACATAGCTTAGCTTAGCACTTAGCTTAGATTAAAGCCATTCAAATGGCTTTAATCACGTCGCTTCCACAGAAATCGTGGTAGTGAAATAAATTGGCGCTTAAAACATAATCCGATGATAATTAAAATGTTGAGCGTACAATTTTCAGCGTATGAAGTTACGAGCTAATGGATGTACCAATTCACAAGCCTGGATACATCTAAGGGAGATTCTTTTTTTTAATTTGTGGAAAACTAACGACGATAGTACGAGCCTAGCAAATAATTTAAGGAGATTCTCACGACTCGGCTATTTTCGTTAGAGCTTTCACTCTTTGGAAATCGTAGGAATATGAGGCAAAGGAAAGCTCGATTTATCAGCTTCGTTGTAATGACGAGGCCGGCATTTTAAAATAGTAGACCTCGAGTGGTGGTAGACCTCGTTACGATAGAGTGACCTACAAAAATCATGAGATTGAAAAGAAATATTTTAGCAAATAAAAATCGCGGTGGATTTCTGCTCGTTCATAAAACAATGATCGTCTAATTTTCTACAATTTTTTCTTTAAATTGCCACAACCGTGTTGTTTTTCAGTAATTTATGTCCAAGATTACGTATATTTACATGGCAAGATCGGGAATATGACTCGGAACTAGGAAACCGACTGTCAATGTTTTTTTTACTTTCTCTTTCATTGAAAATAAGAACTACTTTCGTGTAGAGTGAATACTGGTACATATTTTTGCTTAAGGTTGCCCGATCGTCACTGTATTAATCAAATGGGCAAAGCGTTATAAATTACATATTTTACCAACTCTAATACAAAAATCTTAACAGATATTGAGCATCCTAGAATCATAACAATTAATATTAAGTATTTGATTTGACCAGGGCGAACGCAAGCAGATAAAGCATGCGGCAACATCGCGGTTAGCGGTTGATATGACAGGACTCGCATGTGACAGAAGAAGTGCGGTTAGAGTTACGATAGAACAAACATGATTGCAACGTTGTCAAACGTCAGTCTCCCGACCAGCCATTGCTAAAATATAGCACAACTCCACTGTAAAAATAATCTACTTAAAATTTAGTGTACTTTTACAGGAATTTTTTATTCATAAGCTAGTATATGAAATTTAGTATACAAGTGCAATGTAAAATTAATGTATTGTATAGCATATTCAAAATTTTACTTTACTATTACAGTAAAAGTACTTCAATTTTCATAATTTGCTTTAATTCTACTCGAAAAATACATGAATTCTGTACCACAATTGTTTATTAAATTTCGATGACAAGTTTATGAATAAAAATTTCCAATCTTTTATAACAGTGTCGTCTGCTATAGCAAGTTTAATGACAACTTTAAATCGATTTTGACGCTTAGGCTGCGGTAACGTCACGTTTCTTCAATTTTGTCGTATTCACAAACATTGTAAGTGTAGAAACATCTGTTTTTGAAATGGCTATCTTGGCATCTTATGTGTACATCTGAGATGCTGGGGTCATTTCTTGACTCAACAATGAGAATTCATGTAAAAAGTTGCGACTGTGCGATTTTATATCCTACAAACTATACGGTTAGGCTGATTCAAATATTACATGTCGTTCGCCTTGATGCAGATCCAAGACATATTTGAAATCTAGAGTTATATCTTGGAAAGCCTCTGGTAATTGACCCACGTTCAGAAAGTAACGAGCTGTCTGTCCATAAAAGGTAGTTACGTCGGGAAGTCAAATTAAGCTGATGTTCGTGGCCTTTTTTTTCATATCGTAATTAAGCTATTCACCTGTATTTCTTTAAAATTTGGATATTTCTTACGTTGAAATTAAATAAATAATGCATACTCGAAAACCGATCTTTTTCCACGGGACTTACGGGAGTATTAGCGAAATTAATCTTTCAATCGAGAATAAACATACTTAGATCAAAGATACATTAAAAATTAAAAGCAACGCACATTCGAAATTCCTATGCGAATTTATGAGTACCATGAAAAAATAAGATCACAGGTCATATGTTAAAGCGAACTCATTATACAGTGCACGATTCCGGAACAGATGACTTATCTAACCTAGCTATTATCTGATTTTCAAGATGTCGTCGTATAAACGCAGTCAAATTCGTACTGATAAAATAATTTACTTGCAAATGATTGTGTCAACCTGATGACAACAGTGTTCACAAATTCTCGATTATTTTTCATACTAAGAGGTGAATCCTATTCGTAAAATCGGCATTTGTCAGGGTTGTACGAAACAGTTGACGTCAAACGCGTTACTGTACATGGCGCACTTCTGAGCCTCATGTTTGCTAATTGCATTGCGTAAAAAAAAAAAAACAGTATCGATATACGCATTAAATGACTGAATACGTTTAATATAATAGCGCTATATATAACGGCTTATTTTATTTAACGATGTTTAACGATGATGTCGAATGAACAATTTACAATAAAACCGGTCAGCTAGCGTCAGAACTCGAAGCAAAGATGAACCATGATCGGCGCCGGATCATTAACGACTGATAAGACTGTGAAGTTGTCAAAATATAAAACGCATGACTTCGGTTCGAAAATCCGCAAATCTGCGTGTGCATCTTTCAGGACTGAAAGATTGGTGATCAATAGATGCAGATGCTATTTGTAGCAGGTTTTTATACTGCTCGCCCCACCATCCAAAAGACGCGAGATCATCGTTAACGTTACTGGACTTTTGGACCCAAATAACCGTTCCCCTCGGTAGGTAAGCTCACGGCTGGTTACCGAACTATAGCTAATAGCACACTGTAGACGGAATTAGCGAATTTTTCGTTCTCCATAAGGCATTCCATCATAATAGAAATCCTGAATCTATTAATAGACTTCATATAGTGACTGCGTGTATATAGGTAAAAATGATAGCCTTACCTGGATTATATGCGACAAAAAAAATCGGGAAGTTAGACTTCACAACAATTACCAAAACATAACACAAACTTCGACATTTTTTTATCACAACCCCCGATAAATTAAAGATAGTGACGATAACGATAAGAAAAACCTCGTAAGATCATTAAAGTTGCTACATAATAATTCTTACTTTATAGATACCACGATTTCATTTTTTTTTAGTTTAATCGTAAGAAAGATATTAAAGTTAAAAACATAATAACTGATAATAGGGAAAGGATAAAAAGATTTTAGAGTTTACACATCGATAAAGTAAGTTCATAATTTAGAAACTTTTTTTTTAAAGGTACAGTAGCTGTATTGACAGAGAATACTATCTGTTGATGCGGAACCAGCTAGATGTTGATATTTTATTCTTATTTTTCGGTGAGTACGTGTGTGCCTAATTTTTTTATATTCAAGGAAATTTAATGAACATAACTTTCAGTTTCTTTTCTTCTATCTTGGAATTCCAGAGTGAAATATGTGCAGACGTCACATTTTGGGATCGGCCTGTGATCGAATTTGTGGAAAGTATATATACACTGAAAAAAAAAATCGTTTAAATCAACAAAACGTGCGTTTGCCGGCAGCGAAATGCATATATTGTCGTTTGGACAAAATATTTGGCAATGTTGATCGAAACATCTATTAATAGTATCACCAGCCGCTTCGATTAATCAAATATTTCTTTCGATCAAACAAATATTTATTTCGCCGCCCGCAAGCGCACGTTTTGTTGGTTCTAACAATTTTTTTTCTCAGTGTAAGAGGTCTCACCTTTTTACTTATGTATCTTAAAAATTATGCGTTCCTTCCCATTCAAGATTTTTAAATTCAACCCGGCTTGATCCAGTTCTATACATATTAAAGATCTAGATCATGGATTCCACTGAATTACCACACTAATAGTTGTTACCTAATAGTCTTCAGGACTGACATAACGCAATGCCCAAAAGAACCTGGCGTATAAATAGCCAGTGTTCATCAGAGGATGGCACTCCCGAGTCATCACTCCTAAGAGAAACATGAGGACCTTTCTAGTGAGTATCCTTTCAAATCTCTAACAAAACTCGTTATATCACCAAACAAGTATCATTTTCTAAACAGAGGCTAAAATAGTATATTCCGATACAAGAAGCCAAACGAGCATTTTTGCGCACTACGAATCTAAAAAACATTCACTCGATCAGTTCGCGAGTAAGGTTAGCCTCATGCGTTAAGCCCTCTTATCCTTACTAATACAATGCAAGACAGAAACCGCAAACAGTGAGCAAAATGCGGTCTTACCCACCGTAAGACTATTTTGCCCAGTGGTACAGTCATTTTGTATCTCTAAACGTTGCACAAACGGGGGTTTTGTATGTACGATTAACAAAAAAATATCGAAGATGCTGATAACCTTTGATCGAACACTTTATTAGTAAAATATTACATATAATTATTATCTGATTTCCAGTTCTGCCTTTTGGCCGCCACGTGCGTGCTCGCCTCCGAGCAGAAAGCAACTAAAAAAACCGAGAAGCGTGGAATCCTTGGCCATGGAGACCTTGGTTTAGGATACTCTTCCACTTTCGGATCTGGTCTGGGCTACGGTAGCCTGGGAACTTCGGGTCTTCATGGATACACCGCTGGACATGGTCTCAGCTACGGCTCAGGACATGCTATTGGATCCGGCATTGGTCTCGGATCAGGCTACACTCTTGGATCCGGCATTGCTCACGGTTCCGGTCTTGGCTACAGCGCTGGAATCGATTCCGGAATCGGATACGGCAGCGGATACGCTTCCGGATCTGGCATTACCGGTTACTCCGCTGGCGCTGGACTCGGCGTTGCTACTGGAAGAACCGAGCGCATCACCGGCGTCACCGTCCACCGTGAAGTCCGGATTCCAGTACCTGTACCTCATCCAGTTCCATTTGAAGTTACCCGCAAGGTTCTTCACCCAGTCCCAGTCCCCGTCAAGGTAGACCGTCCCTACCCCGTCCCAGTTCCCCAGCCGTACCCCGTCCAAGTGACCCGTCATGTCCCAGTCAAGGTTGACCGTCCTTACCCAGTGCCAGTTCCCCAGCCGGTTGCCGTCCGTGTGCCCCACCCAGTGCCCGTCCACGTACCTCACCCCGTGCCCGTTGCTGTCCCCGTCACCAAAGCTGTGCCCGTTGCCGTCCACCGTCCCGTGTACACATCCGGCGCCACTATCGGCCTGGGGCATGGTCTTGGATACGCTGCTACTGACCTTGGAATCGGACACGGTTATGCCCTTGGATCGGCTCACTACGGAACCGGTGCTATCTCTTCCTATGGAAAACTCGCTCATGGACACCTCGGAGGTGTCTCCACCTACGGTGCTGGTGTGTCCGCGTGGTAAATATCGGTATTGGCGAAATGTTTGCATACGAATTCGGTGCATCTCGATAAGCCTAATCGCACAGCCATCGATATGTGGTAAAATTCCGCAAAGCGATGAGTTTGAATCTTATAACGATATTGAACATCACTAAAAAGAATTTATTTATTTATTTGGAAATAAATGTTCGTAGTCTTAGACTTTAATTGTTGTGCCTACATTTTATTACCCAAAACGATTCATTTTTATTCGGTATGCATGGTTAGCACAACGAAAACTCGTATCAATATCAGGTATTGAAGTTTTATTTTGAATGTGTTGCTGATCTATATAGTAACTGTGGCGCCACCGATTTAGATCGTAGGTAATAGATAATAATTCAGTATTGGTATAATAATTAGGGTATATTTTTAAAATCGTGATCGATCTTTTTGTACTTGATTATAGCGTTATAAAAATACCGAACCACCTTTTGAGTGGTTTATTGAAAGATTAAGAATCTTCGTCGTAATACAAATACAATGCCTCCCATTAACTTGTCTTTAGCACAGTTTCTGCGATATCATTCCCATCTTATTGAGCGTTAAACGAATGTGTGGATATATGTATATTAACGAGGGAACTTTAATGACTTAGCATTAATATGCGAATCCTAAATTTATCACTAGACTACATATAGTGACCTCGCGTAGACCGGACCCTGATAGGATTTCATGCTAGGAAGAATCGCACGAGCCTTTTTCCATTTTTAACATAACCTCTTATTCTTCAAAGGGAGTTTTGGTTACGATAATTGGAAATCGTATAACTCCAAAATTAGTTGCATTGATCAATTAGTACATGTCATTATATAGTTATCTAAATTGTTAGCGTTTGTTAGTGTAATCATGAGAAAGATAGCAGAGTCAAAATCACACATAGCGAGTATTAAAAAGGGTACAAAAGGGCTTTAGAGTTGACCGATCGATATGGTCGATATGTGCGCTATAAAAGGTACGACACATGCGACGAATAAGAGCAATCCGTACCTCCTGGCAAAAGATATCAATGGCTTTTCCTAATGGGAACACAGCGTGACCCGGCGAACTTAGCGTCATCGATAACCATCGGGCATGACACTGATTGATGTTGACTCATAAATGCGTCCCAGGAAACCGCCTGGACGTTATGCGGCGGATGCCAGGATGCGGAGATTTTCACACTGTGACAATTAGTCCCTGGATATAAATAAATCCCAAGGGATATCACATATCTGTCACATACTGCGCCTAATATGATACTATAGTCATGTATGTAATCATGTCTATGATGGTACAGCTATATTTTGTGACACGTATATTTATTATTGTTTTTGTGCCTGGTATTACTCAATTGTGACCGACGATGTAGAAAAATTTATTCTTCAAATGACTGAATCTACAGCGAGTTCTACTGTTAAATTATTCACAAAGTTGTCTCGAAATTTTGACATTTCTCAATTCAACAACCATCTCCTGCAAACAGATACGTGGGCAACACTCCTTGTCCAACTAAATTATGACTTAACCTATACTCAATTTCCGGGTTCACTTTAACGATTTATGGGTAGACTTCAAGGACATCGCGGCAGACGAGCAGTAATTTGGAAACTTGAAAACAATTTTATCTTTTAATTTTGAATAATAGCTTTGCATATTTGATTCGTGCTAAGTTATTTGAAGTTGCATTAGAGATAGTCTCCTATTAATTACCGGTCAATAGATTCATTTCATTTCAATTTATGTACATTGCGACGAACAGAAATAAGGTTGACGTCACAACCTTATTTCTGTTTACTTATGTTACATATGCTCACAAGTTTTTTATCAACGGATTAGAAAACAAACTCGTTTGACAGTCTCATAGAAAACCGTCTTCTTATCAAATGAATTAATTTTTTTCGAGAAGCCATAATTTTTTAAGAACCTTTATAACTTTCTTCCACAAAAAATGTTTTTATAACTGATTTCTTAATAGGGCGTTTGATGATCTTGACACTCCATATGCGTCATGAATGGGAATCTCTGAAGATATATCCAACGGCATAAACTTTAAAAAGTTACACGATAAAAATAACAATATTCAAGATGGATGAACAATTTTACTATAAAATCTATTGATGGTTGACAAAATTCAGTTGATTCATTTGATGTGAATAAAAATAAAGCTTCCCAAAAATTTGTCCAGTCATTTCTTATCCCGAATTCATAAATAACCTTTCGGGTATTTTTATTAATAAAAATCGATGTGTTTCACAAAAGCATGTCTAATGGATCTTTAACTATTCAATTGTTGACGTGACTAACTATGTTCACTGCGACCGATCAATCAGTAAAAGTTACTGAGAAAATAGTTCCACGTACTACCAATTAGTAGTTACAGCTTAATAGATGTCAGGACTGCAACGATTTCTCTGAGTGAACATACGTGGCAATAAGAAATCTGTGTCTTATGACGGAAATTCTGCCGTTTTAGGTCACAGATTTGGTGGATGACGAGGAGAGATTTATCGTCGAGTAATCTACGGACTCGGAAGAAATTCCGTCGTTGTTACGTGTTAAGATATATATACGTGAACGTGCTCAGTCTAGGTGACAATTGTACACTGAAAGACGTGGAATTTCATCGAGTTAATTGTTCGGCCATTATATCTCCAGCAGTGATTCCATTGCGCAGACCAATTCGCGTTCGTGCTAAAGAGGACGTACAACTTTGGATCGAACGAACGTGTTACTCCACTGAAGAAAAAGTTTTCTGAAAGCGGAGCTTGAATTTCTTCCTCTCCTCCTTACAAAATGATTTATAAAGAAACTTATATTGCGTAGTCCCTCAGCGACGCAATGCAAATGACTTGCAAAAGCCTAACTTTTATTTCTACTAATGCAGAAAAACATAGAAAGTATGTGGATAAATGGGGTGTGAAAAAGAAAAGTAGCGTTTATTTATTTTAACCAAAGTTGTCTGTATGCGAATATTATACAAATGACAGACTCAAGAAACCACTTAGCTTACTTATCAATAATTTTTAACTCGAATGAAGTAGTTTTTAAAATATGGTCTGAAACATTTTCGGTCTTCAATAATTCTGTACGGGACTGCGAAAGTTTCGGAGCCGTGAAAAATGTCATTTAACTAATGGCAGAGATACCGGCCGAATTTCTTCGGCCCCATTGATAATGAGATAAATGATATAAGATAACAGAAAGAAATTAAATCCGTTCTAAAAAAATTGGATAGTTATAGACGAAATAACATTAAAGAATTGATTTATTAATATTACAAACTTAGTTTATCGTAGCTTAAATAAATTGGCAATTTTTTTCATAGACTAAAATGAAAGTTGTGTAGGAGAAGCCCTTAAGTTTCTCTTTCCATTCCTAAAGAAATTATTTATAAATGAAGTTTTATAGCATAGCCATTCAGCGTTTCGTTGCCCATAAATTGCAACAGCCCAACACTTTTTTTTTCGTAAATGCGAAAAGTGTAATAAAAATGAATGTGCTAATAGGGCACGAAGTTGGAGTAGAGATTGTAATTTTTTAACGGATAAATATGTATATGAACATTACAAGAATGTCATCCTCGATGGATCACTTATCCTAGTCATTAATAATTCCAAACATGAATTGAGTGATCCTTAAAAAATGGTCTGAAACATCTCTGGTCCTTAACAAGACTGTCATCTAATGATTGTAGTATTCCGAAAAGACAACTTACATAATATAATTACTAAAAGAAGAAGTTATGGTGCCGTAAAAAATCTCGTTCAACTGATTTCAACGATTGCAGCTCAATTTCCTTGAAACCGGGCAATAAAAAATAAAATTAATGATATCAATTAATTAAAAAGTTCCGAACTGTCTCAAAAAAAAATTCAAATTAGTTATTATATATGAAACGAATGAATTTATTGTTGACTAAAGCTTAACTTTTCGGATCTTCAAAACATGGGACATTTGTTGAACAAAAACCTTATTACCTGTATCTACAACAACAAAAAAAAAAACAATTTATGGAATTCTACAGGACACAAATTAATTCATTAGTGATTACAATTTAATTTCTATAAGCAAAAAATGATTTATAGTAGTAGTAATCGTTATTTATTGACAATACATTTACATAGTAATAATAATAATAATAACTTCCTGTACATTATAAATTATTCGCTATTGACACTTGGCCATCGACCGAAGTCCTTCAGCGATGATTTATAATTTTCAAAAAATTATGTAATAATAGATTAATCTCGCCAAGATGATAATGGAGATGAGATAGGTAAGCACTCAAGCGCTATTAGATGTTTGTTTCGGCTCAGAATTGGAAACAATGTTGAACCAATCCGCGGAGATCTGAAACAAACGTAACTCGGGCGCAGATCAGTGCGTAAACCGTTTGGGCGGTCACCTTTCTCGACTCAAAGAGAATGATCTACCTGGCCAGGGCGAGCGTTCGCATCGTCCGGCATATTACGTCACGCGAGAATCGGATGGACCAGCTGCAGAGCAAAAAGGAGGAGTCGCGGATCTAGCGCATGGGTGTGTGCCGCCCGGCTTTCAGTGAAAGTGATCGCGACTTCACGCGTGTAACAGTAGACGACTGCGAATGCACACTGATTCAGTATAAAAAGCCAGCGTCGACCAGAGGATGGCACTCTCAAGTCAACACTTCTAAGAGAAACATGAGGACCTTCCTGGTGAGTATCCTTTGGGATCTCAAGCAATTTGGCTGTTCATTTCCAAATAAGCAGTCCTTTGCCAACCAAAACATAAAAAATTCCATCATTATTCGATTAAAAAAATAATAATACCTAAAACTGCATATTACATCTACTTTTTCTTCCATAGTTTTGCCTTTTGGCCGCCACGTGCGTCCTCGCCGCCGATCAAAAATCGGCAGTGACAAAAAAAACCGAGAAGCGTGGTATCCTCCATGGTGATTTCGGACTAGGTTCGTCCAGCATTGGCCATGGATACGGTTCCAGTTTGGGATCTGGATTAGGCTATGGTAGCCTGGGATCTTCGGGTCTTTCCGGATACACCGCTGGACACGGTTTGGGCTACAGCAGTGGTCTCAACTACGGCTCAGGACATCTTGGATCGGGCATTGGTCACGGATCAGGCTACACTCTTGGATCCGGCATTAGTCACGGATCAGGCTACACTCTTGGATCCGGCATTGGTCACGGATCAGGCTCTCTTGGATCCGGCATAGGAATCAATTCGGGACTCGGCTACGCCAGTGGCTACGCTTCCGGTATTGGTTACGGATCTGGAAGCGCTGGATTTGGTGGTCTGAGTGGATACTCCGCAGGCTCTGGACTCGGCATTGCCACTGGAAGAACTGAGCGCATCACCGGCGTCACCGTCCACCGTGAAGTCCAGGTTCCAGTACCTGTACCTCATCCAGTTCCAGTTGAGGTTACCCGCAAGGTTCCCCACCCAGTCCCAGTCCCCGTTAAGGTAGACCGTCCCTACCCCGTCCCAGTTCCCCAGCCGTACCCCGTCCCAGTGACCCGTCATGTCCCAGTCAAGGTTGACCGTCCTTACCCAGTGCCAGTTCCCCAGCCGGTTGCCGTCCGCGTGCCCCACCCAGTGCCCGTCCAGGTACCTCACCCCGTGCCCGTTGCTGTCCCCGTCACCAAAGCTGTGCCCGTTCCCGTCCACCACACCGTCTACTCTTCTGGATCCAACATTGGCTTGGGATCTGGACATGGTCTTAGCTCTTACTCTGGTTCCACCTTCGGCTTAGGAGCTGGACATGGTCTTGGTTCTTACTCCGGTTCCTACTCCGACCTTGGCTCGGATCTCAGTGCCGGACACGGTCTTAACCTTGGATCTGCTGGATACGGAAGCAGTGGCATCTCATCCTACGCTGGTCACGGTTCCCTCGGCGGTATCTCGTCTTATGGTGGTCACGGATCCCTTGGTGGCATCTCGTCTTATGGTGGTCACGGATCCCTTGGTGGCATCTCGTCCTACGGCAGCCACGGATCTTCCATCGGTTCCCTCGGCGGTATCTCGTCTTATGGCGGTTATGGATCTTCCTTCGGTCACGGTGCCGGTCTTGGTTTGTCTTCCTACTCCTCCGGAGGAGCTGGATACGACTACTCCACGCCCATCAAGAAGTGGTGAACATCACCTCTATAGTGTGCTTGCAACTTATCATTGTACCCAAACATGAATGTGAGATGTTATGTTTTGTAACCAAATAAATGTTTGTATTTTTCTACTTCAATAATCGTATCTTCATTGACATCCCAAAACGAACCCGCCTTCATGTCTTCTATATTTATATCTTTACTGTCTCTATTGACCTTACATACTAAGAACTGGCAATCTGTCGTATTACTTCTATCTTCGGTAAAGTCTTCCTAATTGTACCTTATACTGGTCTTCAATCAAATAGCCAATAGAATAGGACTGTATTCAAAATATTTTTTATAGCTATTCGTACCTAAAACAAAACCATTGAATCAATATTTATTCGAATATTGTCCATCACTGCATTCATCAATAGTAGTATAAATGTCCAACTAGCTATTAGCGTATCGAGAAGTAAATGCTTTCCATCGTAACATATAATTAAGCCTAAATGACTAGCTTCTTAAAACGAATCTTTGTAGACTATACTTTCTATTATATCGACCCAAATTCCACAACTATGGTATCAAGCAAATCCAAATCAAATTTGCTTACGGATTAAACGAGGGACTTCTAATTAGTGAGTATCGAAGTACGAATCTTCAATGTACATCTCTCATTTAACCAGCGAGTCTATCAACCCACTAATTATTTATCTGTGAGTTAATTGAACTCTGGCGTCCACCGAGCTGGTGTAATCAGTCGCTTAAGCTACGCTCGAGTGATGAGGTCCGTCACCGCGCGCGTTCGAGAAATGACAAATTATAGGTTTGAAAGACCGACGTGTGCCACGCGAGAGGTAGACGAGTAGAAACGGGAGCCACTGGCCAGCAGGCAAGCAATTAGACCACGGATAACCCGCTCGAACCGAGTGGATTGCAACCGAGAGGTAGTAACTACGTCATTCCTCGGTTGTTTGGTTCTCGGTGAAGCTTTTAGGTATCCGCACTAGGTCGAGGTCCTAAAGTGCGATAACCGTAGTGCACGTTCATCCATCGAAATAAATGCCAATTCATCCATTGGCAATAAAAAAAAAAGCATAAATGCCTGGCTGAAGAACCTTAGGTTGCTCTGAATGAACCGGAAATACCGAATGCGATATTTTTGACAATACAACTCTGCGCCGTTTTATAATTACAAAAAAAAGTATTGAAATATGAGGAAGATCATATATTCGCAGCGTTGAAGCTATGATGATAGATATTGGCCCTAAATATTGATTAATCTCTATCGATTTATATTTTTTAAAGCATTCTCGTTGATTTCTGTTTTCGACTGTTACGTAAGTTGTCAATGCTTTCCATGTTTTGGTAATTCCAGATTATTAGGAAATAAAAAATTGCTTATTCAATATTCAATAGGTGACTCAAGTTGTTCTGCATAAGTTGTTCGAATTTAACATAATATTCGAAAAATACACGAAAAACATCTCTCTGAATTACACAACGGATTCCTTACGAAACTATTCACACAATTATTTTTTCCGTGTAACGAATGCAAATTTATATTAATAAAAAATAAATAAATGTGATGCAGTTAGCGAGAAAATTCTACTCTTGAAAAAAACGCTCCGTGAGGTTGTAAAAAAAGGACGTGGACAAATAATTCAAAGCATAAATTCCTGGCGTTGGAAGTTCATTGAATTGATATCACGAATCTCAGATCGTTCAGCCGCGTTCCAGTCGATTTCAGTTTTCAATTATCCCGCAGTTTCACGATGCTTTTCGTGCTATGTAATATCCATCGTGTAATACCTAGGATATCGTATGAAAGCTCCTAGTGAAGTATACGCACAATATATAGATATATATTTTTTTTTCTTGTTGCGCTTCGCCAAGCATCTGCTCCCTTTGTCGGAGAATTTCCACCAACTTTACCCCATACATTGGGAACAACCCCCGCCTTCTGCTCTCGTGCACTCTCTACTTTCCCAGGGAGAAACGTAGACTAGCAAGCTGGCAGACAAGCAAATATAGAGGCACGAAACTACCTCCGCTTCGAGTCTTGTCGACTACGTATCCAACTTTTACCCAAGTCCCTCGAACCTGTACGCCGGTTGCATCCGTACGGATGCTGCAAATAAGATCTGTGAGACGGTTTAATGTCATGAACGAAAAAAATTGTTAAATTTACAAGAGTATTTTCGGGGCGTTCGTGAATTTACTTGATGCTTAGTTTAATGCTTAAACATATCCGAAGATCATTTTAGATTCAATCTTTGTCGAACAATCGTTCAACAGATAATCATCTCCTTATACAGTAATTTCCATTAGATTCTTTTGTTTTTCCAATTCCTGTTCACAAAAGTTTTGATTATTTTTATACTAAATTCTGCACCAAGTATTCTGCACGTTATTGCATACACAGATACGTCCGGATCTTTTCGTAAACCACTTTTATCGATGTTTTAGATCATCTTCAGTGAATTTAGATAAAAATGTAAAAAAAAAGTCATGATTACGAAGCTTCCCTTATAAGTTCACAAGATATAAAAAAACATGTCTATGTATGCAACGTTTATCCAAGTCACTCGAACCTGTACGTCGGTTGCATACGTACAGATGCTGCATAAAAGATCTCGAAGACGGTTTGAAGTCATAAAAAGAAAATTGTTTGACTCACAAGAGTAAGAGTGAATAATGCTCCCCATAAAATTTAACTGGCAGATTTCGACGTCCGCCTTCATAAAAACATTCCGTACTTCAACATATTCAAAAATCAGTTGAGCTGTAATTTCATTCAGATAATCTTACCACAGATAATCACCTCCCTACAAAGTCACTCCCATCAGATTTTTTTATTTTTATCGATCGCACCTCGCAAAAGTTTTTTGTTGTTGTTTTTTCACCAAATTCTGTGTCAAATATCCTTGCACGTTATTGCACATATGGATACGTCCAGATCTTCTTGTGAACTACTTTGATCGATGTTTCAGACTATTTCGGCTAAATTTAGATGTAAATGTCGGGAAAAATTGAATGGTAATAAAGCTTTCTTCACGACAACGTATACAACTTTTATTCAAGTCACTTTAACGTGTACTTCGGTTGTATACGTGCAGTGGCTACATATAAGATCTCTAAGACGATTTAACATCATAGAAAAAATTGAATCCCTTACAAGAGTATCTTCAAGACGTTCGCAAACTTACTTGGTAAATAATGCTGTCCATAAAAAAAACTTAACTGTCAGATTTCGACGTCCACCTTCATAGAAATATCCCATACGTAAACATACCCAAAAATCATTTTAGATATAATTATTTTCATGTAATCTTTCGACAGTTAATCAGTTTCCTACAAACTCAGTTTCATTAGATTTTTAGTTTTTATAGATAGCGTTTCATAAAAGTTTTGTTTGTTTTCATACCAAACTCCGTAAAAAATATTCCAGCAGGTTTATTACACACACCAATACATTCCAATGTTCATGTAAACTTTTATCGATGTTTAGGACCATTTCGAGTAAACTTCGCTAAAAATGTGAAAAAATAAATGATAATGGTGACAAAGCTTTACGAGTACGCAAAATGCAAAAAAAAAAAATTAGAGTTAAAAAAATGTATGGTAAAAATAACTGCCCGGTTGAGAGGTGAAACATATCAATACAGATCATCAACAATAAATATCGTATATTTCGTAATACTTTGGATTTCAATGATTCAATGTACTGGATACAATCAGTGGCGTTGGCCTTAGAATGAGATTATGGAAATTATCTGAGATGCCTTCAGAAAACTGGACATCCCTTTTTATAAACGTAAAGATATATTAAACATTTGCAAACCCAAAGTTGCGGCTATTCTTTATTTATCAGTAAATAGCTAACCATTAATGTATGAGTAATGTTTTGAGTTCGGTGATTCATCAGAGGGAACGAAAGAGGCGATTGTCAGAGCCGACCTCGAGAGGCGTTCAAGAAGATCTCCCGAAGATGAAACGAAATTTATCAAAGACGCCAACATATACGACAAAAATGCACAATTCAGAACAGGCGTAAATATGTGTATCGTCGCGGGATAAAAAAATCGAAGAACACACCTTGCATAGTTATTAAAACACATGTATACAACAGGGACACAATGGGCACCCTCGGCGAGTATTGGCTGACTGGCAGAGTCTCAATCACTTATTCGCGTGGGGGGCTAGGCTATTACGTCAGCAAAGCTCCTTTCGAGTCACGCGGTAAGCTCACCGTTACACAAAATTTAGGTCAGGGCTCTACCTAAAAGTCGGATCTATCATCCCTCAATAGTCAAACAAGAAAAATCCCACGTGCCCAATAGAAGGGATTTTTCAAAAGGTCACTCGTAAAAGCTCAACTTCTTGACAATTCGTTTGCTTGTTCTTTCTGACATTTTCATGACGCTAACTATACAAATTATTACTTTATAAACAAAATTTCTTTAAGAATGCTTTATTGCAGATAATGCGCTGAGAAAACGAAATATGGGCTCATATTTTCCCCACGTGATGTAATTGTGGTCCGGGTGACAAAAAAAAATAACATGGATGTCCGTCCTCTCAGATGTGAAAATACACATTTTTTCTACAGTGGCAGCTAAGTTAAAATGCGTTTGAATTAGAAAACGAAATTTGCAGTGTTAATTTATTTCGTTTTTCCAATTCGCTTTGCATATTATTGCTTATTATCAAGTGCCGATAAAAAAGTTTCCAGGTGCCGATAAGTTAGGGAATCTGAATCCAGTAACTGAGAAAGATTATTGTTATGTTCACTCGTGGGAAATTAGCAACGTTATATCGTTCGTCTAGTGGTTGACTACGACTTTTATTGATAACGTCTTGAGCGGCTTTACCCTGTGTTGGTATAACAGTTTCCTGGCTGATCATCCGCGCACTGATGAATTTGCCAACATCGTTTGAATGGCCGATACGAATTTCTGTGCTATGACACTTCCAATCTGAATCAGATTACGGGTTGAACATCCGCCGATAAGACAGGAATTTCTGGGATTGTACGTTTTATAGCTTACCTACCTGAAAATATTAATTTTCTACCTTATCTACTACCGGTTACTTACCGCCCGAAGGCATTCGGACAAAATCATCCAGTCAAAAGAAATTGTAGTACTATTGGTTGTTAAATTTGCAGATATCTGTAACTTACTGGACGATGATCAACTTGTTCAGGAAACCAGGACTTACCTGAAACATAAAAAAACGATCCCTTTAAATAAATATTCAATCGATCCTAAATTCGTAGTGCTCATAGATTTCCATGAGCATAATTTCTTTTTAAGTAAGCACGACTAGTGGATCTAATGATAATTCTTCCAAATTTGTCACACAAAATCGGAATCAATTGATTTAAATATGTATAAGCAGAAATGACAGATTAATTGACTCATCTCTGACATCGATAACGTCCAGCCCAAAACCCTAACATCAAATTCTGAGAGTATATATCCTTTCCATGATACAAGCATTCCTTAAGAAAAGACTCTTCGAAATTGCGCTCTAAAAGGTCCAAGGATAAAAAGTAGTTCAACATTTCTTGGGTCCAATATTTTCTTAGTTTTCGCTTAAAAAAGTTACCCATAAGAATAATTAAAACATTATTAAAATTTTTCATTAAATCAACCTCTAGATTAACATATGAATGCTTGGTAATACAATCTAATTTTTTGTTCCAATCAACCTCTAAGGATTTGAAGGAGAATCTCATTTCACCAACCCTTTAATAAGGACTGCAAATTCACACGAGACTTTACGAAAATTGAAATGAATAATTCAAAGGGTCCAAAATGAATTCCTGATGCTTCCAGAATATATAATAAAACGATCAGTAGCTCGAATTTTTCCGCTGCAAGTTTTCACAAGTTGCCTTCAACACTCGTAACGATTATGCAACCTTACAAATATCGTTTGAGTACAACTTCGCCCAATTCTACTTGGACCAAAGTGTCGCCACTCGAAAGGTACATATTGGGTGTTACCCTCTGAGTGGAATTCCAAGGAATGAAACTTTGCTCCAGAAACTTGGGAGTCTTCGCATTGATCGAAGAACCAAGAAGCGGAGGTCGCTACCAAGTGGACGCAGTTCTAAATGCTAAGTTTCGTCTTTGTTGATGCAGATACTATAAGAGGCTGTACTAATAATGAAGTGTGCACTGGTATGCGGGTTGTTGGATCTAAAAGACGGTTATGCTCTGCCCGAGTTGCTTGCATTGGTCGCTATCGCGTTTGATATGCTATGGCAAGCTTGACCACGACGACGTCGTTTCTATTGTCCGAGATGTTAACCGCACGTGGCACAATCACTGAGAAAGAAAGCGAGTGCGTTGGAGAGTTTCGTTGCAATGATTTATCACACAAAACATTCATACATACATATCGTACACGTTGAAAGTTCATAGTGGCTCATAGTAGCCTATTACTATCCGTACAGCTACAATGCGTGCATCTACGTGTGTGAACACTATCTGATCAACCAACTAATGAATTTATGGACTCTGTGATGGAGCTAAAGTGGAGCGTGCAGCTGATAACTTCGGATCTCGTATAGACTGCATAAAACGATTTACGTTATGTATGCTAGTTGGATTTTCTAATTTCAATCACGGATTAACGGGATTAAAAATTCATGATATTATTTATGAATAGTAAATAAAATGAAGTCCTTTGACGTCGAAATAATAACATTCTTAAGTTTTAGAAAGTTTTTGAAATAACATTGTGCTTTTGTTTGTTTTTTTTTCTAGTTTTTTGTTTTTTTTGTTGCGGAGTTTAACGTTTGGATGCATTTATTTTTTAACCTAATAAAGAGGACAGAATGTAGTCCTGATTGATACTCAGTATTCGTATATTTTTCCCGCCATTATTTGTTGAGACGATTAAATAAGATAACTATTTTCATAATGTATTAAGTGGGATACGTTAAATATTGAAGGGTTGAAGGGCATATTAAAAATAGAATGAAATAACACTTTCTGTCAAAGTACCTTAAGATTTTTGGTTTGCAATGTGTGCAAATTTTTCTTTAATTATTGTTCCTCGTATATAGCAAATATGTGACCCGGATTAAATTTCAAACCTCCTTCAAAACCCAAATGTGGTAGACCCGCGAGGTAAAAAATCATCAAAACCGTAGAAAATGGCAGATATCACCCATTTGGAGTAAGCAGAAATCACTGTGGACAGAAATTTTTATATTTCGACCTCTGTTTAGATTGTACAGGTTGAGGCGAGGTTCTTAGGCCCTTGTATAAACCTCCAACGGCATGTATTACCCATTTTGATGCAACAAGGCTGTTCAGAGGCTGTAATTTTTAACTCAGGTACTGGTACAGTTATGAGGATAATTAAGCCCCATACGATTAAGCAGATACCAAAATTAGGGATTCATTTTTATAAAAATTTCACGTTTTTTACCATTTTTTCAAATATTTTTAGGTTCAACTATAAGAGATCATTTTAGCATCAGCTCTTTCAGTAAAATATCAAATGCGTTTGGTACTTTAGAGGAAAAGTTGTAAGGGGTTAAAGGACAATAGCTTGGATAACCTTAAAACAATGTTAGAATGTTCGCCGTCGAAGTTTTCACATTTCGTGGGCAAGAAGAGAATGTGGCAGCGTGTGAGTAGCTCACATATATGTAATGTAACACTTCTGCATAGCGGAACAACGACTAACTTAAGGTATTGTTCTTCAACGCGAGGATGTCGTATACATGAGTAGCTGCTTCATCCTACGTACTACCCACGTTCATAAGCACTGGACTCGGAGATAGTTAAAGTTTAAGGTGGCGGCAAACTTGGGAGTAAATAACTTACCAGGGAAACTTGACTTGCTATGTGTTCGGGTGGATAATTGCTGCACCGACGAACACTTCCTACATCCGGCTAGAGACCGCTTTACTCGAATCCCCGTATCATATCAGAATCAAGCGTGCGAAGCACTGCAACTAGCGAGCTATTTTCCATTGTTAGTCAGTGCAGGGTTAAAATATACGCGCATATTGAAGATGTTCTGCCCGGGGGCAATTATAACTTCCTTTATTAGCATCGCCCTGCCCTCAAAATTGTTGTTCTTGTCATCGCCGGTTCATGATATTCATACTGGAATAAGAATTATAGAAAACTTAGGGTCGTATCATGAACCGTTGAAATGCCAAGGTGGAATATTTGCTACATGAGCGGAATATCAATGTCCTTTTAATCTTAAGGATGTATGATACGTACAGTCTCGCCAAAAGTGAGTTTCAGAGACAATTTCGATCACTTCCCGATGGGATAAAAATAGGAATAAAATAATACATATAAAAGGTGCTGAAAAGATTGATTTCGCATAATAATAATCCTAAAATGATATTAACAAATTGGTGAAAAAAACAATTATGCAACAAATAATCAGTCAACCTAACTTTTTTTCTAATGGAGATGATATGTTAATTTATTTGAATGCATACGGATTTGTTCAGATTTTTCTCTTTATTTTGATTTTGATTTTTTTATTTAGAAAAATGAGCGGAATATAACAAGTTTTGGATATGCGTTATGCAAAAAAATCTTGAGTGTAGTAGATCGTTTTATGCCGAATACATATCCAAAATTCGTTATTTAGCGCACATTTTTGTGAACATACATCCTTAAACAATAAAAAACTTTTAAAAAGCTTTTTTAAAATGTTAAGCCAAGAATTCTGAAAGAATCAAATAAGCAGTCGCTATTTTATGAGAAAAAGTACTGCCACTGCGTTCAGTGAAAAAAAACCTGGATTACATTCGGTAATTCAAAAAGTAGATTTTACTGAAATCAATTGTTACTGTTTTAATTTTGAAGTCCGGATATTTAGATATTTTTTTCAAACGGAAAATTGCCATATTCACTAAAGAATGAATTTTTTGTTCAACTGTCGCTGATACCGACTTATTGCTGAAAAATTTTAGTTCACTCTTATGAAACTTTTCATTAGTTTGATTAGTTTCCACTGTTTCCTATTCTTTCAAACAATTAATTGATTTTGCAACAAAAACTACGAATTTCCTTTCGACCGTTATTCTTAGACCTAAATGCCTTGCTACAGAATAAAACGTAATTTTTCAATAATCAATAACCCTAATAAGATGACAGTTTCCGATCAGGTATTAACCTTCAAATTTCCATTTGACTGTTATTTTTCAAACTCCATAACCTAAATGCCTTGCTACAGAATGAAACGTAATTTTTCAATAATGAATAACCCTAATAAGATGAAAGTTTCCGATCAGGTATTAACCTTCAAATTTCCATTTGACTGTTATTTTTCAAACTCCATAACCTAAACTAAGCCTTGCTACAGAACGAAACGTAATTTTTCGATAATGAATAACCCTGATAAGAATAAATTTTACGATCAGGTCTTCATAATTTAATCTTCTAAATTAGATCTCAAGGTGGAAACAAAAAAAGCCTTGCCTTTTTTTCGTAAACGTAAAAAAGTCCCTCACGCACTTTTTCAGTTACTCAGACGTTTCAATCTTTGCTAAATGGAACTAATCTTCCATCGATCCTCAATCTGACTGATGGTCAATCAATCGCCAGGATTCTATGGATTGTTGATCGAATCTACTGATAAAACACACGTATAAGAATTTCCAGTGTAACCTGATTCAACGCACGTCCCGTGAGTGTATATTAAAGGTGAATCGCGCATACGCGATAACAATCCATATGCGAAAAGCATGAATTCCAAATGAATTTATACGAAGGTGGATGAACAGGGAGATTCGTGGTGTAGCATAATCCAACAGGACTGCGAGGTCGTGTAATCAGCTTTATATATAGTGATGGGCGCGGTGCACGTAACGCTCCGTTTGCCCGACTGTATAAACTCGATATGAATCTCAACGAGTCGAGGGAACATTCATTTTTTAAAATCTCAGATTTACAGTATAAAAAAAAGGTAAAAAACCATGACTCGAATAACGCGCTTAAGATAAGATTGCGAAGTAACGGAAAGTTGAAAAGTGGGAACGAACAGAATACAACCCTCTGCCATTAATAAGCCTTTAGAAAACCATGCGATAATGGCGAGTCTCGCGTTGTGTGTAAATTGCGTTGGGGTAACATTTTTTCTGTCATTAGGGGGTTAAAGGCTAATTCGCAAATAAAAATGGTTGTATCGCGTGTAGCCGAGGTGATAAAAGATTCGCACATTTTACAAGCAAGAACTGCACAGTTTTGCCGTTTTCAGGCGCGCTGCGAACCGTAAGTCAGTTTAATTACTTTGAATAATAGCACTGTTAAGAAATTGGGGGATTAAAGTGGAACAATGAACACATAAATATTTAAATGCTGTATTGTATTCAATATGTTAAGTGAACTGTCATTTTAGTTAACCGAATATTCATTTATTGTCTTTAACAATAGGAATCTAGGATGTAACGTGAAAAGTAAGGTTCAAGACTGCTTTTAGTTGTCTTCGTTGGCAATTTTTGTGTTTCGTACAAGAAATTGGCTCTTCCGTAATCGGCAGGAAATTCACGAGTAGATAGGCTTTTGTAATCAAGTATCAGTATTCAAAACAAATTACACCTTTACAATTTCAGATTATGCAAATTTCGAATTTTAAATGACCTTCTTCGATAGACCTATCTTTCATTTTCTTTTCTCATTCAAAACAAAAGAAATACCTCAAATTTTATGTGAGAGTGTAAAATAATAGAAGAAAATAAATTAAAACCTTTTATTTCCGCAGCTACAACTTAAGAAATCTGTAATAAACTGAAAATTCAACGAACCCAATTCGAATATCTCTTTATTCTCAGTTCCAATGGCTAAATGGCAGAATTGACAAAAAAAAAACACTCTTTCCCATAAAAAGAAGACTCTAAATTTTGAATAGCTAAGTACACAAAACAGCTTATTGCATTGTTCACAAACGAGAATAATAAATACGAGTATCAATTATAATATTAATTATATTGTTAATTAACATGAAGCCAAAATGTAATCACATTATTTCGTACAATCATATTGTGCAATAAATTTGAGTAATAATTCGATATGATTCTATCGGAATTTGTATATATATATATATGTATGTATACAATGATGTATACATATAAGTACAGTTAATATACATATATATACGAATGATTTGAAAATGCATGTGTTCACATGATCTGAATGAAAATTATTATTACGCTATAGTCTAATAAAGACAGTTCTCTGCTCTATGTACTTTACGTTTATGCACCGTTCGAATTTTCTGGCTGCAATGAGAATCCCGACTACGTCGATGTGACCGGCATTAGCGAGTAATTTACGAGAACCCGAAACCCAACGCCGGATTCTACAATAGATATAATCAACCATTAATACAGTACTGTGCGTATGGATTGTGCAACGTATGGCAAGGGCTATACATCAATTCATCGACTGGTGTATCATACTCTCCATGAGCATCGTTTGGCAAATTGTACCGAGTACTAATGACCAAAAATGATCGGACGATTTGGCGTTGGAGGAAATGTAACTATCTGCCTGTACTTTATGTTGTAATACTGGTCATTGTGTCGCAGCAACATGAAATGGCACGGCCAGAAAGTTCAATCTTCATAAATCCAATATTCTGCAATCGATAAGCCAAGTAATACAGGTAATCAAGTATCAGACAGTCATTTTTATTGGATGTTAGTTGATTTTTCATACAGTTACAGATTTTCGCATTTTTTTTTCTCTATGCTCATAAATCCAAATAAATATGGACTTCATGCAAAATATAATTAAACAATTCTTCGAAGACCGACTTTCTCATAACATTTGATAATGGAGTGAAGTTTTTATCGTGAATATACTGAAGTATACTGACGGACTGTACGAATAGAACTTTGTGGAATTTCGGACGTTATTTGCAATCTACATTACTCGCTTTGATTTATAACAATGGCGTTTTCAAAACTCGGAGTCAAGCTCAAATCGCTTCTGCGAGATGGCGCGCACGAATACGTTATTGTCTTTTCTTCACATCTGCGTTACGTTTAGGTGGTATTATCGGCGATATTGCGATAGTTTAGGAAGTCGCATTAACATTTCAGTTAATTGTAGATG
The DNA here is from genome assembly GCA_949699805.1 of Tromatobia lineatoria. Taxonomy (NCBI): domain Eukaryota; kingdom Metazoa; phylum Arthropoda; class Insecta; order Hymenoptera; family Ichneumonidae; genus Tromatobia; species Tromatobia lineatoria. The sequence continues at coordinate 3,918,256 of OX453052.1, forward strand.
AGTTACGAATCTAGTGTACATGAAGATGATGTACAGAAAGCCTCTGTAATCTTTGGAATTCATTTACAATGCTATCCGGGTAATAAAAACTGATGTAATACGATGCACGTATGAGTAGATACTCATTGTTGAGACTGTAGATACAGTTCGTGAGTGTGACATTATTTGAAATTTTACTAAACCTTTTTTTTGGTGTATTAGAGGTCTACTAAATTAGGACACAATCCGTACTTCACAAAATAAACATTTCCGATGATAGATGGTTTCAGAAATTTTATTTGAATTATTAAATAAACTAAAAAGTCTTTGCTATATATTAAATGACTTGTTTTTTATAGCTCATTCGCAGGTTATTCCATCTGTATGTACCGCACGGAAAGGAGAATAACTTCTATATTAGTCTGCTATCCGAAAATCAATCCAAATTTTCATTTTATTTTTTGAATATTTTAGGTTAAGTATCAGAAGGAGCGAAGATTTTGGATTGGATTTCGATTTCAAAACCAGAATTTGAATGCAGAAGACCCACACCAAATTTTATTGCCATTCATAGATATTTTCAAAAGTTATTGCATTTTCAGACATACGGACACCACAGACAACCAGACAAACAGAAATGAGTGAATGTGTTTCTTTTTTTTGGAATCTTGGACACTCAAAACATGCATTGCCATCAAAATTTGAGTATCGATTTTTTCTTTGGATTTCAGTATTTCCTCTTTTTACATGCTTGTGTTTGATGAGAAAGTAAAAATTATACTAAGTAAAATGTATTTTTTTTTTTGGTAATTCTCGTCGTTCATTGGTGTTTGAATGATTATATTTTTTCTCTCTATAGAAATTAGTATAACCTATAGTGATATACTGAGAACCTACAGAAAAAGCGGCAAAAAATTTTCGAAGGGTGAAAAATATTTGTAAAAGTTATAGTTGCTTAATTGTAGGTGAATTCATTACAGAATGAAATTTGAATTCCATGCATTGCAGCTGAAATTCACCTTCAGGATACCATTCGGTGCATATTACTGACAAACTCCGAAACTATTTCAGCCTATAGAGCATAGAGCACGAAACACAGACGCCTTTTCATGTCCCTGTATGTATGGACCCACTCCGGCTTAATGCACTTTAATGCACATAATATACGTTATACACAGTGCGACGAAACTGCTTCTGATGTTGGTAACACTTGTGTTGGATCTCGTCTATTAATCCCGAGAGACCAAACTCATGTCTGTAATACTACTCGTCCCTCTTCATATGCCATTCACCATCCTTTCGCTCGCCTCGACATCCAGTAGTACGAGGGCAACTATAGTCAGACACGCAGTCACTTCAATTTGTGCAAAGCTCATAGGAAAAATTGTAGAGTGGGCAAAAAATATTTGTAGAGGAAAAACAATATTTCAAATGTTATAGTAGCTAAATCGACGATCTCTTCAATGGAGTTAAAATAGCGAAACTCAGACACGTATACGCTTTAACTTGTATGAAGCTCTAAAAAAAAATTGCAGAGTAGACGAAAATTTTTCGAGGAAAACCAAAAATAATGGGGAAGCAATTGGCAGCGTTATTTTTTATCAAATTAAAGTTTCTGGAAAATTCAAACCATATTGAATATTGTGACAAAACTATATGCTAATTATCGCTAGATAGAACCAATGTCATGTATCAAATTTGAGTCAGTTTTTTCATGTTGTGCCAAAGTTAAGAAAAAACCATGATTTTTTCGAAAATTTTTAAACTCTATTAAATCCGAATCGCTTTCCTGATTTCGGTCAAATAAAATGGTTAACAACATTAAGAGCGTGCATGCATTTATCGAAAATTATTAACGAAAATATTATCAATTTTACGAAAGCTAGAACGCGCTCATCGTTTTCTGAAAAATGTATGAAAGCCATAAAATAAAAATTTCTGCATATAATTTGTAAAAAAAAAAATTAGCAATCGAAGACGAACTGCTGCTTAAAACGTGTGGTAAATTTTTGCTCAATCGGTTCGACAGTTTTTGAGTTCCAGGTGATTAAGTTTTCGAAGCCCTGCGCACACATACAACATCCATACATCCGGACACTTTTTCTAAACCACTTTTCTAAATGTTTTGAAGAGTTCTGATTGTTCTGACATAAAAATCACGATTTTTTTTTTTCATAAAAACAAAGCTTCCTCTATGAGGATGCTAAAATTGACAAAAAGTTATAATACCCAAACTAACGTAGAATTCCTTTTCAGTGGTGCAAGTGCAGCTATAGTCAGACACGAAATCTCCGTATCTTTCATGAATTCTATTGAAAGTATGGGAAAGTGAGCATCAAATATTTGGAATGTTTCAAAAAGATTTTCAAACGTTGAAGTCAGAAAATCTTTTCATATATGAAAATTCAGATTCTATGCATTTCAACTACAATCCGTCGCCGAGAAACCATTTGGTGCACACAAGTGAAGAACTCCGAAACTATTTTACCGTATAGAGCATATGGAACGCAACATAGGCGCCTTTTCATGCCGCTCTATGCTTGGACCCACTCTAGCATGATGCACTTTAATGCACATAATATATGTTATACACTGTGTGACGAAACTGATTCTCGCGTTGGTAACACTTGTGTTGGATCTCGTATAGCAACCCCAGGGACCAAACTCACGTCTGTGATACCAATCATCCCTCTTCATATACCTACAACGAAGCCTTCTCCTCACCTCGATCTACAGTGGTACAAGTAGAGCTGTAGTCAGACAGATAGTTGCTTGATGCTTGTGTCGACTGCGTTCGCCTTAGAACCGATGCCATTTCTCGTTTTCCTCAATGTGTGTGTACATATATATATATATATATATATATATACACAAACTCTAACCACTCGAGTTTCCCGACTACAGTATCTGCGACAGGTCACGGATAATGATAAGCGAGAGTGGCAGGAGTTGTACGTCACGATTCCACGTACGTTGGACGATAACAACCTTCCGTCGACACGACTAACAGAAGCAATTTTTGTAGTTTCCGATGATAAACACGTTTTCGTTACGTCGAACAATCTACTTATACTACCTGCAAGAAAACTACGGTGAAAATAAGGCCACCGAAGATATTAAAAAATTTTCGGAGTAAACTTCGAAAAGATTTTTTTATAACGGATGGCACTTCCTGCCAATTTTTTACGCACAAAATTTGGATTTGAGACTTCTGAAAAACGTATTTTTAAAGGGTTAAATTGAAAATTGGCAAATAAATTAATCACTCGTGTAATTTGAATTTATTTTGAAATAGATGGTGAATAGTGAAGGAATAAAAAGATAAAGAAAATAATAGAATAAAGAGAATAAGACGGAAGATAATGTAAGGAATTTTAGGAAATGTTCAAGAAGAGAAATTTGAAGCGTTTAGGGTAGTCAATAAATACTTGAGATATTTTTATTTCTACTTAAAATACTGAACGAAACCGATTCTTGAAGCGTAATAAAGAAATGTCACACGATCGAACATCGTATATTGGACTTCGGAATTCCACAGAATCTGCAGGAATACGGCTAAAAACCGCGTAAATGAATCGATAGTCGAGGCGTTAAAAAAATGCACTAAATTACAATATCGTGCAATTTCGGATACATCCTCCTAAATCCATTAAAACTAGTAAAGAAAACAGTTCTGATTATTTTAATAAGCCATCAGATAAAAAAAAAAAAATTATCAATTAACGATGAAGAAAAAAACAAAAAAATCAAGGTAGGTCTAAAAAAGTTGAAAAAAAAGTTTTTAATCGGGCATAATGTAACCCAAATACCCGAGTAACAGTTATTACAAAACAAATATTAAGGATACGCGTACAGTCCCAACAAAAGTGAGTTTCAGAGACAAATTCAATCACTTCCCGATGGGATAAAAATCGGAAAAAAATAATGCATATAAAACGTGCTGAAAAGATTGATTCCGCATAATAATTATTCCAAAATTTGATTAACAAATCGGTGAAAAAAAAATTTGTTCAATAAACAATCAGTGAACTTAATTTTTTCCTGATGAAAATGATATGTTAATTTCTTTGAATGCAAACGAATTTTTTCAGTTTTATTTATTTATTTTGATTTTGATTTTTTTAATCAAAAAACGTTCGCGAAATAACGAATTTTGGATATGTGTTCGGCATAGAACCATCTACTACACTCAAGATTTATTGCCAAAACGCATATCCAATATTTGTTATATCCTGCGCATTTTTCAAATAAATAAAAATAAAAATCAAAGTAAAGAAAAAAAATCTGAAAAAATTTGTATGCATTCAAATAAATTACCATATCATTTTCATTAGATTAAAAGTTTGGTTTACTGATTGTTTGTTGAACAGTCTCTTTTTTCACCAATTTTTTAATAACATTTTGGGATTACAATTATGCGTCATCAATCTTTTCAACACGTTTTATATGCATTATTTCTCTCCGATTCTTATCCCATCGGGAAGTGATCGAAATCGTCTCTGCAACTCACTTTTAGCGGGACTGTACGTATCATACATCCTTAAATGGTGTTCGTAAGGATATGATCAAATGGATGTATTTTTTTTTTCAATTTTAACCATTGTGCGGTAATTTGTGGTTATATGTGCCCAGACAAATTCCATGTAATATAAGCGAAATCGAATTCACGGTTCGCTCGTTTTTCACGTACACGACCCTCGAAGTACAAATATACATGCATTCGGACTTGGCCACGTAGTTTGCGTTCGAGGAGATGCCGTAGATGGTTTAGTTTATGCGACGAGTTTCACGGACTTCCGGCCATTCGGTATCACACATGCGGGCATTCCGAGACATTAGTTTTCTCTCTTCAGGGGACTCGCTGCATGGGAATAAAGTCGCGGCCCGGCGCTCGAGGCATATATACATATATATGTATATATATGTGAAGAGGAAAGAGAAGGAGATGCTCGAGCACATAAAATAATTTATGTGGAGCGTAAATCACTTTAGCCTATCTTCCATTTCAAGAGTCGTCTCAGAGGACGAAACTCGGCCACTTGCGTACTTCCTCGAACTCATATGCACATCACTTTGCAGCTTTTACCTTGCGTAACCTTTTGACACTATTTATCATTACGAAAGCACACGATTATACAATTAAGTTGTCGAGGTGATAGGACACACATTCGCAGAGGTTAATCGGTAATAAAGCGTGAAATACAATTTACTCAAAATCGGTTAAGTGAGACAAAAGTCGGTAGGGTTTTGATAGTTCGCTACGGACGAATTTAAAAATTTTTTTTATTTATACCCAATCATATTAATTCTGCAATTACTGTAATTATTAATTTATTCTTGAAATAAATTTTGAATATTACAGTTTTAAAAAATGTATTATATAGGGCAGAAAATGTATAAGCATTTTATTTAACCGAGAAAACGAAGGTTTTTTTGATAAAAAATTGTTAAATGTCACGCAAGTCAAGATGACGGTTTCAATTATTTATTTATGTTAACTTAAATGTTGAATTTATTTGTGAATTTATTTATTATGTTAAATTATTTTGTATTAAACTATCAAGACAACTTTTTACCAATGAAAATATTAATAACGAGTACAAACATAGAACGTTAAACGATAAATCAATTAATTAATTTCCCGAATGCCTAACATTTCGAGTAATGATTCTGGTAACAACAACAACGGAAATCTATTTACAAGAGAATAATAAAAATGACGTGAAGTCATAGTTTTTCTAAGTGATTTTTCGAATTCAGTTAGCAGTATTGAAAAGTATTTGACGGGAGACTGAGCACTGACAATTTTTCACACTCGGCCATATATTGCATGCATCAAACACTATATGATGCCTCGCATGTACAACAATCCGTGTATGTATAATATGTGTGTGTATGTTTTTGGTCGACATAGAGCAAACTCTGAGGCTTATACGTCGACCGAATGTCGAAAGGATTAATATCGCTCGGGCGATGTTGCTGTATTCAATGTATCGTAAAAATCACATTCCCGGTAGCTTGTTTCCAGATTCGATTGTTTCACCCTTTTTTCCTACACTTCTCTATACAGTATTCGATCTACCTCTCGGATATCGCCCATTTTTCATGGCCTCAGGAAACCCGAACCATACCCATTTACGGTAGTTTGGTTGTGTATACAATTTCAGCATATATATATTTTACAGGGTGGCTCATAATCGACGAGCCAATTTCTTATCGATATATATATATATATATAGATCTATATATTAGGGTGTGCCAAAAAAAATTCCTAGAGGTCCATCATCGTGTTTGAAGTTTTCCCATTTAAGTAACATAGGAAAGTGATTTTTCTTCCACTCATTCTCCCTGCAGCCTAACAACAAATTTTTTTTCATAAAATCAATGAGTACATCTTATAAATCATTGAATTTCGAACAAAAAATCTTGTTGAGTCGAATTTCTATCTTCAATATTTGATTTGGTACAGAGCCTTGAAATTTTTAATGTTACAATTTTCCGTGTTTTTTCCAACAATTTTTAGCTAATCAATTAAAGTTAGGACAAAAAGTTGAAGAAAAATTTTGTCGTCCGTCTGACGCACTACAAAAAAGTTGGTGACGAGTTTTTCGTATCGTTGATATTTACAAAGTTACAGACCAACAAAGTTATGGTTCTTGTACTTTTAACTGTCATTAAGTCAACTACTGATGTTAGTACAAAAAAGTCACTAGGAATTTCTTAGAACATTGAATTTTCTAAAAAAAATCCGGGTGAAATTTTATGTATTGTTAACGGTTGCAAGTTACAGACTCATTGAATCTTATTTTGATGGTTTTTTACGCATATCCGATAAAAAATGTTAAGGCTCTGTAATAAATCAAATATTGAAGATAGGAATTCGACTCAATAAGATTTTTTGTTCGTAATTTAATGATTCATAATGTGGAGTCATTGATCTTATGAAAAAAAAAATTCTCCTTAGGTTTTAGGGAGAAAGAATCGAGAAAAATCACTTTCCTGTGTTATTCAAATGGGAAAACTTCAAACGCGATGATGGACCGGTAGGAATTAAAATTATGAGCTTTAATTTGACAGGATCTTCACTAAGACGTATTCTACGATATTTTAGGCGGAGAGCAAGGAAAAAAAATATCGCCTTTTTTGGCACACTCTAATATATATTTTGTTGCGAATTGATAGTCACTGCATTTTGGAAATATTTACCCACATTAGTGACAAATAGTGATAACATTTGTCCATGACAAAATTTTAAAAAATCTCTATATATTTGCTCAAAAGTACTGTTAACAAAAATAATGGATAATGAAAAAAAAAAAGCCCATTATTTTCTCTATTATTTCTATTCCTAAAACACTTTGAATAAATTTTATAAATGTTTTGACAATTCCTTTGTTGAAATATTTTATGGAAATATAATTGGCATGAAATTATTTATGTGAAATATCTACAACATTTATATAATAAATTATCGACATGAAGTAAATAATCATATTGAGTGTTTTGTGAAGAAATTCGTTATTGCAAATTTGGTACACAGGAAATTGGCATTGGAATTTATGGAACACCCTGTATAAGTCTGTGGTGAGTGTGGGAGTTTACGAACACGGTTTTGCGTCGCTTTCCGCGTCACTAACGCGCGACCACGATGTTCCACTGCCTGCAATATATAACGAGACATACTATAGTGTGTTCGATTTTGACACACTTTATGTTTATGCAATACACGGGAAAAAAGGACTTGGTTGAGATACACGAAAAATGTTTATTCCTACCAATTTCTATGGTTATATATGCTCCAGACTTTATGGTCACACAAATCAATAGCAATTGCTTAGATAGATGCTAGTTCGAGTAACTAGGTTAGTAATGCGGCTAGCTATACATAATATAATTGTGTTACCCAACTCATTTGGTTGGGTCGACCAACTCACTTGGTTGGGTCAATCAACTTAGCTGGTGGAGTTGACTAACTCACTTGGTTGAGTCGACCAACTCGCTTAGTTGATTCGACCAACTCGCTTAGTTGATTCGACCAACTCGCTTAGTTGATTCGGCCAACTTGCTTAGTTGAGTCAACCAACTCACTTCGTTGAGTCGACTAACACACTTGGTTGACTCGACCAAATCACCCGGTTAGGTCGACCAACTCGTTTGGTTGAGTCGACCAACTCATTTGGTCAGGTTAACCAACTCTTTTGGTTGCGTCAACGACCTCTCAGATGGTGTAACTAACTGACACGATTGATGCGAATGGGTTATATAGTATATGCACATTTTATTTTATATTTTATTATTCTATTTGAAAAAATCATTGCTTGGGGTATGTGTAAAGAAACAGCGGGTTTGTGGGGAACAAATTTTATTCATTTTTTTTTCCTTCGTGAGATACAATTCTTACTTGCCGATGATACTTAATTCTAAATTAGAATTTTGTGCGCCGCAAAAATTTGTCTGTGGGACAAAATTTACCAGCCGGCGAATGAAAAATCTAAGTTAGGTAGAAAATATCTTGGTCTGGTTTAAAATCTGGCTCAGTTTTCCCCTCCGTCGACTGTCACAACGTAAGTCGACTGAAAAATATTTTGGCTCGGTAGAATTAAATGTCACTCGACAAAGAAAAAAAAAATGTCGTTGAATGACAAAATTTATCAGTTGGCGAAGGGAAAAATCCAGATAACCAGATTTTAAATTGAGCCATATTTTTTAGCACTGTTTTTTTCCTTCATCGACTAATAAATTTTGTCATTCAACGACATATTTTTTTTTTGTCGAGTGACATTTAGAGTAAGCAACACTTGAAACAATTCCATTTCCTCTCTGAACACGTTGAGCGTTAATAGAAGATTCGCGATAGTTGCCGATAAAATTGCGTGTGCAAAAAATGTCGGCTCGTGTTCTGGAACAAAATTCTTGGAAGCGAAGAATTCGTCAGTAGCGCTTATCACTGGAGTTAGAGCCAGCAACCAATAGAATTGGTAGCAATTTCTCGGTTACCCTAACTAATCGCGTTAATCACACATACTACAATTATAAATAATTCGGAATTGTCGAGGGAACCAACCAGTCGAGGTTCCGTCAATGAAAACATTGATTATCGCAGTAAATATCGGCCTACCCAAAAAAAAATTGTCATTCCAACGAAGCCTTTTACTACGGCTTTAACAAACCGACTATTTGCTTAAGATATACGTTCATAGCTTGCAGATAGTTTTAACTAATGAAAATGGCTGTGAAACACAAATCTATCCAAGGCATTTCCGTTACAAAAAAAAAAATAAAAATGAATGATCTATACAGATACAGCGAAACGCATCCTATATTGATGTCCCTCTCAATAGCTTTAAATTAGGATCAGTACTAATGAATGAACGCTGTGTAGGCTCAATATTTGCAAGAAAGAAGAAATATAGGGTGAATAGACCCAAACGTGATCCTCATGTTCTATCTATTCCATTTAGTAAATTGCCGGGTACAAAAAAAAAACAATCCGATTTCCCCGGAAATCTAGAGTTTATTTTTCGTACCATCAAATTTGACTATCGAAGAAAAGTTAAAGTGTCTGAAAAATATTTGATAATAAAGAAAGAGATTGAATAATTATTCAAATGGATGAATAGTCATTTAGATGAATAGCATTTTCATACAATGAAGCCTTGTTCATATTCACGAGTAGCATAATAGAATTTGCCGGCTTAAAATTTTCGGGACCATTTTTAATTTAAAAAAACATGAGAGTCAGAATAAAATAAAAATGAAATATGAAAAGGCCTTTTATAGTAATGAAAGAATCATTTTTCAACAATATCTCAACCGTTTATTAAACCCAACCCGACAAACACAGCTCATCAAAGTTACGTTCCTCCCCAACATTTGTTTTCTGACATTTTTTACGAAATAGGGAGATCGCCGTGCTCCTCATATTTAATTTATTCTATTGAGTATATTGTTGGGCAAATAAAAAAAAAACATTTGGGTTCTCCCACGAATATAGATTATTTGTTTTCGTATCGTCGCATCTGTTAACCAAAAATATGAAACGTCGAAAATTGAGAAAAGTATCGATAAAAAAAACGGTATTGGGTCGTTTCGATCAATAGCATCCTCATAAAATAAAGAGGGCATTTGTTTTTACCTTTTCGGTGTAAAATACTGGAGACTTTTTAAATAAAAAAGCGTATATGCCAAAATAAAACATGAAAAGCCGTCTTTTTTAAATGAAGAAATTATTCTTCAACAATATATCAACCATTTATAAAACCTACCCCGACAAACACAGCACAATAAATGAACGCCGAATTCACCTCCTAAATGTATACATTGAGCCCTTGCCATTAAGCCCCTCCCCAATGTATATTTTCCTGCATTGTTCACAGAACAAGGGAGAAAGATGAGCCCCATCATTTATTCCATTTAGTAAATCTTTGGACGAATAAAAAAAATTCGGATTTTTACGAAAATCTAGAGTGTCTATTTTTGTATCGTCGTATTAGATGAGTAAAAAAACTCAGGAAGTATGAAGAATATTCGTTAACAAAAGACGATGTTTTTTAAAGCAAAATCGTTGCTTAGATCAATATCAAATCCTCATAAAATAAAGGGAATCCGCAAGTATCCCCATGGAAAAAAAGTATGCTAACAAAGTATATTTTTCGAGACATCGAAAAATATATAAATAATGTACGTGGTATATTTCTTATATACTTTTTATACACTTGGAAATATCCAATATTTCGTCCAAACGTACATTTGGCGAATATACGTAAAGTACATTTTTTCTACAATCGTAAGTACATCTGGCAAATATACGAAAAATATATTTATTTGGATATCCATACATGTATCCGGCGAATATACGTAAAGTATATTTTCTTGTATATTAGTAGTATATGAAAAATGCATCAACTCATAAAATATAAGAACACGAAATCTCAACCTTGTAGATTCCTTGTATCGACAAAGAATCTAAACAATTTGGTCAAATGTTCTTCTAACTGACTCAAGTGTTAAGCATCTTTTTACATAAATATATATATATAAGTTCTATAGGAAAAATATACATTCACATATATTTACGAATACATAAAATATGGATTGAGAATTATATGAAGCATATAAAAACCATATAATTTATTTTCCAAAAATATGTATGAACTGGTATACCATCGTATATACTTTGTAAATATACTAAAACTTATATCCGATACATCAAATTTTTCGTCCAAACAATAGTTGGTATATAAAACATATACTTTTCGATGTTTTTTCGAGTATCCTTTTTTTTCCATGGGGTTAGTGAGACAGTTTTTGGTGGTATAAAAGTTCGTTTGTCCATTTGAATAAAAAAAAAAGTGTAAGCGAAAATAAAAAATGAAAAAACTATTCTCAGTACTAAAATGATAATTTTTTAACAATATTTCAACCGTTTATCAAAAGTCGAGGTAGCGACTCGACGCCAAGTAAAACGAAAATTAATGTTCCCTTCACATGACCAAACCTACCCCGCAAACAGAACTCACCAAATAAACACGGAATCCCCTTCCCAAACGTAAAGCTTTGAGGCCTTGCAGTTGTTCCTCCCCAGTATTTATTTTCTTACACTTTTTTCTCCATCTTCTATCTGCTCCCTCGAAGGTCCTTGCGGAAAGGTCTCGCGGGTTCAAGAGTGAAAATAAGCCTAGCAGAGTACCCCGTGAATTTATCGTAATAACAAGGTCGTATAATCGAATGGAGGTTAAGAGTTCAAGGTCTCGCTGCAAGAGGGAGCAGGAGAGCAGCGGCGCGCGTTTCGAGCGCAAGCACGCAAAGGCGCCGAAGTATTGTCCGCGTCTGTCAGTTTGTCCGTTCCTTCGTAAGCGTTGACCCGCTCCATTCCTAGTCGCCCTGTTGTTCGTCCCTCGTTTCGTTAATGTTAACTCCCAGACCCGGGGATAAATCGTGAGTAAATTTACCACCCGGGTCATTATCTCTGGGTACTTGCTCGCAAGCGCACCCTTCGCACGTGACCCACCGCTTAAAGACAACCCCCTCGTCTTTCCGGCCCTTAAACTCTTCAGCTACTTCAGCTCCGGCCTCTGTGCCAAGTTAATACCAAATACGATAATGGAAAGAGATGTATTTTCAGCCCTTCGGGGTCTAAAGTCATTTGCATACAGACGGGAACTTTTCAACACGAATCAAAGGATCACCAAGCGTGTAAAGATGGAGAAGTTAATACTTGATGGATATCGTATTTGAAGCTTTGTGACTGACTCATTTTCTAACACAATACCATGAGTGATGTACACTATGTCAATTTGGTAGTGTAATCTGCATTAGAAATCCTGTCAATGTATTTTTCCTGCAGTAAGTTTTCGAAGCCATTTCAAATGGTTTTTTTTAAATCAACTTGAACGATTGGACGATATTTGTCCGAATACGATAACGCCAACAGATGGATTTTCAGCTCTTCGGGGTCTAAAGTCATTTGCATACAGACGGGGACTTTTCAACACGAATCAAAGGATCACCAAGCGTGTAAAGATGGAGAAGTTAATACTTGATAGATATCGTATTTGAAGCTTTGTGACTGACTCATTTTCTAAGACAATACCATGAGTGATGTACTTGATGTCAATTCAGTAGTGTAATCTGCATTAGAAATCCTGTCAATGTATTTTTCCTGCAGTAAGTTTTTAAAGCCATTTCAAATGGTTTTTTTTAAATCAACTTGAACGATTGGAAGATGTTTGTCCGAATACGATAATGCCAACAGATGTATCTTCAGCTCTTCGGGGTCTAAAGTCATTTGCATACAGACGGGAACTTTTCAAAACGAATCAAAGGATCACCAAGCGTGTAAAGATGGAGAAGTTAATACTTGATGGATATCGTATTTGAAGCTTTGTGGCTGACTCATTTTCTAACACAAAACCATAAGTGATGTACTTGATGTCAATTATGTAGTGTAATCTGCATTAGAAATCCTGTCAATGTATTTTTCCTGCAGTAATTCTTCGAAGCCATTTCAAATGGCTTTTGAAAATTCAACTTGAACGATTGGACGATATTTGTCCGAATACGATAATGCCAACAGATGTATTCTCAGCTCTCAGGGTCTTAAGTCATTTGCGTACCGACGTGAACGTTTGGATATGAATCGAATGTTGACTAAGCGTGTGAAGATGTAGAAATTAATACTCGAGTGATCATGAGTGATATACTTAATATCACTTTAGTCGTGTAATCTGCATTAGAGATTCTGTTGACATATTCTCCCTGCACTAAATTCTTGAAGCTATTTAAAATGGTATTTTCCAATCCAAATTGGACGATTGGATGATTGGCCGTCCGAGTATGATGATGGAAAGAGATGTATTCTTATGTCTTCACGGTCTAAAATCATTCGTATGCAGGCAGGAACCTTTGGACACGAATCAAGATATTATTAAGGGCGTAAAGATGTAGAAGTTAATACTTGAGGGACATCGTACTTGGAGTTTTGTAGGGAGCTCATTTTCCAACACTCATAGTCAATGTCAAGTCAGTCATACAATTTTTATTCCCGATCCTATCGGCATTTTTTTTCTGAAGTAAATTTCCGAAGCCATTTATAATGTTTTTTTATTAACCAGATTGGACGATTGGACGATTGGCCGTCCAATGTTGAGGAGAAGCTTTAAGGGACATGATTCGTAGGAGTCCTTGGCCTTTTAGCGTTTCAGGTCGTGGACGATAAGAAATCCTAACGTTGGAAAGCACTGATAACGTCGTTAAACTTCTGATTCCGTTCCAGGAGAAGGAAATCGGATCAAGTTCTCAAGATCTTAGTTGCCCGGTTTGTTGCCTAGGCTTGATTCATCCGAACATTGAGCTTACCCTGTATTGTGAGTTGTTTGGCCATTAGGCTTTGGAAAATTGACTTTGCCTCTCGATATAGAGAACCGAAAGATCTTTTCTGGAGATTTTAATCCTACGAGTGATTGAAACGGTAATAAAAAATATTCAATACTACGGAAATGTAAGATTCTTACTACAATTGGAACTTTTATTTCGTTCCAAGGGACAAAAACATCTATTTTGCAGTTTTTGGTCTTGCCACTCATTGTATCAATAACAAAGAAACTGCAACCTTGTGTAAATACAAGTTTTTTTAGCACAGTTGAAACTTATGGATTCATTTCAAAGAACTTGAATGGCTATTTTGCAGTCTTTGATTCTGTCGAGACTGTAAAACAATAACCAAAAACTTCGAACTTGTGAAGTTGTAAGATTTTTCGTTTAGTTAAAATACCAAAATATGTCTATGGCATGTGATAGTGATTGTTAATGAAATATTGTTTTTGGTAGATGCATTCTACAAACTCTGCGTGAATATCTAACTGCAATAAACGAAGTCGTCAAAAAGAGCTGAAAAAGGAATCTTTTGATGCGTTTGAAACAGCCTTTTCACCAACGGCCTTAGAGTTTTAGTTAGCGTTGATGAAAAACTCTCCATTTAAGAGTTACTACCCCTCGCGGGCTTAATTAATTTTTCAATTAATTAACTCGCTTGACTAGCTACCAATTGCATTATACATCAAAGAGATCTGGGTAACTTTCACTGCCTTGAATTTTTTCCTTGATTTTCTCATTATTTGCCCTGTCTATTGAATTTTCATGCTATTAAGTCACTCAAAATCTTTAATTTGCTCTTCCCGTATAGAAAAATAGATCTGACCGAGATTCTTAACAAGATCCTCGGCGAGAATCTCGGCGAGAATCTCGGTGAGAATCTCAGCAAGAATCTCGGCGAGGATCTTGTTATGAATCTCGGTCAGATTCCATTTTTCTATGCGGGAAGAGCAAATTAAAGGTTTTGAGTGACTTACTAGCATGAAAATTCAGTAGACAGGCCAAATAATTTCTCATTGAGATTTTAAAAAAGTATGGGTTCGGATCACAGAATCTCGGTGACAATCTTGTTAAGAATCTCAACCAGATTCTATTTTTCTACGCGGGTTATTGTAAGACTAACCGTGTCCCGAAATGACTTAACGTTCCAACAATACTGTTTTATGGATAAACTCTACGTTCAATATGATTATTTATGTTGACACCCCAAATTAGTGTTGACAAGCTAATAGTTTATCACGTGTCTCACAAGTTTTACATCGATACGTCGTTCATGCAGTGCTCGTTAGCAAACGGGAAAAATCCGTTACACAATCTGGAAATGACTGTTTTTTTGCCATAAATTTACTCATTCAACTTTTCTTTTTCTTGATAAGGTACTAAATTTACATTATTCATTTTCCACACTATATCTATGCCCCTTACGAATGCGCTTTTCCGGCTTCCCATTCTTCCAATTTGAAGCGCCATTCTGGTCACGTTTCGAACGTTATAGCTCCAGAGGGAAAATGTAAAGAACGAAAAAAAAACACAGTTTTCTACCAAGAGGTGGAAATGATGAGTATGAATTTCGATGACAAAACGGAATTGCAGCTGCGACTGAAATATGCCATGATACCAGCAATATTATTATCGAAATGCCACGGAATGAGCTCGGCCTTGGGAAAAAGTCGATATTGTAAAATATCTAGGCATCTGTTCTGTTGATATTTTCCCAATGGGGCAAAGACCTCATTAGCCTTCGCCGCGATTGAGTCGTAAAGTTTCCGTAGCCTTCGCTTCTTCTTTATCACAACTTGAAGCGAGCAGGAAGCTGACTGGCTTGATTTAGCGCTGCTGGGCACCGCGAAAAAAGTCGCGACGTAACGAGACTCCGGGAACGACGTTTCATTTTTCACCAAAAGAAAAGATACGATGATGAAAATAAAAAAACTTTATCTACACCGAGAGGAATAGTTTCACGGGATCACGGAAATCTTTGCCAATGAGATGAAATACTTAAGTTTTGATACTGTCTCTTCTTTCAATGATGTCAAACTCAATGAAAAGTACTGACATTGAATCTAGGAAATTTTCTTTTAACCCGTTGGAAAGTTTTTAATTCTGAAGAAATCGTCTCCGTGACACTGAAGCAGAACAAATCCTATAAAATAATTTATCGCTTAGTGATTATCTCATTTTATGCTGTACCCGGTGTGAAAAGATTATAAAAATTCCCACCCAGCTCTGCATTTCTGTCGGTTATTCGCTTTTAATGACGCGACTGACATGATCTCGCTAACCATCAGCAGGGCGGTAATGAAATTTTCTATCTACTGCGAATTCAGTAGCGGAAAATACATTAATATAGCGACTTACCAACGTAAAATGAAAAAAATCAATCAAAGAAATTTTTACAAAAAAGATTTTTCATCAAGTACTTTGTTAAGAATAAAGGATTTTTGTAAACCGTTTATAACATTAAAAAGCAACGGATTGGCTTTTTTTGCGATGAATAAAGCTAGGAAACCGATTTTTCCAAGATATTTGAAAATGCAGCAGCAAAAACCGTAACAAATTTCGTTAACCGAAAATGCATAGTTTTAATATCGAATCAAAATAAAAACTGAAACGTTCCCAAAACTGCGTATAAAATATCGCACTATTTTTTAAACCTTAAGTTAGTTACTTCAATATGAATTGTTATGTATTCCTTATACATTCAACAGAATCGCTTCAATTTCCATCCGACATCGTTCACGCCAGTTTCCATTTAAAAACAAACAAGCAATTTTTTTAATGTTACCATCTATCTACAAACAAAAAAAGACAAAAGAAAAATTGAAAGAAAACGGAATCACTGGTAGAACGAGGAAGCATTTCTACATAGATTCCTCGTCTTGCTTCTTTTGTTCCGTGAAGAATAATTGGATAGCGGTTGAAGGTTTATGTACCCGGGGGTGCACAAAACACTGCTGATGACACGGTGAGATAGATAAAGTAGTAGATATTCCAATCGCCCGCAATAACGAGTTTCTCTACCTCACGAAATCCTAATCGATTAAGCTTGTCCATTCGGTTTCTTCCATTTTTATCCCGATCGTCGTTTCATTGCATTCCCTTTTATTTTTTTCCCGTTTTTTTTTTTTTTCTCGCCCCAAGCTTCAGTGAAATAATCGTCGCCGCGTGAAACGAGAATGTATGGAAGACGGAAGGGGGACAAAAAGAGATGAAATAGACACGAAGGGTGTAGAAACGGAAATTCCTGCAGCGGATGCTGTGGCAAACTCTGAATGCTAACTTCATTTCACTCCACAGCGAATGGTGGACGTCATATCGCGTGGAGACGTACGATGCGGACCTGACCGTACCCAAAAATGTCGCCGTCTCTTCGAGGGAGGAAACAAAATGATTCTGACACTCCCCCGTTCCGTAACCGGGTATAGAGAATGGGATGAACCGTTTGGGCTGATTGTCCAATCTGTCGGACGGCGAGATGAATTCTTGTGTATATAAAAGACGGAAATACGCGCGGAAACACATATACTTCAAGAACGAGCTGCAGAGAGAGTGCTGGAAGAAGAGAAATGAATTTCCCTGGAGGTCCTGAGATAGATACAGTACTCGACGAAGCTTGACGACGTCCAATGATCCGATGAAACTCTTGGGTTCGCAGATATGAGTTTAAGCCAGACGACCCTGTAAGTAAGAAGCTTGTGGAAGGTGGTAAAAGCTCGGAACCTCAAGAAGTCGTAATGAGATGCGTCTGCAGAAAAACTTATAATACCGAACGGTATCTCCCTCGGGAAAAGTCTAATTTCGCAAGAACCGCGAATATCCAACCGGAATATTTATCCTGCCTCTCTGACATCTTTGGAAACTTTTTGTTCGGTTGGATTACGTCAAAGCGTCAGAAGCGATAATCGAAAATCCATTCGCGCTAAGTTCTTTTGATTGTGTTTGCTTGGCTACTGAATTGATAGATTGGATTTTAGGTTTTTACGAGAGGCGTTCTCCAGTCATGTGTAAGAATCATCTCGAAATTTTAAAGAGGATTCTTGAGGATATTTTCTAATCAATCTAAGTTAGATTGAACTTTTACTTTTGGATAAAATTAATGATAGGTAGAAGTGTAAGACACAGAATTTTATGGTAGAGAAGGTTTTACTTGTTTTAGTTCTAATAACTATCTACTCTATGGGAAGTTTCATTTTACAGCAAAAACTGCGAATAATAAGCGGTAATACTCATCCCACTTCACTGACATCTTTGATATGGTTCGATTGGATTGCATTGAAGTGTCGAAAGCGATAATCAGAAATCTGTACGCGCGAAGTTTTTTAAAATTTCATTCCTTTGAATATTGAATAGGTAAATTGGACTTGAGTTTTCTGCGCGAAGTTTCCTCTAATCTTGTGTGAAAATCATCACGATATTTCACTGGTACTGTACTTTGACGTAATTGGAATCATTGCTAAAACACAGAATTTGATGGTAGAGAAGGTTAGACTTATTCTAGTTTTAGTAATTATCTCCTCCGTAGGAAGTCTTATTTTACCGCAAGATCCACAAATAAGCGGTAATATTTATCCCACTTCACTGACATCTTTGATATGGTTTGATTGGATTGCGTCAAAGTGTCAATAGCGATAATCGAAAATTCATAGCGCGAAGTTTTTAAAAATTTTATTTGTTCGAGTTTCGAATAGGTAAATTGAACTTATGTTCTTTGCAAGAGGTTTTTCTGAGTCGCGTGTTCGATTGATCCCAACATTTATAAAAGGATTCTCAAGAACAGTATCTAATCGATGCTAGATGAGCTGGATATCTCTGTTTGAACGAAAACGATTCAACACTGAATCACTTCAATAATAGGTAATAGTGTAAAACACAGGATTTTCTGGTAGAGGAGATTACAGTTATATTTGTTTCCGAATAATCTTTGATAGTTTTTCAAATAATCAGCTGTAATATACATCCCACTTCAGTGACATTCTTGCAAACATTTTCGTTTGATTGAATTGCGTCAAAGTGTCAATAGTGATAATAGAAAATCGATTGCACCAACTTCGTTTGATTGTTTTTGCTTAGGTAGCCAATCAATAAATTGAATTTCAATTTTTTGCGAACCGTTTTCTTCAGTCGGGTTCCAAATGGTGACGACATTTAAAAGAGGGCGGTTTTTAAGGAATCTTAGATTAAATTGGGTAACTCTGTTCCGAAAATCGCGGTTTTACAATCAAGATTCACTGTAAAACCGTGTGCAAGGTATGATTCAAATCAATGTAAAACGCAAAATGTTATGTTCAAAGAAGTTACACTGCTTTGGGTTTTAAAAACCATCTCCTCTGCCGAAAGTTCCATTTCTCCACAAAACCTGCAAGTAAATATTCATCATGTCTCACTGTATACGTATGCAAATATTCATCCTGTGTTCGGTTTGATTGCGTCAAACCGTTAAAAGCGATAACCGAAAATTCATTCAAGCTAAGTTTCTTTATTTTACTTTTCTGGAGTATTAATTAGGCGAATTGAGTTTCGATTTTCCACGAGAGATTTGCTTTGGTCTTATGTTGAAATGATTTGGTCATGTAACAAAATAGATTCCTTTGCTTAGACAAACAGATTTTAGCACCAAACCTTCTTTTTATGAACAGATGTAGGAAACTATACGTGAAGCAAGTAGAAAAATGTAATTTTAATTACAACGAAGAATAAAAAAAGCACAAATCCTACACATTGATCAACATCGATTACCTACTAAGAATAATATGGACAACTTAGTAGAGCAGCACAATTTCTTCACGTATCAGTGGTTCGAATTATGCCGCATAAAAAACATAGAATATATTGAAACAGCTGAGAAATTGGTAAGAAAAAAAATATCACGAAACAATTAGTAAACTCAACCAAGTACTTAATAAACCCAACAATTGAGCAAACGCTCCCAAGATTTTTTTAGTCCTATTTTTAAACCATTTCTCGGTCGCTTAGCAACCAATTCGCTTTCCCGATTCACGTCCCTATTTCCTAACTTTCGACAAATTTTCCGCCCTTCGAATTACAATGTCTCCAATTCCCATCACGGTTAATATTGTGATATTTTGATGATAGAAAAGCACACAATTAAACTTATGTCATTCTACATAATCATAAACAAATTTTACGCTCTCAATGTTATCCCCAATAAAATCCTTACATCACCCCAAAAATTGGAAGAACTCGGTACAAATATTCCGGTCTCCGACCTCATCAAAGCCCTTTCCTCCCTCGGATTACATCAGTCATCGGAAGCGACAATCGAAAATCCATTAACGCAAACCTTATTGATTGTGTTCGCTCTTGAATGGGATAATAGTGAGTTGGATTTGACTTTCCTTCGGCGAGGTTTCTTCCAGTCGCTTATTTGAATGTTGTTGTCACATAACGGAAGACTTTCAAGTGTAGTTCCTAATCAATCTTAGATTAAGCTGGATTACTGAGTAGTGTGAGAAAGTTGACGGAAAGTTAGATGGTTCGGATCTGCGAAGGCGTCGAGGGAGGGAAGAGAAAGGTTTCATCCGTTTGGTATCAACGATCTCGCGCGACCACAAATCGTCGCGCCCCTCGCAACATACCGCTCCACTTGTTGGACGCACTCCTAACCTCCACCAGAGACGCACAGAAGCCTCGCGCCGCCACCTGCTGCTACGCCAATGGCGCATCGATCCCCCCAAACTCTAAAAGCTCCCGTCACCATGGCAACCAAAGCTCACCCTCCCAACGTAGCTCCTGTGCTGCTGCAACCCTTACTGCGCACTCCCCCCTCCTTTTGCTGCTAGTCGTTCTCCATAGGTTCGCTCTAGCCGTAGGTATAGGTAATTAACGGTGGATTGCTCAAGATCGCATCGAAGATCATAGCGATAGACTGGGATGTCTCGCATTTATGATGGAATCCTCATGATCGCTGCATCCCATCGCATCAGGTTTCTAGGTTAGATGCATAAGACTTCGGGGTGACAGTCGGTGAAATCTGTCATGGGACTGACCACTTTTTCAGCACCAAATTACCTCCAAGTTCGTTTATTAAGGATATATGATACGTACAGTCCCGCGAAAAGTGAAGTTCAGAGACAATTCCGATCGCTTCCCGATGGGATAAAAATCGGAAAAAAATAACGTACATTATTTATATATTTTTTGATAAATCGAAAAATATTTTTCGCATTTTAAGTTTAAATTTCGAAGTTCAGATTTATTTATCTTTCCATTTTTTTCTTCGTAAAACTTAATTTGTTAATTTATTCATTGTCTTCTCGTTGATCTTTTCTCTTATATTTAACGTAATATTTGTTCCTGAACATTATAAATCACCTCTATTTTCAGGTTATCCCGTTTCATTATCAATTTCGTCAGTTTTTCATCAAATCTACTAAAATCTTATTTGATTTTACCAGACGAGCCGGCCTATCAGCCTGTTTCTAGAAATTCTATTCGCTGATGTTATGTCTAACGGTTCAAATGTAGAAAAATAATTGCTATGATTGACGTATTCTGAATTCCTCGCATAGCTCAGAGTGCTTGGTAAAAATAATTGGATCCTCCAGTTCAGTGTCTTGAAACTTTAAGATTGCAGACACCGGAATCTATTGAAGGACTAATTTTTCCTATCGAAGGGAACTTTTCCAGCGACAGTTCAAGGTAATGATGTCCGTTGATGCTGGGACTCTTGGAATGATGGTTCAGATGGAGAGAAAGAATCGATAACTATGATTGACACTTTGCTAAGAATACTTAGGGAACAGTATTGAGCTCTTTAGTTGAGCGTTGTGAGATTTCAGGGTTGGAGACCGTGAAATCTGTCATAACATCCGTGATCACTTTTGCAGTAATACTTAACTTGATGATGACTTGATTATGGTGTCCCAAAAAATTTTTTTTTTTTAAATCCTCGGCTGTTGATTGAAAAGTTGACATGCATGCAGAACAACATTTCTTTGGAAGGGAGGGTCTGTAGCTAATTTTTTTTTTCATTTACATACATTTATATACATTTATATTATATGTATTTTATTATAATACATTTTTATTTCTATTAAAACGTAAAGAATGTATTAAATTAACAGAATAATATTCATTATTGAAAAATTCAATTAATAAACCTTACCATCGGTCATAGTAGGTTGCTAACCATAATTGAAAGATTTACGAGCGGTACAGTCCGCCTAAACGTGAGATTCACAGCGGATTATGAACACTTCTCCATGCGTTAAAATTTCAGAAAAATCATTCATATGGAAAGTGCTGAAAAAATTAATTTGGTATAATAATTATTCCAATCTGTGATTAACAAATTTATGAAAAGAAATATTATTTTATAATTTGTCCATCAACCTCATTTTTTTTTAAATTAAAATGAATCTTCCACCAAAACGTATTTCTGCATATATTTCAACTTTTCCCTCAACAGCCAAGAGTATCTTTTTTTTAGGACACCCTATTGTTGATGTTAGGGCATTCTGACAGTTTAGATGAAAAGAAAGAACTTATTAACATAACGGACATAATGTGATCAACTCACATACCAAAGAAAAAGTTGAAAAATACGATTAACTATTTTTCAATATGAACTAAGAAATTGTGGTAGTAAGTGATTTCAAATAAAAAAAAGTTCTGTAGTGTTTCGCGCTATGTAGGCGTTGACGTCTATCTCACTGAAAGATTCGTAAGTAACAAGGTTAGAACTCCAAGATTGTGAACGTCTGGTACAGAAAATTGCGAAAATAATCGTGTTAGCGAAACACGAGAAAATGGCTAAAAACATATCCCTTCGCAGGGCAAATGAAGAATAAATTGTTATTGATTACAGCTATAGATGATGGCAACGATAGCATTTGGTATTCTACACAGTGGTCCACGTTGTTAGGTCTTACTTGAATTCATTTATGAACTTTGATAATCGGGTTATTGGAGTGAATCCATCACTTTGGTAGGAAGCCAGTGGCGGGCACTCGATCCATCATAACTTACTCAAGAGCTACTGGTGTTGTCAAGACATACGGAAAATCCGGAAAGCGGATCAAAAGTGACAGGTTAGCTCATTATAATTCTAATACACACAAAAACAGGAAAATTCCGGGGTTTGTCGAAATGCTATTACCATTATTCTTTACCCAAATCTCCACAACCTGTTGATACACCCAATTATCTTTTCGTTTACCATTACGCTACCAATCAATCACCCGGAAAATCAAGTTTCTTTGTGCAGAGATCATTTCCAATTCAAACATCACAAGTCCAGATTAATATATAGGAATATATATTGTTTATTAACAATTATTATGGTTATGAAGTGCTCAGAGATCCGATTTGCTTGAGGGAGAATAGACGGATACCAGGGTGAAAGGAAATGCTTTTTGTACTGCTAGAGTAACACTTATTGGACGAACATGATCTTGAGAAGACAAGAAATGGTTTGCAACAATGATATTAAATTTTTTTTCTGCAAATTACGATAGATACCGAGAGATCTCTTAATTGAAACTAATTGAAAAGCTTATAACTTATGACTTTGGAGAACTTTTTTGTCAACAAATTTGCAGTCATTTTCGAAAATGTTTGTGCAACTGTCATGTCAGGTAAATTGAAATAAACGATTGGGATCAACAACGAAAATCTTGATTTGCTTTAAATATGTATCACTTGCAAGATTTTAAGATCGCCGATTACAACTATAAACTCGACATTTGGAAATGCAAGTGGCAACCAAAAATATAAAAAGCTCATCTTAATTGCGATATATTGAGTATCCGTAAGATTTCGACTACAGCCTAAACTAAAAATTCGAAAATGATAATGGCGGATTTAAAATGACCCCGAAAAATTCGAAAAGTGTCAAATTTGGACTAATCTCGTTAGCCGTAAGTTTTTCAGGCAGCTCATTATGAATATGAGCTCAAAAACCAGTACTAAGCATGGTGATTTCAAAATGATTTCATAAACATGCAAAAAGTATCAGTAATAGTCGAAGCCCAGTTTAAAATCAGTGATAACGATACCTAATTCAAAATTCATAAATGCAGCAAGCCAAATGAGTGATCGTACTCCAAAAAGTCCGGTGTCTAAATCGCTAGTACTTTCTGATTCAAAGAAAGAATAAAGCAGCTGATAACCTTGATTATGTCAGGAATTCCGCATTCACCATGGACACCAAACTGATGAAACTTGGTCTGCAACGCTGTGAATAACAAGAAACTTTCTCGCATCTCGCCTTGCTTCCTTTTCAAGAAAAATGCACGACAAGCTGTCGTATGCAAAGTGAAGAACATTCTGAGTTCAATACGCGTGCAGCCTCCAGGAAGAGATACGAGAAAATCCACCGACGGATACAAATGCGCTCATGCAAAAGTTGCCGGATTCTCGAGGAAAGAATCACATTTCACCATCGACGGTCATAAATCGAGAATAGAAGCTTTGAAGCGATAACTCAGCAACAACTTGGCAATAGACCAGAGCTTGAATAATGACGAGTACTAGAATTCGAAGGCGTTTGGAGGAGTGTTTACAAGCTCTCGTAAACAGATCATCTTCATCACCATTTTTTCGCACCCCAAACCATCGGATGAACATGTTTTGTACTTTGTTGTGAATCTTCCGAATCATCCGGAGTTCCTCCCATCGATTATTTACATAAACTGTGCAGCGCATGGAAAGGCGAAAAAAAAGTTTTGCTCAGCAAAGACGCCGCTCGGCCCAAACACGTCGCCGCAGGTGGAAGGCTTGCAAAGCTAAAAGCTTCTTTGATCAACGACGATAAGCTACTCAAGGTCAAAGCACTTCCAAAAGCCCGGAAAAATACAGATGAAAAACGAGTTTTCATGGTCGGAACCCGACACAGATACACGGAAAAAACGGTTTTGCTGTGCCAGAAAATCGTTTGTTGAAATGGTAACTACATTGCGTTATCTGCTAACCGAGCAAACAATTTTATGGTACTAGCAAAAATATTTGTTTTTCTAGCAAAAAAATATCTTAATATAGCATCAAAATATGTTAATCGAGCAAAAAATGGTTAACCTAGCAGATAATGCAATGTTGTCACTATTTCAACAAAAGATTTGCTGGCATAGCAAAACCATTTTCTCCGTGTACATAGGGGAGAACGGAGCAATGGCGTACAGTGGGTAATACCGAACACCCCAATTACTCACTATGTATTGATAATATCTGATTACAATGTGTTGCATCGATTAATGTACACGAAGTGTGACTAAATCGTATTTTTTATTATTATTAAATAATTATAAAAACATTTAAAAAGAGATCGGACATTTTTTTGCGATTCACGATCTAAAAGTCACCTCAAAGGAAATAAGGATTTCTTCCTATGTATATTTGCTAATATTTTAATTCAGATGTTCTTATGTATTCGTTATTATTTTTACTTTTATGTCGTTTTTGAAAAATTGTTCTCGCTGGCTGTAGACAAAAATTACGTTATGAAGGCGTTTCGGGGTAATAGCGAACAGCATTTGTTGGTAAACGCGAACACGTGGCACGATTGACGTCTAATGCCGTTTTTGACGTTTAACTCGTGGTATCGATGAAATAATGTTATTATATTATCTAATATGTGTGGTCGACGGAATTATATTATTCTGATATATGCAGTAGCAGTTTATTCGCGAATACCGTTCGTTTATTGTGGAATTTTACGGTTACGTATGTACAATTTATTATTTACTAAATAGATAATGAAAATGTTCGAGCAAAAAAGTGATCCGTATGTTTTCAAGTTTGGGAAAGACGAAACCTGAAAACTGTGATATCAATTAATGTGATAGATGATAGAACGACAACGAAGAGTTCCTATATTTACGTATATTTTGATAAAGTGATACTTCTATTTTAGTAAAACAAATAGCAATTACGCGTGTTTAAATTATCATTGTGTTAAGTATTCGATAAAAATAAAAGTTCATGATTGTTCTTCTAGTTTTCGTCTATTGCAGTGCCTAAAAACTTATTTTGTAGATCTCCGAAAGCATCGTTCGGGATTGCCGACACCCTGTTCGCTATTACCCGACGGTGAGGGTAATGCTGTACATTGGCACATTTTCTACAGCCACGGTAAAAGTTTATTTTTCGATATTACATTGAAAAATGTTGTCACTGTATCGAAGAAGACGAGTTAAACTGTGATTTTGAGCCTTAAAATATTCGAATAGTTTCTTTTTTGTGTGTTTAATTTCGATTCTTTCTTAGATGTTCGCCACACTTAGAGAAAAGATCTCATTGACGGCAAAGAAATAGGTGGTTTGATTCTTTTTCCATTGATTTCAACGAAATACCTATTTGATTTCAATTAGATAGTGCACTTAAGTTTTAAAGAGAACATTCCATTGCCTGTAAAGAAACATTTACTTAATGGGCATAAAATGAAGAAACAATTTCATTGTTTTAAAGAAAAGTTTTCATTGATTTAATAAAAACATATACTTGGTGGCAGCAAGTGCTGGGAATGTCGTCGTCCGATGTTAACCGCCTATAGGGCTGTCTCTCTTGCACCTAACCTCACTTTTTTGTTTTTCGGTTCTCCCGAACGAAAGGCTTCGAGTTTCAAGGAGCCAGTAGTTTAGCCAATTCCTGCTGTACTTCTACACGTTCTCTCAAAATGTAATCTTTATTTGCCGAGTAGTTTAGGAAAAACTAGGTTTCAACATTTTGAGCTGTACTGGGGAAAGTGGGGGAAAAGAACAGAGACGATTTCTTGGTTTAAAGAAATGTTTCTTTAAATTGATATTACTTATTTTCATTGAGCTTGAGTCATTCAATGAAAAGTAGTATTGAAACTCGAGTATTTCCTTTCATCGGCGCAGATTGCCGTGAATCAATTAAATATTTTCTCTTGGTGCATTCCCCCATTCTCCCCTAGTATGCACTGATAAAACAAAGGTAAGCGGAAAAGCTGGAAAATTTAACCAGCCAATAACTCTCTTTACCAATAGAAGAACGAAGTGTATCGTAATGAAAGATATAAATTTGATGCTATAAGAGTTGCTGGGGTCAAGCGGCCGCAATGAGAGGACCTTCTTTTTCTTCTTCCTTTTTTACCCTTACTTTGAATCGCGAAAAGCTGCGTTATAAAATTCAGGACTTACGATTGCGATTTAAAAGCGGTCACTAGAGAGTTCGAGAGCAAGATGGATATGGAATATATAGTATAACGTACTGCATAAGAGTACTTTTCGTGCCACATACTTTCGCACGTACAATTCAGAAATACGGGAGATCCTTTTAAGAGAAAACGTTTGCTTCGAGCTACCGTAACGCCTCTAGCTCACAGACCCAGATATATTAAAAGCGTTAGGAGTTTCCTTGAGAGAAATATAGAGGAAAAAAAACGATTTTCGAGACGGTAAAGTGAAAAAAATCGGGGAAAGCTTTACGTCGTGGGTAGATTATGAGTACGTGTTATAAAGTTACGTAGCACTATCTTAATTTCGAGCCGAATTAATTGAATCTGAAACCTTTCTTTATCCTCAGGAAAAAATAAAGTTGTTCTTGGTGATTCCTTCAATTATACGGTTGATTTCACTAACATTGATGAGAGTTCGTATAGTTTCTTCCTCTGATTGAGCTGTGACTTACTTAATGTTAAGTGTTCCCTCAGTTGAGGTTGCTTGAATTTTCTTTTTCTCGATTACTTTACGGGTTTCGTGAAGGTATCGAATTATTGCGATGGTAGCGACATTATTTCAATACAGCATTAATAGTTCCCGAATAATTCAAGATTACGACGTTTCCCTATTTAAAAAGTTTTTCTACAAAAATACTGTAATTAGGTACCCAATTTTTTTAAGCAGAGAAAATCAACAAATTAATTTTTTAAAATAAGGCTGCAATTTAGAACCTTGCAAATTGCGTCCTCATTATGTTTTTCCATATTTTTCCAACCACAACGATGGAAAGTCATATCATATACGTTTTTTCTTAGTTATTTTCAACGATGTTCACAAAGCCTCCTCTACGAAGAAGTTACTTAATTAATGTTGGCTTTTGATATTATCGAAAAGTGTTCTTAATTCCCTCGCATGTTTCTAAAAGTTATGCGACACCAGCTTAATGCGCAAGAACTACCATAATCGAAACAAGGAAAACGTAATTTATCCTCCCCTTTTGTGTAAATTTTCATCTCGATCCGTCATTCCGTTCAAGAGTTATGAGCAATTTAATTTTGTTACTAGCGGGCATTATGAATTTAAAAAAAAGTAAAAATGATATATTTCGCATTGTGAAAAGTTTCACCTTTCATTCTTATTTCCATTAAATACAAAGTTTAATCTCTTATTATTAAGTTTTGCTGAATTTATAGCAAAAATGGGAATGTTTGAAAAAATGTCAAAATGACGTAAAATCGGAACTCATTGACCAATCGTGGTACAATTTGGTACGTGGCTGATCTATATGATCCTTCTAAAACAGATGGAAAGGTAAAACAAATGGCTCCAACGATTACCAAGAAATCGCCTGTCGAATTTTTGCAGTCCTAAACACACACACACACACACACGCGCGCGCGCGCGCGCGCATTTCTTCTAAACCTTTTTTCTCGACGATTTTTATATTGCTGGACAAGGGTAACTTTCCTGGACGACATTTATTCATAATTCATAAACCCCGTTCCGATGTCATCATAGAATCATTCGATTTTTAAAAAAATTTGCAATCGATGAGCAAAAACCCACAATTTCTTCACCTTTATTTCGCTAAAAAATAGTAACACTTGCTGGAAATACGTGATCCCAACGAAACCGTTTCCTGGCCCACATTATTGATACCACTCAAAGTCTGTCGACGTCTACAGATGAATAGCGACTGCCTAGAAAGCGTTTGATCAGTCTGGAGCCGGAAGCAGTGCCAATGACCGTGCATAGACGAGCTTTAAAGCTCCTCGAATCGACATTGCATATTTTACCTGAAAACGCGTCACGAGGCGGTCGATGACGTCACTGCTAACCTACATACTCCAACGGGGTTGAAACCCAACGTCGTATCCCCACTTCGAATCGTGTACCGCTACGTACAACTCGTACTATCCTACGAAAGAGGGGAAGGAGGAATATGTGATGCAGCAGCAGCAGCAGCAGCAGCAGCAGCAACAGCAGCAAAGCAGAAAACGAACGTGAGCACATTTTCTTGGTCGTGAGCTCACTCACATTTTACTAGTCGTTGCGGTGAAATAAAGCATTTGAAGAGCACGTCTTATCAGCTTCTCCCCTCATTTTTTTACCTTTCACATCTCAGAACCAGCGACAAACAAATAAATGCAATCTCGAAACAACTCGCAACTTGTTTGCATGTATATGTATATAGACTTTTAAAAGTAGAGACTCTGTGGATACTTTTGTGCCGTAGAATATTCGATCTATCTCGTCTCTACGCAAAATGTTGTTGAAGTAAAAGACGTTAACGTTATTCAATGAAGCGACGAGTAGAGCAGACTTGTGTATCAAGAAAATGTGAAAGCATAGCGTAGCTTTTAGGTTCACTATAGAATGAAAAATGACATCCTGTTTCGGTAAATGTATAAATTGGTTTGAGGTATAGTATAGCCACCGGATGCACCAGGTGATGGTACAGAAAATCGAAGTGAATGTAAATGATTATCATCATTTGTTTCATTTATGTTTCTATTTATATTTGCATACTATATTCAGGAAGTTGTGAGTTTGAAAACTAGGCAGTAAAATTTTAGGACATTTAAATTTAATATTTGTAAAATGGAATTTTATGTTTTGGGCGTTATTTTTATTTGCTTGTATAAATAAATTGAAATAGAGCTTTAATTAAATATTCCTGAATTATAATAATTAGGACGTACAGAAATTTGAGTGTTCCGCTGTTTTTTTCTTTTTTCCCGCGCAAAAAAAGTATTAAAAGAGTATTTGAAAAAAAGTATTAAGAGTCTCGCGTATTGGACTTTTTAATACTCAGTTTAATACTTTTTTTCGAGACTTGAGTACTAAAAAAAGTATTAAATGGTATTAAGTATCAAAAATAGTATTAAAATCGTCGAAGAAAAACGTTTCAATACTGCTTTTGATACCTGTTCATACTCTTTTTAATACTTGAATCTCTGACCGAAAGTATCAACTGAGTATTAAATGCTTTTCCAAACATACGATTTAATACTTTTTTTAATAGTCAAGTCTCGAAAAATGTATCAAACTGAGTATTAAAAAATTCCAATACGCGTGACTCTTAATACTTTTTTTGTATTTCTTTAATATTCTTTTAATACTTTTTTTTGCGCGGGTTATTTCGACTGGCTTCGGTTTTCGCATTAGAACGTGATTTACCATACGCCCATTTCCAAACTACTCTGTTGTCTGAAAAGCATCGACTGCGCATGTTTCCCGGACTCAACGCAACGACACTTCAATCGTCGAGTTGCATCGATACGATTTTTGTTTGTTTTTCTTTTTCCGAATCCCTATGGACTATGGAAATCGAAATCGCAAACGCTGGCGTTGGAAACGTGAAAGGAAGTGACAATAGCTGTCAAAGAAAATATGCAGATTACTCTCTCGGCCAAAAAATCCATTCACGAAGAATTAACGATTGGAAAGTTTAGATTCTCGAACATGTTAAAAATAAATTCAATAATAAAATAAATGGCAATTAAATCGTCTGTCGGTTTCGAATGAAGAAAAAATTACAACAAGGTTCCAGACAAATTGTTTATTTAAAAAAAAAAAAAAATTTTTACTCTATTGGTCAGAAATGGCACTCTGAGTGCACCATGAATTTATTATTGATATTTTATTAACCAAACAAGCGATAAGAGAGAATTATCAAACGATATGAGCGCTTGATCATTAAACTTACCAGCGAATTCATTCAGAAAGAATTAACAAATGAAAAGTTTAGATTTTTGAATATGTTAGAATGAAACTGAATAATTTCTCAATAATAAAACGAATGTCAATGAAAACGCCGATCGGTTTTGAATGAACGGAAAATTACAACAGGTCAATTCCAGATTAGTTATTTATCAGAAAAAATATATATCCCTTACTTTATTAGTCAGAAATGACGCTCTAAGTCCACTATGAATTCATTATTGATATTACATTAACCGCACGAGCGATAAGACAGGATCGCCTGTGACGAACTCAATGTGCAATACATTTGCATAGTAAGTTTAATCATCAAGCGATCATATCGCTCGGCATGCACATCAGCGCATCCCTGTCACCACAAATTTGCAAATGGATATACGTCGCCTATAGTGCTGTACTTATACCTCTATATATAAACTGCATGTATATACTGTGTGCGCCCACTGAACCATGCAGCGTTGCACGTTTCACATTACCTCACACCGCTCCTTATCACCTAAGTGATGGATGGCATCGCCGTATATGGTTAATAAAATAATAATCTTAAATCACGATTAAAATGGTCCAGTGCAAGTATATAATTTGGAGGAAACTTGATCGTTTTACGGTCTTTGACTCGTAGTCGTGTCGCTGAAATTGATGAAGAGAAAAGATATAACTATAAACATACTAGTAACATAATGCTTCTAAGAAAAATTACATAACAATATTAATAAAATAATATTGCTAAAACGTACATGAAAAAGTAGAACCTTGCAAATTGCTTCCTCATTATTTTTTTGTTTTCTACAAAGCTACTATTATAAAGAAGTATGTTGATCAATTTTAGCTTCCTCATAGAGAAAGCTTTGGAGAAAGCAAAAAAAAAATGAGAAAGCAATTTGCCAGGTTCTACTTTGCAAGCTTGTTTATACTCGGAAGACATTTTTATAAAAATTCAAAGTGACGTAACATTTTTACGGCTCGACCGATTTGTGTAAAATTGTTACTCAAAAATTGTGTAAAATTGTTACTCAAAAATTGTGTAATGATAGTCCATATGTAAAATAAATTGAAACCCGATACTTAATAATTGGCATGAGCAGGCGCTCGAACGAAATTTTTCAAATAATTCAAAAAGCCATAAAATTTGAACCACTCGACTGATTGGCGCCGAATTTGTACTAAATATCTTTTCAAATTGTCGTCTAAGTGTGGAGAAAATTTAACATAAATCTGTGGAAAATTTCGAATTTTTTTTTTCTTTGTAGAAGCTTTTTTTTCTTCTTGTTTATCAAAATCGAAATTTTTTGACATATCAACAGTTAATTAGACCAACATCTTAATTGGAAATCAATAATCGTGAAATCATATCGGCAATTGCAGCCGGATATCTCAGAATTTGCATGAGTTATAGTATTTGAAGACATTTTTGAAAGATTAAAATTGTAATAAAATTAGAACGGCTCGACAGATTTTCGCAAAATTTTGTACACATAATGTTTCACAGGTAGTCCATTTATGTACAAAATTTAATCCCGGTGCCTCTTCAATTGCGAGAGTTATAGCGTGGAAACAATTTTTTCAACATTTTAAAAATGGTGTAGAAAAAAAAATTTTCAACCGATTTGCGTCAAATACAATCCCAAACGTTGTTTTGTGATAATCTACTTGCGTGCCAAATTAGGAGAAAATCCGTAGAAAATTACGATAGTTATCGTGCGTACAAGAAAATCTGCACATACACGCACACACACACACATACACACATACAGAAATTTCGTAAAAACCACTTTTCTCGATGTTTTAGAACATTTTGAGTGTCCTGACATAAAAGTATCGAAACAAACGATTTTTCACGGAAACACAGCTTCCTCTATGAAGTAGCAAAAAAAAGATGATTACACAATCCGCCAGTTTCAACGTTATTGGAAAAAAAATTTTGTTTGGTCGGATATTAAAAGCTACGACCGTTCATTATCTAATGTAGATAGCAGTACGTTTTAATTAAATTTTTCAAATACGTGGTGTTCAAAGGACGAATAGATAAAAACTAAAAAATTGTAATTTAAAAAATGTGTGGGGAAACATTTAACGGAGCTCAACGCAGAAAGCTCAGGTACTTTTCCCCGAAGAAACTCAGAAGAAAAGAAATTGGCGCTAACGAGAGTGGAGTCACGTCAGTGGACAAGCTGCACGTCGTCCTCTCTCATACCCTTGCGGCTAAAAGGAACTTTTTCTTTTATCACGGTTAGCGTAGAAAAAGCCTTGCTCTAGACCCAAAGGAGAACGAAAGAAATTACGAGTTGAGGGAGAGAGTAGCGGGGGCGGAGAAAGGAATGGAAATACGCTCGATCCACTATCGTTTGCGGAACTACCAGGAAATCTTAAAACTTGCGAGGAAACTTCGACGAGGAAAGCCGCTTGTGCGGTACTGTCGCATTATAATAATCGTTTTGAGCTCTATGATCCGAAGTGGCTTGTTATGGAGAGGACTTTGAAATACTTTGCATTTTGGATCGATAGTATTAGTTTGATTCATTACAAACTTTAACGCCTCGTG
The DNA here is from genome assembly GCA_949699805.1 of Tromatobia lineatoria. Lineage (NCBI taxonomy): Eukaryota > Metazoa > Arthropoda > Insecta > Hymenoptera > Ichneumonidae > Tromatobia > Tromatobia lineatoria. Next base: position 3,951,511 of record OX453052.1, read on the forward strand.
TTGATACTACGAGATATGAAGACAGCTTTCAAACTTGCTCAACAGCTGGATATAAATCTCCATGAATTCGTCTACAAAATGACTATCGATTGTCTACACTAATAAATCTCCTGGAAGCTATGTTCCATAGAAGTTCATGACCTTAAAATTATGAGCGGAGAAATGGCTTTGCAATTCTAGAAACTATGTTTTGTCGTTAATGAATTTCGCACCTCAACATAGTTAAAAAATGTTGCGTATTCAGCGGATTTACAAATTGGATATCATGAAATTGAAAGTGACGTGAAATGTTTGTCCAATTTGCCTATTATCTTGATTATACAGTCTAACGTCGTAGAAAGTTTTTTTGGATATGGACGATTTTACGAATTATTGAAAAGAGTTTGTACTTTCCCTCTCTGCTTTAGCTGTAACTTTTCTAAATTTGAATGCATCCTCACTGGAAGTCGCTTGAATTTTCTAGGATTCTTCTCGGGTATCCTACGGGTTTCCTGAAGGTATCGAATTACATTGCGATTATGACAACATTATTTCAATACAGAATTAATGGTACCCGAAAAATGTAAGATCGCGACAAATTTCTATTTAAAAAAAGTTTTTCAACAAACATACTGTCGTTTAGTACCGACACTGCCCATGTAGGGTTTGCCAATTAAGCTGAAATAGCCAATACCCGGGTCAATAACGGGGTGACGATTATCGACTTCGCAACATTAGGCCAATGTTCGGCCGAGTATTGACCCGCCAATGGCTTGTCGATATTAGGCCAATGCTTGGCCAATTATCGACTTGACAACATTAGGCCAATGCTCGGCCGAGTATTGACCCGCCAATGGTTGGTTTGTCGATATCAGGCCAATGCTTGGCCAAGTATCGACCCGCCAATTATCGCCTTCACAACATTCGGCCAATGTCCGGCCAAGTATTGACCCGCCGATGGTTGGCTTGTCGATATTAGGCCAATGCTTGGCCAACAATCGACCCGCCAATTATCGCCTTCACAACATTCGGCCAATGCTCGGCCAATTATCGTTCGCCAATATCGAGCCGGACTTATCATCCAAGGCCGATAATCGGACCAATAGCAATGCCAATGTTAGCAGTCTCAGCACCGAAATTGGGCCGATCATCAGCCAATTCCAGTCACTCTTCATGGGTAAGTATTAGTGACATGAGAACGCAAAATCCTAAATTAAAGAAACCACCAGGAAGAATTGCATACGTTATAAATTCATCTAATAGTTGTAAGGCCTTGACGAAAACCACAAAATAAAGCTCAATAAAGCGAGAATCGAGGTAGGAAATTCCAGGAATTGTCTCTGCAGCTCCACGGTTGACTCGGGCGTGGACGTCGGAGGCAGTAGCTACGGCTCGTAAAGCGAAACTGTATCCAATATTGTGAAGCTCACTCTACCGAGGTCGATGTGGGGACGTCTCGGGAACGATTATAAAGTGCCTCCCTCGCCACGGGGTGGCTTTTACGTCCGTTTCCCCATCGTTCTATTCACCGAGCTACACGTTGATAATATACAATGCAATAAAAAGGTAATGTCGTGTCTTCGGGATCTTTGGAATTTTCCGTGAGTTCAGTTTTTACCAGACATTGGAAAATCGTTCGCTTTGTCGTACCAATATCTTCGATCTAACTGTCATCGACAAGCTTATGGCATTCCTTGGGATGTCTAAGAATTTCCGATATCTATGAATTTTAGTCACGTTTTGTTCATCGGGTTGATGGTTACGGGAAATCAACTTTACGATAGTGGAAAACGAGATGCAAATGACATTTGCAATTTTCAAAATGTAATTAGTAGCTGGAAGCTAAGTATTTTTCCTATGGTTCGGAGTTCAAGTTAATTATTCCTAAGCACAGATAATTTACGTTCATGACTCGAAGCATGTTGAACTCTATGAGAACCTCACGCGGTCTCCTGTTAACTACTACCCTCATGGCCTATCTTCACTGGTTCATTTCCGTTGGAAAATAAGTAATTAGAAGCGGCAAACGCCACGAAAGGTTTTTATCGAGCTGGGAAATCACAACATACTATGCATTACTCATAATAAGTTTTAAATAAAAATTGGCATTTTATTCTATATTGTGTGATAAGTTTCCGCAAAAAAACCGTATTTTTTTTGCTTCTTCATAGAGAAAGCCTTGCTTTCGTGAAAAAAAAAATTTTCAATATTTTCATGTCAGTACACTCAGAATGGTCCAAAAGGTCGAGAAAAGTAGTTTGTTCGGAATGTCTTTATGTATGTGTGTGTGTGTATGTACACATTTCATTGTTTACACGATAACTGTCGCTTTTTTCGATGAATGCTCTTTAAATTTTGTATGCAAGTGGGTTATCATAGTATAATACTGTTCGGGATTGTAGTTGACGCAAATCGGTTCAAAAATTTCAATTTCATAACATTTTGAAAATTTTGAAAAAATCGTTTTCACGCTATAACTTTCGCAATTGAAGAGTCACCGAGCTGAAATTTTTTACATGAACGGGCTACCCGTAGAACATTATGTGTACCAAATTTTGCGAGAATCTGTCGAACGGTTCTGATTTTATGACAAATTTAAATTTGTTCAAAAATGTCTGCAAACTATAACTCATATCATCTCATCACTATAACTCATGCAAATTCTGAGATATCCGGCTGCAATCGCCGATATGATTTCACGATTATCGATTTCCAATTAATATTTTAGTCCAATTGACTGTTGTTTACATTTCAAGAGCCAATGTGATCGGATTTTTTTTAGGTTATAAAGAATCATTTAAAAAATGTGACTGGAAGTTGGTATTAAAAAAGGGAATAGACCATTTTTTCTTTTATTACGCGATATGCTGTTCTTTTTGCAGTACATTAGCTTATATTGACTTCAAAAAAATATTAGGACCATTTTTTACAAAGAGACTGAATAATAAATATTTCTAAAAAATTCCTGAATTGTGACATGAACATTGAGTTCAGACGTAAGAAATGCTTACAATTTCGTGTCCAAAGTGAATGGCTCAATGCGAATATCTATTTGGAAGATTTTAACTGACATCACAACGAGACATATACGAGTCATCTGGATTTACTAGAGAGCACGCGCCGGGTAAACGGTTCTGTGCTCGTGGTCACTATGAAATATTAACAGTTGGAAGAGACCTGACAGCAGAACCCACAAAATAATTGAAAGCTCTTGCCTGGCTGACCATCTAAGCAGCATATATGGGATCCAGTGAAACAGAGAAACCCTAATTTATGATCAAGAAGTGGCTTTCACAATGTCAGCGGTCTTGAAGTCTGTACAGTTACTGGTTTACTACAGTTTCCACAAGCAAGCTTCTAACGCATGTACGCATAACTTGCATGCGATGTTATAAATTGTCTGGATTTACGATGCCTCAATTTCGTTGTTTCTCATAAAATATTTTGTATGAGCTTCGAGTACTTGGAGTATATTATACGGGCCTTCCAATCGATACAAAGTCTCCTAAATAATTCCAAAGGTTGAGCAACGGTCGGATGGAAAGGACTGATTATTATTTTACGCCACGTCTCTATACTGGTTGAAAAGAGGTGAAAAATGCAGTGAATTGCTGCTCACGTACGGCTTTATCGTTTATGAAACGCTTATGAAATGGTGATCAGTGCGGTGGGCTGTAGATTATCTGCAAGACCCGATTATATATATTATAGAGATACACTGTAAAAAAAATCTACTTGAAAATTAAGGTACCGGTACCGGAAGTTTTTATTCGCAAACCGTCTCTTAAATTTCAAGCACCAATGTGTCGAAAATTTCAATTTAGGACACATGAAAATAATTTGAATTTTATTGAAATAGCAGTGACTTTGTATTTGAAATTTAATGTACCGCGTCGAATATTTCTGATTATGGTACATAAAATTAATGTTCGTCATAGATCTTTTATTGCAAAACGGTACCTTAAAATTCAATCACATATATGTTGGAAATTTAAAATGGGTTTAAAAACAATAAAAAGAAAATAGAACTATCACTCAGGCATTATTTTGTTAGACATTTTACATCATTAGAAATTGTCGGGCATTGGTTTTTGCCAAAGAAATTTTTCGTCTACCCCGGGGTTTGAACCTACGACCTACCTATCTAAGTACCTAACAACGCACGAACGCTACCAACTACGCTATCAACGACTTAGTAGTTTCGGATACTGAAATGGCATAAGAGTTATACATATATTATTCTCTTAACCGTACTTATAATTGACATATTCATTTTTCACTGTTACCGATATTTTTAACAGCGTATTATCAACTTTTTTTTACAGTAGCAGAACACGAATACAAAACATTGTATACGTGTTTCAAAATTTGTAAATTCACAATAAATATTGCTTAAATTTACAGTTAGGTACATTAATTTCGGAAACGAAATGGAAATTTACAGTACTCAGTACTTGAATCACAGTTTAAAGTACAAAGTATTTAAATTTCATAAGCATAAGTACATTAAATTTCAAGTCTTTTTTTACAGTGTGGGTGTTTGAAATCTAAGTTACAAGATATTCGTAAAGTTAGGTGATTTTTCTAGAAAAATCGACTGCAGTGCAGGAATTTTCAACAACTTGTCATATAATTATACAGTTACTGATCAAGTTTTGTATATTTACAATGAATTTCTCTTAAATTCCAATGCAGGTACATTAATTTCACGATAGATTTGTAAATTTACGGCACTCGGTACATGAATCACAGTTTCATGCACAAAATTTGTAAATTTCATATACATAAGTACATTAAATTTACAATCTTTTTTTACAGTGTACGTAATATATAGGTATTGTACTCTTACAGTACTAATGGGTACATAATTTTGCGGAAGTTTACATAAGCAACATACTCGGTCTATTAATCAGAGAGATTTTAACGCTTGTCTTTGTGTTTTTTATAATTATTTTACGTTAAATTTATAAAGTATTACAAAGGTTATATAAATTTGCAAAATTTACATATTGTGGTCTGCTCAAAGAGAAAGGTTAACTAAAGAAAAAAAAGGTGACTTCGATGTTCGCATTTTTGAAATGGATTGAAACTCCGAGAAAGAACGTTCAGATGAAATGTTCGGATGTATAAATGTGTGATAAAGGACTTTTAATTCATGATACCATAACTTGTTACCTAGGAAAATGACCCTTAATGTTTAGTTATTATGTTTATTCAATGTTTATTATTATGTTTAGTTACAATGTTATTTAGAGTCCTAAACAATCGTTACTTGATAAAAATTTCTTGACAGTTTCGGATTTTATGCGAAACTTACAGTGCGGTCGAATAATTTTTTATCCACTAATAATCAATCGATTTTATCAATCAAGAAAATTTTCGAATATCGGTTTTCAAATGCTGAATTGAAAATGGAAGAGTTTAGAGCACCAAAATAATTGAGCTAAATTTTATTTCCTGGAAATTTTTTGTTTCGAAATGATAAAATTATAAAATATAAAATAATTATAAAATTTTTTCTTACATTACTACTTTCACACATTACTTTTAATGTTTTTATTTTCATACACTGAATTATAATCCGAATTGTAGAGGGCGTTAAAACAATTTTATCGAGCTTTGTGTTAGTGGCATTTTTTGTTTTGGAATTTTAATGTCTGTAGTAACTGTTATTATTAATTGTTTTCTTTTATTTCTAGTTCAACATTTTCCTGCTGATCTTTGGATTTTCAAATACTGAAATGTGTTGCAAACGCTCATCTACGACAAGTTTGCCGAGCTTTTCATTTAAAAAAAATTTTATTTTGAATTTTTCATATCAATAGTGACTATAATTATCAATCATTTTCTCCAATTTCTAGTTTTACATTTACCTTAAAATCTGATCGATTTGCGAACACTTAAATTGCTATCTGAAATGTTCAAAACACGAAAATAATTTCGCCGAGCTTTTTGAACCTAGAATACTTTTATTTTAAGATGTTCATGACGGTACAAGCTATGATTATCAATTTTATTTCTCCTCCTTAGTTTAACATTTCACTTCCAATCTTTCAATTTCCAAACACAGAAATACGATTCAAGACGCTTAGAGCGCAAAAATTATTGAACCGATCCTGATTTCCTGGAAACATGTTGTCATGAGATTTCCATCTCGTGAGTAACTATGATTATGAATATTTTTCTTTACTTTCTAGTTTCACTTTCATTTCACTTCTAATCTTTTCATTTTCAACCATCGAAATGCGTTTTGAAACCTTTAGAGAGCTGAAATAATTTTCTCGAGACGTAACGAATGGAGCTTGAGATTCGTATGTGTAATTCGTGATCCTGTTAATACGGTAAAATCTGTTTGGCTTGCGGAGCGTGCGCTCGTCGAGTGTGTACTCTGGATATAGTCTAGATAGTACCTGGCCGCGAGGTAAAGGCCGTGTAGAAGGGTGCGCGGGGCTTGACCTCACTCACCCTCCGCACTTTCTCCGCCACGTTACCACCTCACGCCTCTCTCGCCGTGTCTGTGTGCCGCAGAATCAATAGTATCGGAGCTTCGGCAAGTTTATCCCAGCGTTTAGAACCTACCCCTCAGAAAGCCAGAAGTTCTGAGCTTACCGATTCTCTATGTATCCGTGCTGTATATACAGCAAAGTGGGCCGCGAAACAGGATTTCATCTCGTCTCATACGTCCATCGCCCCGAGCACCGAAAGCCCTTAAGATCCTCTCGTTCCCGCGAGTTTAAGAACATTTTTCACCGGGCTTTGAATGATTTTTTTATCAACCCTCCGAGAAACTCACTTTGCTTTCCAATCTTCTATGATTACTTTCCACTGTGGATAAAGATCGCGGATACTATTCGACGTGTTAGCACTTTTTTTTCTCCTTCGTTCGTCGATTCTAACACATTACTTTTCCGGCGAATTCTTCTTGTTAAAGAATAACATTATTTATTATAAAAATACTGTGCACGAAAATTTTCCTCAAGGAAGTTTCTGAGCTTATGTTTCCAGTTGAAGTTGCTTTGATGAGAATTATGTGAGAAGTTGACGAAAAAGGTAAAATTTGAAACTAATAATTAACAGTACTGCAGATGTCAAAAACATTAATATTTAATTATAAATAGGGTTGCTGCAAAGCTCGTGACATTTCTCTTCATGTGACTTTCGACGTTTGGCATGGAAAAATTTTAATGCATGGTCGCTGACCAATCACAGCACGAATAAAACGGTGACACTGAACGCGAGATTCTCCAGACTTTCGGAATATCTCAAGCCATCGACATCTTACAGGAAGACTTGTTGTCTTCTAGTCATGAGTTCTTGATTTACATTCTCAATCGTATCGACAAATATATTTCCTTTTTGACGAGAGAAGGTTTCTATTTCAATAATGAATTCCAACAATCGACGTAATCCTTTTCAATAGACAATATCTGATGACAATTATGTAAATTTTTATTCGAAACGATGTGAGATCTTACACACATATACGATAAATTGAATTGAGACTTTCCAGTAGCTCCAAATTCTTTCTATTAATATTCATAATTGCTCGAGCGTCAGTTTCTAGCATGCGAAGTTTGTAATATACACATAAATCTGGAATTTTGACGGTTTTTTTGTCAATCCTCGGTTGAATTTTTTTGAACTTCTCGTAATATGTTGCGAAGGACATTGTGCCGAGATTCAATGCCTTGGATCTTTTCTCGTATACTGCAAATTTTTTTTCTACGTTGTCTTAGCGGTGAAAAATTCACGTTGATTTTACGTTCGTTACGAAGTCACGTAAACTGTACACCTAAATTTAGACAAACTAATTTTTTTTAGCTAATTCTATAGATTTTGGTTTGTAGTTGATTGTAGCAACAATTCTCTCGTTTGTAGTAGAATTTAAAAAAAATTATGGGACTATAAAAAATACGCATCCACTGACTTCAACGAATCTCAAATCTGACAATTGATTCCTATAGACAATCGTTGATAGTGGATTGTAGTGCAAAAATGTCTGTCTGTAGTATAAAAAAATAAATTGATAATTAAACTTTGAAATGGGGTTCTATGTTCACATAGATCTCGACGAACGGAAAATTAAACAGACGATACTAGTATAAAATACATAGGTACGAAATATTGTAAGCTTAGACTACAAAATCATTTGTAGTTGTTTGTAGTAGCTTTTTTTTTGCTTGTAGTAGTTTGCTATAATTTACTTTTGATTTAAAATACTACCAGAATTGTACACAAATCGAGTGTCAGCGTTTCACACAATAAGGTTGAGTTGAAAATGTTCAATCCTCGCTCACCCGAGCGATATTTTTAACATAACTGTCAAACTCGACAGCTGAATTTGATGGTACTATAATATAATAAATAAAAACAATAAAATGACAAAAATAGAAATATCGGTTTCTCGATGGCAATTTCCATAATCGAAATATCAATGATGATGGCGGAAAATATTCACAATATGAGTTAAATTTTCTTAATAATAATGAGAGTAATAATTGTCAGTTTAAAAAATTCACATTGATCTTTCTACGCAATATCATTAGTCGTGAACTTTTTGTATGTGTTTTATAAATCGTACTAAGTAACATAGAATCGGTATTCATGAATTTTCTATAAATATTATATTATACGTTTGGTAATTAAATCGCATCTAATTGGGTAGGAATACATGTATTGTATTATTCAACCACGTCGTATATGTACTCCCGCTATATTAATAGTCACTACAATAACCTGTAACAGTTAAACCAAAAGCCTTCAGACCGTGATTGTAAATTTATATACGCGACAGAGTCGTAAATACTCGAAATAAATTGGCTACGCGATCTCTGTGGGAAACTGTGCTTTATGGAGCTCAAAACACAGCAAAATGTATATGTTATAACTCTAGGGGATGAAATTATAAATGTATTCAAAGAGAATTGAGCCTCGGTCTGAACAATGGAAAACTCCGGCTATGCATTCTCTATAGTCTGATTGAACGATTGTTCCGAGAGAGTTTTGTTCACAGGATATGCCAGTGTCGAAGTTTCAGAATTTGTGAAAAGAGATTCTGTATGAAATAGTAACAATAGGATAACCTAAACCTGAAAACGGAAACATTTTTACCCCTGATTCATAACTTTCAATTTTGCTTCCTTATCGTGGCAGCTTTGTCATGGTGAACGTATTTATTTCGAGATTATCCTTTCAATGGGTTTAGACTATGGCAAAATATTTCGAAAATTCATTTGAAAGTAAACATACAGTTTTGTTACATCTCGTTTTTTCTTTTCAAATGCACTATTTTGAACAAAATTGGTTAAACTATCGAACCAAATCTTGCTTTATGAATGTAGTAATATTAACAGGTGATTGAAATAGAATTTCCTTAGAATCGATAGATCCGTTCAACTTATGAAATGTTACATGATTACCCATTGCCTTTTTGTTTTTGAGTTGCTGAGTTTTTTGAATATCTGTTAGATGAGCTAATGTGTAGATTAATTAAGGATGTATGATACGTACAGTCCCGCCAAAAGTGAGTTTCAGAGACAATTTCGATCATTTCCCGACGAGATAAAAATCGGAAAAAAAATAATTCATATAAAACATGCCGGAAAGATTGATTTTGCATAATAATAATCCCAAAATATTATTAACAAATTGGTGAAAAGAACAATTTTTCAATAAATAAACAGTCAACTTAACTTTTTTTTAATGAAAATGATTTATTAATTTTTTAGAATGCGTATGAATTTTTTCAGATTTTTTTCTTCACTTTGATTTCGATTTATTTTATTTTGAAAAATGCGTAGAATATAGCAAATTTTAAATATGCATTTTGCAAAAAAATCTTGAGTTACTAGATAGTTTTATGCCGAACACATATCCAAAATTTGTTATTTCGCACACATTTTCAAAAATAAAAAAGATAAAATTAAAATAAAGAAAAAAATCTGAAAAAATTCCTACGCATTCAAATAAATTAACATATCATTTTCATTAAATGAAAAGTTAGGTTGACTGATTGTTTGTTGAACGACTGTTTTTTCCCCAATTTGTTAATAACACTTTGGAATTATTACGATGCAAAATTTATCTTTTCAGCACGTTGAATATCTATTATTTGATAATAATCTAGAATCTGACGATTGGCGGGACTGTACGTATCATACATCTTTAAACATAGCTGCGAATTTAAACCTTGCATATCGTCTTTTAATGTTTTTCAATTATGAAGCTTTTTTGAAAAGGATGGAAAAAATGTATGAGCATATTTGCTTTGTGAGGGTACAAAAAATAAGCATGCAATACGCGGGAATTGCAAGGTTTTTAATCAAAAAAATATATATATCCACGAGTTGAAAATGATTAACCTCCTGAACGTTGATAAAAATGCATACACTGCGCTTTCCAATATTCGTTTCGGATATAATGTGCACTCCTCATTTTTTAACTACTGATAGTAAACTGAACTCGGATATTTTTGATATTCCTGCTTCAATGAGCCTCTTCGTTCCTTTTAATCGATCGAAGAGCTTCCTTTCATTCAGCCGGCTCTCACGAATTATTTATTCACGGCCTAATGGATGAGCGCCCGCTTTTGACTAGTTTCACTCCAATGCCCGTTTTAATCGACCTCCACGTGAAGTGAGCAGCAAAAAACTCGTTCATTTGAGTCGTGACTTCTGGACAAATTCGTTTTAGGCTCTCACGATGTTCACTTAGCCAGGATTACACAACTAAATTTCCCAAATCACGCAGAATAACTCTTCAAGAAGAAATGGCCGATGATGTCGAGGAAAAGGATGAAGAAGATTGGTCCGAGGCTCTGACGGAAAATCCGAAAAACCTGGAAACTTCAGAAAATACGTCCAAGCTCGAAATGTCACCATCAAAACTTTCCGAATTACCAGTAGAAACGACGACCCAAATTCTCCAGTCATCTTTAAAATTTGACGCGACGAATCAAGAGAAAGTTTCATTGCAACCTAACATCGCAAGTGAAAAAGTAGAACATCATGAAAAAAATCCAGGCGCACCGATTTCTCAAAAGCCTTTCAAAAGTCACTGTCATCCGCGATGCCGAGATGTACGGCAGTGTCAGAAGCACATTCAGGACATTATCGGAAAGCACGAGATTCGAAATGAAGAGCTGGAGCAGGTGGAAGGAGATTTACGACAACGTCTCCAGGCGCTGGAATCGTCGATGCCAGCAGTGATGGTCTGGAACATCTGGAGATTGGCGCAAGGTGCACCAACTTCAGCGGTTCGTCGCTTAATGGCGAAGCAGTTTCAAGGCTTCGGTGCAGACAATGTTCCAGTACCGACAACTCCCAGTCAACACTGGGACGAGCGCGTCCGTAAAATTGAAGCGGAGAGGAAGGAAGCGATGCGTCGAGCTGAAGAAGCCCGAGCCCTTTTGGCAGGAAAGGAAGCGGCAGTTGACGATCGAAAAAAGCGACTGGAAGAAGCGAAGAAGTGTCATCAAGAAAGAAAAGAAATGATGGAAAAGTTGGCTCGAGAGGCTGCGAAGCAGCGAGAAGCATTAAAGAACGCAAGAGGTGACGATAACTCATGCGAAAGTGGCGAGTGCGGTGAAATACGCAAAGAAAAGTGGCTCGATGCTGTGAATAGTGTAAGCTCGATAGGTTCCACGGATCTCGAGAGCTTCGCCAAGCTTCAAGAACTCGCCGAAGCGGAAATTTGCATGAAACGACAGATAAGCGAGCTGGAACGTCGGGAAGAGGCGTACATGAGGACACTTCAGCAAGCCGATGAAATGTGGTCCAAGATGGAAGGCGACACCGCTGATACCGTGAGCTTATTGCAAAATCAACTGGACTTGAAGACAACAGCTAACCAACAGCTTGCTGATCGGATATGTCAGCTGGAAGACGAGCTGGAAAATTCAAAGAAGAAGCTAATTAGTTCCAAAGAAGCTTTGTCGAAATTTACAAGCAAGGCTTTTATCGAAGCTAAGAGCGGATACGATGACAGCGAAGCTGATGTTAAGGATAGAGGAGTTCTTGTTGCTGTTAAAACTGCTCCTGCTTCCGCCACTGCAGGACCTGAGACATTCGATCAGGAAAGTTTAGCACATCCGGAAAAAAAGGATCAACAGTCACATATTGTTGCACCTGATAAGAGTCATGTTGGCGTTATCGCCGTTCCAAAAACGTCGAGCAAAACTACCGAAGCTGCTCCGGTTCCAGTTGATCAAACCCACCGAGGGCTTGATCCGGTAATGGAATTGAAAACGGACTCAACTCATCGAGGCGTCGATCCTTTGACAACAAAAACACCTGTTGGGGATGAAGATAACATACCAGAACATTGGAAAAATTGGAATTGGGACGAAGGATGTCCCCCTGATATTATTTGTGATGATATGGTCGAAAGTGCAACTGGAACTGATGAGTGCCAACTTGATGTTGGATCTAAGACACCTTCGAAAGTTCAGGTTCACGATCAAATAACCATTTCCGCTGAAGAGTTGCGAAATTGGTACAACATTGTAGACAGCCTGCATCATATGATAGCTGTGAGTGTTTCCTAATTTTAATTTCAAGGTATCTGAGATGCCGCGTAAAATTAAATAGGCTCAAGCAAGTTATTGCTTTGCAGAAAGGTGAAGACTGCTCGTCAAAAACAGATGATGTCGCTCAGCTAGCCGCGAGAATGAAATCTCATCTAAGGGTAGGACCTCTGTGAATGGTGGTGCACCTGCATTGGGGGTGGTGAGTCTTATGAGTTTGAGAGTCTCTGTTTTAGATTAGGGGTGTTGCAGGTATGAAAGAACCGATGATAATCCCGGAAAGAATCATTAACGCGGGGGTTATTTCATCTGGAGAACACATCCCGGGAGTGATGACACCATCTGTAGAAGAGATGCCACAGGAAATAAAGTCTGCGGTAGAGATGGATGGTGTCGAATACCCCAAACAAGCTAAGTCATTTATTGCTGAGGACGAGAAAGAAATTGACACAAAAATTGTCCCATTGGTTCAATCCGCAGAAAAGATGCAAAGGGAAATAAAAACTGAGGTTCCAACAGATTATATCGACCTTCATGACGAAACTGAGCCTCATGTTGATGAAGTGGATGCGAAAATTGGCGACGAAATTAGCCCGGTGACGCTAACTGCAGAAGAGGTGCGACAAGAAACAATGCCTGAGGTTTCGATAGATCATGTTGAGAGAGTAGAGCCTCAAGTTCCTGAAGGCGTTGCGGAAATTGCTGAAGAATTTGGTCTACCGATACCAACTACGGATGAGGTGCAACATGAAATGAAACCTGAGCCTTTGATAGATCACGTCGACCTTTCTGATGAAACTGGACCTTCGATTCTTGAAGATTTTGCCAAAATTGAAGAGGAAGTAAGCCTTCCCGTAGAATCTATCGATGAATTAACGATGAAAATAACGACTGAAGACTTGAAAGATCATGAAGATCTTGTTGATAAAAGTAAGTCTACTATTCCTGACGAAGACGTAAAAACTGGCAAGGACATTAGCCCAGTTTCTGCTGAAGCAGAAGAAACGGAGCCATCTGATGGATTAGTTTCATTAGAAAAAGTTGGTAGCCCTGAAGCGGAAGCCGTCGACTTGGTAGCAGAAGAAGCAAAAACTACCGACGTATCAGCTACACCTGTTTCGGCATATGTCGAAACAAAACCTTCAGGAATAGTCGATGAAATCCCAGATGCAGTAACGTCGCAGATCGATGTATCTGAACAAAAACCTGCAGTTGCTGATAAAGAACTGCTTTTATTGGCAGAAGATTCTCTGCCTGTTGAGGCAAAAGCAGAAGATAAACTTATCGCTCACCTAGAGGACGTAAAAAAGGAACCTGCTGAGGTAACTTATGAAGATAAACCTGTGGAAGAGTCCAAGCATGAACTTCCAGATTTGGAGAAAGTCAGCGTCGCATCCGGAGAGATATCGGGTTCGAAGAAAATAGTAGTCGAATCCAAAGAAATTTCAGATTTGGAGGAAGTCAAGTCCGAAAAAATTCCAGATACTGAGGAAGTAAAAGCTGAGTCCAAAGAAATTCCAGATACTGAGGAAGTGAAAAGTGAGCCCGCGGAAATTCCAGATTCAGAGAAAGTTAAAGTCGAATCCACAGAAATTCCGGATTTGAAAAAAGGAGACGACAAACTAGAAGAAATTCCAGATTCAGAGGAAGTCAAAGTTGAACATGAAGAAATTCCCGATTCGGATAAAATCGAAGTTGGACCTAGGGAATTTCCAGATTCGGAAAAACTCGAAATCGAATCTCAGGAAGTTCCGGATTCAGAGAAAGTCGAAGTTGAATTTGAAGTAATTCCCGATTCGGATAAAATCAAAGTTGGACCTAAGGAATTTCCAGATTCGGAGAAACTCGAAGTCGAATCTGAGGAAGTTCCGGATTCAGAGAAAGTCGAAGTTGAATCTGAAGGAATATCGGAGCCTTCAGAAATGATTTCTCCGGCAGAATCTATATATACGTCTGCTGAAGATTTTTCTGAACCTGAATTCGACGCAGGCGTAGTCGCTAAAGCGCCCTCAACTGTTGTAATTACGGAGGAAGTACAAGAGCCGATTCCGGTTTCAAAGGAAGACGAACCGGAGTTCGAAGACGTAATTGAACCAATAGAACAACCTCAAGAATTCCTTCCCGACGAGGGCGAATTGGAACGACCATTGGAATTAGAGGTACCTGAAGAGGAACACGCGTCAATTGAAGAAGCACCACCAGCATTCGTCACTCCAAGAACACCGCCAATTTCAAGGATCGACGTAAGGAAAGAAAGTAAAGATCAAATTCCGGCCCCACCGGATTTGAAGCATGACCAATCAGCATTGGATGTCGTTCACGAAAAACGTTCGTCCGAAATGATTGCAGGGGAAGAGGTTGAAGAAGTACTCTCAACGATAGGAGATATTAAGATCAAAGAGCCCATGCCTGAATTAGAAATTTCGGAACCAATTTCAGTAGAACCTGAAGATTCTGAAAAAATTTCAATAACGAAAACAATCGTTGACGAAGTACGACCCGAGATAATAGACGCAGAAGAAATTACAGAGCTCGAAGTTACCATCCCAAAAGCTGAGGTCGTCGCGAAAGCGGATTCGGAAACAAAGCCGGAAATACCTGAAGTGGGAGGCCAACGAGATGCAAAGGAAACCGAACGACCCGAGGATAAGCTCGTCGAGGACATTTCCACCAAGGAAAAAATTACCGTCGACCGACCGAAGGCGGGGAAGCCGTACTTGGTCATAGCAAAAGTGGAGTCCTGGAAAAAACTGGAATCACCCAAGCCAACGGGTTCATGCATTTGCAAACCACGTGACTGTCCACTGGTAAGTACCCAAAAAGTTCAAGCCATTTCCTAACTTGCGAATAATTATCATGGTAAATAATGTGAATTCAATTAAAGCTCAGCCGACGAACAGGACGCCCACCAAAGCTGAAAGTCGTAGAGGTTGTTACGTCTGGAACACAAACAAGATCGTCGATTCCCACGACTTTGCTCGGGAGGATGGATAAGCAAAAGCCGAAGAAGCTTCCTGAGAGAACCAGACCGTCCCCGGTTGTGGCAATGTGGCGTCGAGCTACCATCTCACCCAAACGTCCGAAAGATAAATCCACGCTAACGACCGTATGTGTCGACACGCAAACGGATAGTACACTCGTACGAAGGAGAATACCGCTTCAGGGAATCACCCGGAAGGGCGACTGCACGTGCTCTGGCGTGTGTCCAAGAAAACCAGATCACGGTGGTTGCATTCAACGAATTTCCAACAGACCTACCAGTGAAAAGCGACCTGTACCTGTCAGTCTTGCCACCGCTCAACTCTTCAGCTCCACCAACTTTCCCACGAGCATGACATCCTGTGCAGAAAAAGAAATATGTGTCGTGAGATACACTGGAAGGTCGTTTGTCTCTTCCGGCAGCCATCTTGATTGCATCGAATGTGGTCGTCCGATTACACCGGGCGGAACAGTTGTGTCCGTAAAATCTACCTCACCAACGACAACCGCATCTCAAAAAAGTATTATGAAGTCCCTGAAGAGCATGGCAAGTTCTACATCGCGCGTGACTCACAGCAAGGATGGTTTGACTTGCTGTGATTGTAGGACATCTGGGAAACTGAAGACAGATGGTTGCACAGAATCCAAAAAACAAGATCATAAGGATTTGGATAAGAGAAGACATGACCACGACGTTTGTTGTCCTTGTCCACCTAAGGTTGCCAAGAAAACGTCTTCCAAGTTATCCAAAAAGAAAAAGAGACCGGAAATGAAGGATCAGTCTGTTATGGCAAGTATACCAAAAAATCCCTTGAAGGCAGTTTCTAAAGAAGCAAAAGACGTAGATGTGATCAAGAAAAAATCGTCGCACGGCACATCATCAAAAACAAAACCGAGCGACCCTGAAACAAAAATAGCATCGAACATCGTAATTCCGGTCAAAGAGTCGTATTGTTCTTGCGACGAATCCAGTTACGAGTTAACTAACTCTGGAGTTCAAAGCACATCTGATGGTCCAAAAACACCAAAGGATAATGACCCCTGCAATTGTTTGTTGATGGAGTCAGTATCTAAAGGAAGTAGTTGCAACTGCTTTCACTACAATGTTTAAAAGTAAAATGTCCTGTACGAAGAAATCATTTTTGTAATTGTACATTCGTCTCTAATATTAACTATCATGTACATACATTTTTTATTGTACTTTTTGTCATTCCTTGATTGTTGTATTGTTGGCTCGTATATTCTAAAAAAAATTGACGGTTTTTTTTTTGGGAACAGGAAGAGAAGGAAAAATCGGTGATTACACGTCTGGCCATTTTTGTACTAAACTATGTGATGTCTTTTATAAAAGAAGAAAGGAGACTTACCGAACGTTCGCTAGAGTGTGGCGACGAGAACGAAGATTGTGGTATCCTCGTAACTCGCCGATGCTCCCCTGCTCGGCCTGCATCCTCGCCTGAGCCGTGGCTGCTGCGCTTGCAATCACGTGATGTTGGTGCCCCGGGGCACCTGCTGTAGTGACGCTTCTTCGGAAGCGCCACCCCGTCCTGTTGCCTCCACCGCCGCTTGGCGTCGGTGATTTCTTCTGATAAGTCCTGAAAAAAGCGTTAGATCGACGTGTCCACTTAAAATTGTCTATGAGAAATTCGCCATTTCAGCATTTTACACCCCAAACGAGTTTGCGGTTATTATTATCTTCTCGTAGCGAAGCAAAGCGAATCCCAGACGACTAAACTTATTCACAGTTCAAATCTAATTACAGTGTAATTTTTATTGTTACGAAAGAATGAATATATTATGTTATTTCTTTTTTCGTTATTTGCGGAAGCGGATATTGTGTCTTGAAGTTACGGATGTATGATACGGACAGTCCCGCTAAAAGTCAGTTTCAGAGACAATTTCGATCACTTCCCAATGGGGTAAAAATCAGAAAGAAAGAATGCATATACAACATGCTAAAAACATTGATCTCGCATAATAATAATCCCAAAATGTTATTAACAAATTGGTGAAAAAAACAATTGTTCAACAAACAATCAGACAACCTGACTTTTTTTCTGATGAAAGAGATGTTCGGAGATAAACCATCTATTGCAAGATTTTTTTGCAAAACGCATATCCAAAATTTGTTATAATATGCACATTTTTCAAAATAAAAAAAAATCGAAATCAAAATGAAGAAAAAAATCTGAAAAAATTCGTATGCATTCAAATAAATTAACATATCACTTTCATTAGAAAAGAAGTTAGGTTGACTGATTTTTTGTCGAACAATTGTTTTTTTCACCAATTTATTAATAACGTTTGGGGATTATTATTATGCGAAATCAATCTTTCCAGCACGTTTTATATCCATTATCGTTTTCCGATTTTTTCCCCATCGGAAAGTGATCGAAATTGTCTCTGAAACTCACTTTTGGCGGGACTGTACGTATTATACATCCCTAAGGAGTTATAGAAAAATGGTGCGTATTTGCGTTAAAAAAATCATCGTCTATTTTTTCATGCATTCTAATTCTCACTTTTTCTCAATTATCAAATTCATGTTCCATTTATCATGAAACAGTGTCTCGTGTGATAGATTGTCGTTTCATATAAGTAAAGTAATTGATCGCGTATTTGTTTTACAGAATTTCTCGGAATTAATAATGATTTTGATTTAATACTGGATTTTCAAAAGTAGGTTAAAGCCCTATCGTAACTACTGAATTAAGTGTAAATTAGACATTCGTCATGATAAAAATTTTATTAGCGCCTGACCCACAAAAAAAAGAGAATTTTTTCGATATTAACGATTTTTATGGATGCCCAGCATTTTTGTGCTGTGCGCGAATTAAAGGAATTCATTTGCGCAGTATATGTCAGAAGAAACTGAATGAAGGTTTATTCTACTGGATATTTTCTCGCCAGCATTTGACATCGAGTTTATGCGAATAGAAAAGCGGAGAAGCTCATAATGAGTGGCAAAAGACTTTTTTGGCTCGAAGCCAAACGGTACTGGTTGGCCCGAAATCAACCAAACTCACTTCACTCTGCACTGTAATAGTATTTTACGTTCATACGCTTTTTCGTGAAACTATGTACTTTCTAACTACAAGATTATCGTAACCGTATCGATAAGTCACCGTTGACATTTCTAAGTATCGGCCAGCGGCTAATGTGAGTGGAGGGTAAACAGTCGTTTACAAGGACATTACGAGGTATTATCCAATTCACTAGGTACTTCCCATGTTCCTAGATCACCGATCTTAGGCTATATTCCTGTATTCACTGAATAAACTCCTTTTATTCACTCACTACCAGAACTGGGTACTTCAATCCACTTATTGCGATAGTGCAACGATAAAATAAATTTTTATGATATTTAAAGTAATAAGAAGCCTTTTACGATTTCAACTTTACGTTTTGAAGTCGGAAAGTAGACCTCAGATCTAAGGGTCTGCGGAAAATTCGTCGAAAACAATTCATCGAAAATACAATTCGTCGAATGCAATTAACCGAAAACAATTCATCGGATAGCAATTCATCGAAAAGCAATTTATCGAGTAACAATTCATGAAATAAAAATTTATCGAATAACAATTTGTCGAATAGCAATTCATCGAATATCAATTCATCGAATAAAAATTAATCGAATATCAATTCATCGAATAACAATTCGTCGAATAGCAATACGTCGAATAGCAATACATCAAATATAAAGTAGAGAATATATCGACAGTCTAATTCAATAAGAACCTATCATACAGAAGACTGTTGCGATAAAATAAATCTATCGACAGTGAACTTATAACAAACTATAGAAGTTTTCCGCTGTATGATGATGCGACTTTATGAATATTTCTCGTGATCCTAATTAAATCCTGAATATATCCCGCTGCACTATCAATATTCTCCGCTATAGTAATTCGACTCTAAATATTACTCGTAATACTAGTTGAACTCCGTAAATATATTCTGTTGTAACTATGAATATTTTCCGCTTTAGTAATTTGAATCTGTAATTATTTCTCGTGAAACTAGTTGAACTCTATGAATATATCCCGCTGTAACTATCAATCTTTGTCGTTGTAGTAATTTCAATCTGAATAGTATCATGTGAATATTTCTCGTGAAACTACAATGAATTGCTATTCGACGAATTGATTTTCGATGAATTGTTGTTCGATGAATTGCTATTCAACGAATTGTTTTTGATAAATTATTTTCGACAAATTTTCCGCAAATCAGATCTAAGCGCACTGCAGAAATAAAAAATAACCTTAAATTTTTTTGAAATACAATCGTTTCTATGATCCTCAATGTTCAATAGTCTGTAATGATATATTGATATTGCTCTAACAATCAAGAGATTAATCTTTTCCAATGTAATTCTTGTGCCATTAAGAAAAAGGATTAACTTGTCAATATTAGCAACAAGGTCTATTCTTTAATAAATTTCATATGATTTTTTATGAGTGGTAAAAATAATAAAACCAGTTCGAAATACCCAATCAGTGGGAAGTCCTTCCAATGCATCCACGCGTCGAGAACCAAATTCTCGTGGGCCACGTAATTAAAATAAAAATGAAATGCATATATTGGTAAAGGAGCTTTTTTTTCGTCAGAGAACATTGCATATATTGTGTACATATAGATAAAATAAATGATGTGGGTTACGAGGGATACATGTACGAATAACAATCGGGAAACTCGACCGTCGACGCAATTTATTTTCACCCTTCTCCGTTATACTTCCCTTTTCGCCGTCCTTCCCTGTTCCCCTCGCATCCCTTGTCCATTGTACCACGATACCGAGAGCTCAGGAATTCCTATTACTTGAAGTTATCACCAGAGAGCTTTTAGAGCTTTACCGATCGTTAATTTTCACCGCCTCGACAATTTAAATACTTTTGAGCGTTGACCGATAAAACTGGGTAGATTAGTGCTTTCAATAAGAGTGAGGGGCAATGGATTTCATGTGCAAGTAATCATCGACTCGATGGGTTTACAGTAAGTACGGAAATGAAAGAAGAAAGAAATAAATCTTTATTGTGTTAGGGGAAAAAAGGGAATTTAATCGTCAGTCGTATCGTTATCGAATCGTCGTAACAAAGTCCCCATTTCGTCACTTAGGGTAAATCTTTCAGCCACTAATCTGTAACGTCACTCATTTTTTTGTTCGAAATTACTCAAATTTTACTACTAGTTAACAGTACTACGCGTATTTCACAATATTTTTTTTCTTAAAAATAAACATCGTTAATGTTTAACATTCAAACAAAAAATATGAACGAGAAAAAATATTTTAAACAAAATAATCAAATCCCGTTTTTCGTCTTTACTTCTTGATGACTGAACAAGTAATTATAGAACATTGAAAAACCGTCTAAAAGGAAGATGTGCGGTTTTTAAGAAAAAGTGGCTGAACTGATGTCTTGAATGTCTAGAATGTCTTATATGATTATTCTCAAAATACGATGAACAAAAAATATCATAATTAGTTCAATATTTAGGAGATGAACTTTTCGTGGCAAAACAAAATGAAAATGTCTTGCATTCGTGTAAACCGTATTAACTCAACTCTTGAGTTGATCTTACAAGACATTCTCGCCTGGTTAGACTGTATCAACAGGTTGCCCGATGTGTCTCAATTTTTTGTAGCCACCCAGCGAGCCGATGAGCAAAAAAAGAGGTGGGCATACACGAATAGCCAAGAATCCATACAGCATTGCTTCTATCCCTGTCACAAGTTCCATATTCATTAGATGCCTTGAATACTGGATGAACGTCAACAGGTTGAGCTGATCTGAGAATGTTTCAATGTCATATATAGCCAGTGAAAGGACACCCATATTAGCCACGTATAACTGAGATAGTGATTAGGAACTCATAGACAATAATGTCAGTTTTCCTTTCTAGTAAAAATATACATCTATATTAGGGTGTGCCAAAAATAAACGATATATATTTTTTTCCCTTACTCTCCGCCCAAAATATCGTAAAATACGTCTTAATAATGATCCTGTGAAAAGCGGAGTTCACAATTTTAAATCATAGAGGTCCATCATCGGGTTTGAAGTTCTCCCATTTAAATAACACAGGAAAGTTATTTTTCTTCCATTCTTTCTCCCTGCAACCTGAGAAAATTTTTTTTTTCCATGGAATCAATGCCTACATCTTATGAATCATTAAATTTCCAACAAAAAAACTTAATGAGTCGAATTTCCATCTTCAATATTTGATTTATTACAGAGACTTGAAATTTTTTATGTTGTAAATTTTCCGTGTTTTTCTTTTTACATTCTTTAGCTAATCTATTGAAGTTAGGACAAAAAGTTAAAGAAAAATTTTGTCGTCCGTCTGACGCACTACAAAAAAGTTGTTAACGAGTTTTTCGTATCGTTGATATTTACGAAGTTGCAGACCAAAAAAGTTATGGTTTTTGTATTTTTAACTGTCATTAACTGAACTACTGATGTTAGTACAAAAAAATCAATAGAAATTTCTTAGAACATTGAATTTTCTAAAAAATGCGGGTGAAATTTTATGTATTGCTAACAGTTTCAAGTTACAGACTCATTTAATCTTATTTTGATGGTTTTTTACGCATATCCGATAAAAAATTTCAAGACTCTGTAATAAAACAAATATTGGAGATAGAAATTCAATGATTCATAATCTGTAATCATTGATTTTATGAAACAAAAATTTCTCCTTAGGTTGCAGGGAGAAAGAATGGGAAAAAAATCACTTTCCTGTGTTATTTAAATGAGAAAACTTAAAACACGATGGACCTCTAAGAATTCAAATTATGAGCTCCGATTTCGACAGGATCATTACTAAGACGTATTCTACGATATTTTGAGCGGAGAGCAAAGAAAAAAAATTTCGCCTTTTTTTGGCACGCCCTAATGTATATATATATTTATTAACACACCAATAATTTGACCTTCCCTTAACAGATTATTAGATTGATGCTAATACAACTCCTCACTGCCTTAGGCGGATTTCCAGACGACCTAAATACAGAAATCTCTCACGGAAACTCTCGGGCTTCCGTTTGTACACAAATGTAGATACGATGTAACTACCTCTTCGTTAATGTACGTGGAGAGTTTCCAGTGCTAGCTCTGGAATTGCTTTTGCACTCAACGACTAATTTGAATGCAGGAAGCGTCTCAGACCTGGGCATAGGCTTCAAAGTTAACAGCAACACGAAAGCCTCCGTACAATTGCGGTTTCCTAAACTGATTTACCTCTCGTAAGAAAGACATTTCCCTTGAAACATGATCAAGTGGAATGTGAGCCATATAAAGGGTTTCTCTTCATCATGACATAAAAATCAAGTAGATCTCCACAGAAACTATACAAATTGCTTTCCTAACTTGAAGGAAATGAGTTCGTGAGCTTTCTATCGAATTTCGCTAGAACTGCCTTTGATATTTCACTGGTCGATTTTCCGTTCCTAAAAAACTATATTATTGAACGAAGTTGGAAGAATATTATTTGAAAATGCAGTGAATAAGAAGATTCAATAAAATATTTTGAACTTTTTTATTTTAAGGACAATCAAAACAACATTAATTGACATTAATTTCAACATTTGTAGAACATCGATTGTGAATAATAATGTCAACGACTTTTCATATATTATGTTCAAAAAAAAATTATTAAAAAAATTTCAAAGAATATTCATTTTTGTTATGAAATCAATACCCTGATGTTTTTTGACCCGATCTCTTATCACTAAAAAAATTGTGATGGGATAAGACGTATAAATAAGAAGTGAAGCCAATAATTTTCATTAGGCATGTCTGTAAAAATCATCATTAAGGTAGTCCTCCTGTATGGTCCAACGCCGTATAAGTTCGAGGGAGAATTAGACAAAATTTACGAACAGTTCTCGATTAGATATAAATCTGAAAAAAATCGAGCGTGTAGAAAATGCTGAAAACGTTATTTTGGCATAATAATAATTTAAACATGTTGTTGACAAATTACTTAAATAAATAATAGTGCAACAAATTACCCGGCAACCTAACTTTTTTTATTATGTAAAACATTTGTTTATTTTTCTGAATACGTATGTATCTTTTCAGATTTTTTTCTAATTTTCAATTTTACACTTGGAAAAAACGGCCATCTTCGAACATCAGATGAAACTCCAAAAAAATCCACACGTATTCAGAAAAATAAACAAATCATTTTCATAACAAAAAAAATTAGGTTGCCGGGCAATTTGTTGCACAATTATTTATTTCGGTAATTTGTTAATAAGATTTTTCAATTATTATTATGCCAAATCAATCTTTTCAGCATCTTTCATATAGTTGATTTTTTTCAGATTTTTATTTCTTCGACAACAGTTCGTAATTCTGTCTCGATTTCGCTCGAACCCATGCGATGTCAGACAATACGGGTGGACTACCTTAAGGAGCTTAACGCTAACACGATGTAATACTATAATTTGGCGAAGGTGAAATTTATGTCATGTGCATAACTCAGGAAATGATTTATTCCATGTGACCTCGCAAGATTGAAATATCGTTTGGTTCATCGATCGAGACCCCAATGTATTATGAAATGTTTTCCTCAATATAGAAGCAGCATAAAATGAATATAGGAACGCTCGATATTCCATAAAGTTTACTCATACGCGAGTCAACTGTTTTCCCATGGCGTATATGTCAAGAGGTTCAATTTCGCGACTTTTCTAAGCAAAAGTCGTTTATCTTTACGCTCACTTGCAGCATTATGTGTATCGGTGTGTGTATTTGCTACGCAATATACCGGAAAAATAAAATATGTCGATACTGCAGGTTCTTAAGGAAATTCTTCACTATTGCTTTAAACCAGTCAGCTGCAATGTATTGCGGAAGCCAATGTCGAAGATTTTTCCTTAAGTCAGCGTTTTCGTAAGACGTCATTAAATTATGAATTGCTCGAAGCTCAACTTGACGAAGTAAAAGTTTCGATTTTCTACGTATATAACGTTTAACTGGTATATAAACACCGAAAAAAAACACAAAAATGCCACAGGAAAATAAAAAATATTGTCTCCCCCCTTCGAATACGATTTAAAATAATTTTATCGCTTACTTCAAAAAGTAGATTTCGGCGATAAAAATTGAGAGTTACTCTATAAAATCAGGACCATTTTATGTTTAGCCTCGAAATTTATTGCCGATTTTTAAGCTTCTTTTTCTTGTAGGGAGGATCGAAAACTTATTCTGAATTATACACGAGGGCAAGCAACGAAATGTCTGTTATTTATCAGTACAATGTTTATTTGTGTATACAAATAATTTCACTTATTCGTTTTTCCCCAAATTCAATTTGTAAAAAAATTACGTCCTGTTATTGGTTGCCAAATGCAATAGGGTGTCTAAAAAAAAACTATTTTTCTTTTACTTACCACATCAAAAGATTATAGTCTGGATCATAATATCTGTCCTCGTTAAAAAGAAGGCTTTTCACGAATTTTTTTAGAGGTGACTCAACAACCTTTTGTATTTCCCATTTGATAAACACGTGGAGAATCAAGTCTTCTATTTAGACCGATATAAACATTTTTGTACACGATGGACGGTGCTGTGTAAAGTATCATTTGATAGTTCCAACGATTAACTTTAATCCTGTACATCGTAAAACATTTTAGGCCGCATAGTTCTCGATATATTTAATTCTGCGGAAACATATGTTTTTTGATTTTCGAAAAAACGGTTACAAAAGACAAACTGTTATCTGTTTCGGTACGAATGCAATACAAATTCATATTTCTATAAAATTCGGTCAAGGACACGTGAAAACTATCCTTCATATGATGTAGCCTAATTTTTTAATGTTAGTATGAATGCAATACCAGTTTGTATTTGTATAAAATTCAGTCAAGGACATGTGAAAACTATCCTTCATATGATGTAGCCTGATTTTTTAATATTATTTTTATTATGTACATTTGACAATAAAATGGCTTTATAAAATAATTATTTTTACTTCTACACACAATCGAGAAACTCGCTTCATGCTATAATATTGAGCACCGTATAAAGACAACACCGTTCTAGTTTTTTTTAAGGTTACGTCAAAAATTTACTCTCCCATTTGATTTATGACTAATTGCTGCAAGGGAAGAATATGAACATTTTTCATGCCACATCTTACAAATATCGACACAGTCTCACTTGTTAACAGACTCAATGTTATGGCATACACTTTAATTTTTTGACATATATAGTAGGAAAAAAATAATTCTTTCACATCTTAATAAGCTTGTAATTATTAAATAGTAATAATAATAACAATCACAAATAAGGCTTAATTGCCTGATCAACAGTTGTTCCATGTTCTTGAGTAATTTTACACAAATTTTTACAGTAGTCCTAACAAAAAAGACAACAGTTTGTCTTAGGTAACCATTTTATGAAAAGTTAAAAAACATCTGTTTACTCAGAATTTAATATCTTGGGAACTATGCGGCCTAAACTATTTTACCATATACGGATATACGGATAACAATCACGAATAAGGCTTAGTTGCATGATAAATAGTTTTTCCATGTCCTTGAGAAATTTTACAAATTTTTACAGTAGTCCTAACAAAAAAGACAGCAGTTTGTCTTAGGTAACCATTCCGTAAAAAGTTAAAAAACATCTGTTTACTCAAAATTAATTATCTTGAGAATTATGCGGCCTAACCTATTTTATGATATACGAAACTACAGTTAAATGTTCCAGCTATCAAATACTACCATAGAAAACACCGTCCATGATGTACAAAAATAATAATATCGGTCCAAACAGAAGACTTGATTTTCCACATGTTAATCGATGAGGAATACAAAAGGCTTTTGCGCCACCTTAAAAAAATCGCAACAAGCTTTTCTTTCACGATATTCAATATCAGTATCCAAACTATAATTTTTTTATGTAGCAAGAATTTTTTTTTTTTTACATACCCTAATAAATACCGTATCCTATTTTATATTGAAGAACTGTATGAATGCAAAAATTAATAATCAAGTTTCTAATTAGTTTAATTAGTGAGCAAACTCGACGTACAATTAAACGTCTATTCAAGGAACAATTGCATTATTATCCCAATAAAATCGTCACTTTCAATACTTGGACTAACGTCGTCATATCCGCATGGATGGATCAACTGCGATTGGAGAATAAAACGATTGCAAGGGTGATACTTGCATCTAGTAGGAGAAAATTGCTAGCTCGATGACACAATTGATAGTAACTCTGAGTGTAGGTATACTTATCGTGAATGATACCACTCAAGCTATCGAAGCTCTCTTCATAGGCTCTGACAATCTATATCAGGGTGTATCTGTTCAAGAGACACAAGAATGGTTCATATAGTGGACACTTGACCATAGCTCAAGTCTCATTAGCGTTCGGTCGTCTCTGGAAACCGGCTTGCAATCAAGCCTAAACTAGCAATATGTTGTCAAGGCCAAGCTATTTCCTTCCTGTCTATAGAGATTGTCCATGTTGTTGCGGCTTGGGGGGGAGGGGGGCTTGATGAACGTGGTGAGAGCTTCGTCAATCGACTATTATTATTGCCACGAAAATTGCACTACCTCCTGACAATTATTTTGCGGCTTGTTAATAATTTACTCTCAACATTAAGGAGGTTCGTCAATAAAATTGAAAATGCACAGAAAAATCTTTAATAATTATCGCGTTTTTAATAATTCATAACAAACTCACATGAATTTTTTGGGAATTTCCATCTCTTTTTGTATGCATGGATTTTAACATGGGCCCTTATGGTATATTTACGAATAAAAAAAAATTGAAAAAAATTTTTACATCGAAAAAAAAAGAATTAATTCCATCAAATACTCAAAAATTCAATGATGTCAAAGCCAAAATTGATCAACATACCTCCTCATAGAGGTTAGCTTTGTAGAAAGCTAAAAATAATAAGGAAGCAATTTGCAAGATTCTACTTTGCAAGCTTTTTTTAAAGATCTTTAAGAGATATTAATTAAATAAAATTTACCACACACTTTTAAATACCAAATCGTGTATTCAATTACGAACTAATGTGTATTCAACGAAAATTCCAAAATCTAAATTCGTTTAAGGGAAACCTAGTCTAACAGGTCCAAAGCCCAACACGTGCACACAGGAAGTGTACGTGGTGTGCTTATCAAAGGCGTACTTCAATGAAACCGATATATTGAGCAGCAGAGTTTGAACCTTCATTAAAATTCAACCGCAATGTTAACAGAGGGGACTAAACAAGCAATGTTATATAGATAGAGAGCTAGTGCAATTTCATACGGTGCACGACCAAAGGCTGTATTCTATTGAATTGACAGTGGAAGAGATTGAACGGACCACTTTAGAGAATCATGTATGAATGAACATTGCAACTTGCTGAAAGCAAGCCTGAAAAGCTAGATTAGACTGCCTCAACATGTTCGGCATGTAGCGTTAAAGCTAGATTAGACTTGATTCAATATTTATCATACGACTATGTTCCACGAGGTACTGATTAGGACATAACCACGCTGTAGGTAGAAGTTGTGGTCATCCTCTGGATTTCCGATAATCAAGAAGTCACTATTGGTTACAACCATCCGACACTTTCGCTGTGATTGGTCGAGAGCCAACCACAACCTCACAACCCGTTCGGTGGTCACGCACCTAAAATCATCAAACTTGCATGGATGCATTCTATTTTCAATCTATTTTTAAATGTTCACTGGATAAAATGAAGCAATCGATGTAAAGTTCAACATGAAAGTTAGGATGTATGGAAAAAGATTAAGAACAGAAACTTGAATTTATTCGGAAGAAAAGTCTTTGACAACAGAACTGTATTCAAAGTGTGAAAAGTTGACACATCAAAATGCAATGATTTTACTTGTTTGAATGATTTTTTTTTTTTCGCTTGAGATTCGTAACAACCGACCGTAAAATCTCATCGAAAATCAGTTTCACCCTAATCAAGTGAATTTTCGAATTTTAAGCCACCATATTGGATCTGACATTTTTTATTTTGAATTTACATATATTCTTTTAGTTCTCAGCGTTGAAACATTAAATTCATTTTCAAAGAACTGTGTCAAATAAATCCAAGCCCAAAATGTGGAAATTGGAAATGGCTGAATAAAATACAAAAGATAACCTAATTTAGACAATCTTTTAATGTTGGCTTTACACTGGTAATCAGGAACCAAAGACTTTCCTAAAGTTAGTTTCATCAAAACCAATTCATGTTAAAAATCCAAGACCGCCATATTAGATCATTCTAGCTATTTTTATATTTTTAATACTGAATTTGAGTAGATTTTTTCGTTCTTCTTCACCTAAAAAAAATTAATTTCCATCTAACAAGGCGTCGGTGCCGAAAACAGCGCGTTCAGCTCATCCTGAAAGCTGAATAAATTTCAAATTCCACTGACAAAAAAAATCATTACAAAAACACCCTTTTTTTAATTTCTAGCGTATTCCGTAATATCCGCGGTATATTTTAAGACAATAATCAAACTTTTTACAGTTTTAAGAGAGTTTTAAGATCTTTTTTTACAAACATTAATAAGAACGTTCAGCTACACGTTCATTCATCTATGTTCTCAATCATTTCTATTGTAACAGATTCGTCTGAACCGATTAGATTTCCGGACACGTCGGATAATTCAGTTTTACATCAATTGTGCATATATGTCGGACATGTGCGCATGGCCAATACCAGAGCAAATATACAGGACACAAGCATGACGCGTAGGACGTCGACTCTTCCGATGACGACGCCGACTACGACGATGGAAGGGCTGATTTCATTTGGTCGAGCAGGTCGACCGGTTGTATGCACGTCGACGAGCGAGTGGCTGACCGTTCATCGGAGTATTTCCGTCTAACTCTCTACCAACGGACACTGGGGTTGATTGGATTTCTGTGGTGTCTACATCGACTACGAGGTCCGGGAGGGCTCGACGGTCAAGCGTCGAAGAGTCCAGACCTAGCGCAACCGCTCGCTATGGTGGGTTCAGTATTCAGTGGGTTCAAGACTAGATGGGCTGCAGGTATAGGTCAGTCGATGGATCTACGCTTCAGTCCTGCTGTAGGTATGAAGGGTGGTGCAAAGGTCTACAGGGAAATGGATAAGCGCTATATATATGATGAAGACTAACCTGTGGGATATTCTACAAGCTGGAGAACTTGCAGTAGCTACAGTTAAGTAAAGAAACTTGTAGGGATGTGATCGAGCCGAGGAATGTTGAATGTCTGCAGGATCTACCCTTTATATGTCATAGACATATACGTTCACTATTGTACCCTCTGTCGTACATTGGTAAGTAGTACTTCCAATCGAGAATCGGAAGTAGGAAATGAATGAAGTTAGAAGCCGTGTATAAGATTGTGGAAGGACTCACAATATTCAATGGATGGATTGTAAGATATGAGGGTCAAGTTCAGTCAGATCCTGAATTTGCAGTATGTGTATCTGAATTTCTTCCGTCCACTTTGCTATTTCCGTCTGTGAAGTTCCAGACACAAGGGCGGAAAGTTTCAGACCCTAGGCCAAATAACTCAGACCCAGAATTTTCGCTGGCTATGCTAGGTTTCAATTCTGTGGGTTTCAGTCTAGATAAGCTGCAGGTGCAAGTTACGCTAAGGTCCTGCACTAGGTATGAAGGGAGATACAAAGAGCTACGGGGGAATGTATAAAAGCTATGATGTATCAGATATATGATGACCACTAACTCGGTGGTTATATGACAAGTAAGTCACAGTCTGGAGAACTCGCGGTATTTATTGTTAGCGAGTTAACGAGTATTAAATGAATGTATCTCCTATTCATATATTTCATACATATACAATATATGAATATGTACAATATATAGATATTGTACAATATGTACATTTTCACTTCATTCAAAGTCATTTAACCCCATGTACAAGTTCACCTTCTCCAACATTTACACGTTTATTAATTTGCTGTCTTGCGTCTGGTGCTTTCATACCTTCAATTCAGATTTAAAACTGAAAGATAAATGAAATGAGGAGCCTGTGAAATGTTGCACAATATTCAGGAGGTGAATCGAGATAGAAACGCCGGACCTGAGAGCCAAAGTATCCAGCTCCAGAGCTTCCACTGGCTAAGTACTGTGTTCAGTTGGATTCGGGCTAGATAGTCCGCAGGTCCAGGTCAACCATCGGACCTACGCTGTCGTTTTACGGTAGGTATGAAGGGATTCATGAAGAGGACCTACATGACCACTAACCTGAGGGGTAAGCGACAAGCTACACATGGTGGAAAACTTGCAGTAGCTACAGTGAATCATATAAACCTGTACAACTGCGAACGAGCCGAGAAGTGTTGAATTCATGTCAGACCCAGTATTCATACCGCACATACATACACTTGTACTCGTTCACTTTATCCAACGTCATATACGAGTTCATGTCATTCAACGTCATGTACATGTTCACGTCATCCAACATTCGCACATATATTTCTCCGGTGCGTCTGCCTATGTTAGCATCTGTCGTACATCGGTATCTCCTATACAGACTCGGAACCGGTAGATAAATGGAATGGGGAACCGTGTATAAGATTGCGGAAGGACTCACAATATCCGGTGGGTGGATTGGAGGGTACCGATGTCGTGTTCAGTCAAATCGTAAACCTGCAGTATATATCTGGATTCTCTATCTTGCACATGCTATCTCCGTCTTTGGAGTGGAGCTTAGCAATCGGGCTTTTCACGAAGATGTATTCCTTCTAAGTCTAGCTAGTATACGAGTATATATAGGCTTTAAGTAGTTTAAAGTACATGTATAGCGGCGACTCGGAAAATCTACCAGTATTCTTCATCTCTTTCGTGTCTTCGCACGCTCGAATGTTTCCAAAAAGAAGGAGATAAACGTTTGTACAGCTGTACCTATGGTGCCTTTCCTAGATATTTGATTCTAGTATATTGCAGTCCCAAATAAACAGAATTCTCTTAGAGACGGGGATTCGCTTTGGTCGCTAGTCCATTATTTAAAGTTAAGAATGCACCGGAGCTTTCTTTTATCTTGTCATTCGTTTTCTTATAGCAGTTGAAACAGAACGTGATACCATATTTGGTGTACAAAGCAAGGTCGTGGCTTAGCAAGTCTTTGACTGTAGTACCCTGTTTAAAATTACTGATAGAAACTAATAGAAATGGACAAAAGCACACGTAGATCCTAATAAATCTTATTTGGATTCATGTGTGCTTTTGTCCATTTCTATTAGTTTCTATCAGTAATTTTAAACAGGGTAGTCACTTGTCTTAGGTAGCAGTTACATGGACTTGGTAAACCGATGTCTACAACCGTGATGATGGTTACGGTACAAATTTTAAGGCCGGAATAGGTGGCATTTACCCGTGTAGATGTCATTGATGAAAAACTTGAATTTTTCAAAATATGAATGTTATTTTTCTTTGTCTTTAACAGTATTTAAGTCCCAAATAAACAGAATTCTCTTAGAGACGGGGATATGCTTTGGTAGCTAGTCCATTATTTAGAGTTGGGAATGCACTGAAGCCTTCCTTCATTTTGTCATTCGTTTTCTTATAGCAGTTGAAACAGAACGTGATACCATATTTGGTTTACAAAGCAAGGTCGTGACTTAGCAAGTCTTTTACTGTAGTAATCACTTGTCTCAGGTTGCAGTCACATGGACTTGGTAAAACGATGTCTACAACCGTGATTATGGTTACGGTACAAACTTTAAGGCCGAATAGGTGGCATTTACACTTGCAGATGTCATTGATGGAAAACTTGAACTTTTCAAAATATGAATGTTATTTTTCTTTGTCTTTTACAGTATTTGTGATGCCAACCGGGCAATTGATTAAAAATGTTGACCCTCAATAGTTTTTTCTTTATTGGAAAGTTAAGCGTCATTAAAGACAACATATGTGGTAACGTATGTTTTTTGTCAACTGATACATAAATATTATAAAATTCTGACAAATATGGAACCGTATGAAGGAATTCCAGTGTGTATTATATAATTTTAAATTTAAATCTACAGACATTGCCGCGTTATATATCGAGAGCGCTCTCGATATATATAACGACATGTCATGCCTCGAGTGGGAGAAAGGTGGTATGCGCAAGGAAGTGTTGGCATCTCTCTTGTCCTTCTTTGGTTCCCATAAGAAGACGTGCTCCAAATTTCACATAGAACTCTGGGTGATACCTCTGCTGGCAGTACAACAAAATACCCTATAAGTACTTGAGCGTGAACAAATATTCATCTTCATATTAGGCCAATAGAAGAAAAAGCATCTTTCATAGATTCAAGTATTTTTTTCTATATTAATTTAATGGGATATGTTTTACTTAAAGATTCCTACTATTGTTTGTCTAATATTTCTTGTATTGTATATGATATACATCCACCAACGTCTGAGCTTAGAAGCTTCTATTATAATAAAATTGGATGCTCATGAAAAATATTCTTGATTCTACTCATTCTCAAGTATAATTATAGAAAGTATGTTCTTCAATGGTTTCTTACTTATGAAATTTCGTAGACCAAGTTTTGTTCTATAGAAAAAAATGAAAAACTGTGTTTTTGTCTAAGCCTTGAAATAGTAAAAGAAATATTATAATAAATAATTAAATTGAAATAAAAGAAATTAAAAAAAGTATTACAAGTGTAAAATATCTTTAAGAACTAGTAAAGATCTCAAAGATAAAAATCCATCAAGCTGTTCTGGGTCATTCGTAGAGTTGAAAAAACCTAAGCCTAGGTCCAAAATGAACAGTTGACAATATTCGTTATGACACTAACAGGAAAATTCTTCATTCCATTCCTAACATACAGAATTTCATAATATTTATAAGCGGACTGAAGAAAAAAGAACCTAAACCATCATTACTGTTTTAAGCGACACCTTTAACTATTGCCTACCCGAAACGGCCCGTAAAATGTAAGACCATAAAAGCTTAACTTTAACCGTGCGTCCACCTATATCACTTTTTTAATGCCTCGACACTTCAACCACATTTATGTTCAAACTTATCGCCTGACTCTGAAAATGAGTTTGACTAAAGTGCCATGAAATGGTTAATGTATCGTTACTCAAGTTATCCAAACAAATCAAAAGGTTGTACCACCCGTTCGGAGGTTCCCGATTTGAAAGCGTGTGAACTAGTTGTAGCATAAGGAACATCCCGACATTACGTTTGTGGACATCATGCAGTATTGGCTCGCGGCCAACTCCACGCGGCTGTGAACTAAGAATCACGACTGTATGCCTATGTAAACAGTCGGATTAGCCTTTAGCTTCGCTTTGCTTCGCCAATTGGGACGCACAGAGACCTTCAAAAGCCAGACTTACCGCTCTTTCGTATGTCGTCCTTCTTCATCGTCCTCCTCCTCGATATCGTGAAGACGCGGACTTAGGCGGTGCTGAGCACTGCCCTCACGCGCTGATTCCTCTTCTCTCTTGTCCGACTCACCCTCGTCGTCGTCGAGGTCGTCTAGGTCCTCGTCAAGGCCGCCGAGAGGGGCGCGCTCTTCGGCACTCGCGGTGGATGAGCCCACGACTTGCTGCTGGTGGTGATGATGATGTCTCTGCCCGGTAATGGATCTTTTGGTATCAGGGGTGGCTCCCGAGACACCTGCGCCACCCCCACCCCCGCCGCCGCCGGCGCACGGCAGGCAGCAAGACCACGCGCCCCCCACTTCGGCACCCTAGCGGCACGGAACGTCAAAACATTCAGTGTCCTCAAGATCAACTTGCCCTTATTCCTTTTCTGAAGTCTGTTCCAATTGTCCAATCTCTTCCTCCTAAATGGCCCACGTCGCCCTTTTTCCGGTGAAGCCAAGGTCTCTATTCCAATGACCCCCTGTGGGCTTCCGGATGACCCGACATCCAATACAGACTCGGTATTGCCTTTCCGGCGACTCGCAGGACGAAGACACTCCTCGGGTAGTTTTTTCTATCCCTCGGGGAAAGGGAAAGTCCTTTCTTCCCTTGGTAATATGGCCGCGATAGCTTTGAACATTCACTCCTTTGTGGAGTCTCTAATTACTTTTTACTTTCAGCCTGGCGAACAAGACCATCCGCATTATGCGCATCGATAAGAGATTTAATTTATATCGAGACGTGGTTGAGACAAGGTTCTTGAACCTTCTTTTGTGTTTAATTTCACATTATGGTGTTCTTTGAATAGTTTGCCAGGGGTGACGTTTGTTGTAACTCTTTGATCGTCCTCTTGCTGAGTCCTTTTTTTCTTCTTTATCACTATCTTCCTTGTCTATACGATGGAGAATCGATTTCATCCCTGGATATTCTATAGTCCGCATACACCGTCGTTTGCTCAGTGTACTATACTTCCCGAGGTGCGGATTTCAACGTCGAACACAGCGCGTCCAAGTTAATTTTGTTTTCCGAGTGTCTTCCGCATCATAGGGCAAAGTTTTCCTAGTTAATGGGGCAAAATCTCGAGACAATGGCGAGGCTCGAAACTGCTCCTGATAGGAAGTCACGCCGTTCGTTTGCAGTAGACTGCATCCATTCGACGCTCTATCTGATCCGGCGAACCAACCACTTCGCTCCGCAAACGCACTACTCGCCGCTCTCGGATACTCCAGGTTCTTCGACCGTGAAAGCATTTGATACAACCCTTATCGTTATATTCTTTAAAGATCTCGTTCTCTACTCATAGCTACTTTCGTCACAAATCGCTATGGCGCACATGTCCCCATCACATTTTCACTTATACGCAACTGAGTATCACAACACACTTTTGTTTTCCTTCCCTTCGACCATTTACATGGGCACAACCAAATTAACGACCTCTGCTTCTCGTTATCATGGTTTCGATTAATTATCCGACGATGAAACGTCGTTATATTTACGTCGGAATTATCAGCATTCGATTATAACTCTAACGAGTCTCACCACATTTTTAATATTCATATCGAAATTATACCGTGTTATAAATAGTTAGGAGAACGAAATACGTCGATTTTATTTTTGGAATGACCAAAACACAGAGTCACCAACCGCGGTGAATATTCTGATCACGAGATATTCTCATTATGGCAATTTGAACAGCAATGCTGAGTAGCAGAAGTTTCACGCCACGACGATGAAGATTTTTAGATTAGTCTATTTTAGGTTGTGGAAATATAACGTCATGGATTGAATGAGATTGTCAACTCAGTCATTAATTGCGACAATCCCATAAAGGAAATCAGGCATCTGACGTCACGTTCTTCTTTTTTATTGTGGGTTCGTGAACTTCACTTTGATTGCCACACGTTCCAGTATTTCACACATTGAACGTGATTGGTGAAGTTTTTTTTTCTAGTGAATTGGAGAACGACGCCAAAACGATTCTCACTGACGGTTGGGATCACAGAGATGATTGTCGAGATTTGTGCAATTGTGGATGACGTGAGGATTTCCAGTTGCGCAGTTCCGATTATCTGTATGGATGTAACCAATTCTGAATGAAAATTTGTTTTCACACCTATTTTGCCGGAAAAAAATTGCGTACAATTGAACGAGCCTGCAAAATGAAATTTAATTGGGTGCATCTTTAATGGGAATTAACAGTCGACTCAATAAAATCAGAATCCCGGATAACTTTGTTTAACTTATGACGCCTAAAAAGGTTATGACGTACATGAGAAAGAAATTCAATATTGAAAGTGGAAATTGGCTGGTTTAAATGAATTCAGCTGACGTAGTTGAATAAAAGTTGATTTATAGTTAAGAGATTTCTTGTTGACTTCTTTGTAAAGGTAGTTTTCGTGGAAAAAATATTTTTCTTAGTTTTCAGGTAACTCGATAACGTTTACAAATTTTGAATTCAATAAAACTTGTACATTGTTCACTTATAATTTTTTGCCTTTCAAAAAGCTTCTTCTAAGAAGAAGCTAAAATGAAAAATGAATAATTGATAATCATGTATGAATTCATATTTAACTTAAATATGAAGCATTTTCTATGCTTCATAGCGACTACAAAGTCGCAAACTTATTTTATTTCATCAAATATTTTCCGCCCTCTCTGTTGATATCGCAACATATTTATTACATATCACTGTGACTTATACCAAAGTTATAACTAAAAAATAAAATTATTAAAAAATTTACAACATCAATTAAATGAAATTTCAAAGGTCATGAAAAGCTCCGAACTAACAGAGAATGCTTTATGGTTGATTTCAAGATTACAGGAAAGAAGTAAAAATTGGATAGACAGACGATAAAGTTTTATTATTTTTCTGATGACATCGACGATAAAAAAAAAAAAATCTCCTGTGAATGAAATTAGGTTCGTCGGAGCTGCAGACGTTTTTTTTCCTGATCCTACTTCCTTCCCTGAAGAAAAATCTTAAACTAAATTTCCTTGCGCTGATGCAGACGGTTGACCTAATAATAACGCAGCCAAATAGAAAAGCGGCGCAGAAGATGTGCAGAAAAATTCACTCTTCCAGCAAAAAGGGAAATTAAAAGAAAGTGAATTGGGAAGGATAAGTACCAGATCTATTTTTATGAACGCAGAGCTGCATTCGGCATATCGCAGCAACAAGACGACTGTGGATGAACGAACGACGTCGCGCTACAGAACGGCAAAGAGGCGGAGTGACGAGGTCAACACCCCCCTCCACTTCCTGTGGAAGAGCTTCCGGGAGTGCAAACAAACCACGAGCGTTTAAGCACTGCGCGTCTTTGTTAGGTTTGCCCTTTTCTCCCCGTGATCGTACGTAACCTACACGAGGGTTGTTAAGCCAACACGAGTTAAGTATAGGAAATTGATCGAGGGGAAGCATTACCCTATGTTCTGCCTAATTTTCAGCTTGGAATAGATTTACGTTTATGCAAAAGGCAACGAACAATATTTCGAAAAATAAATTGTTTGAATCTTACTGCCAATTATTGTAATTGAAAAATCTGTTGTGTTGATTATTTTCTCACTTTCTCATGGGGCGGGTTTAAAATTCCGAATGTTAAATACACGAAGCTCTAAAATTCCGAAATTTAATATCTCACCTACATTTTTGACGAAAATTTTTCTAGCGAATTTCGTCAAAACAATAACTGAAATGTTGGTCCGAATTATCACACTTTTACAGTGCCGACGATAACACCAACAAAACCAAAGAGAAATGGGAAAGAAAATCACAAAATATTCATGAAAATTTTGAATTTTTGTTCGTGTTATCTATTATGCTCGAGTAAATTCACGATAAAAACTTCATACTATTACAATACCAAATATAATGGAAAAGTCACGTGCTGCGAATACGCGAGTAGCTATTCTTCGCTTTTTCTCTATTCGATGGATTGTGTCGGTAATTTCGAGAATCACTAAAAAAGTTTCGCAAGTTTATCGAATCGACTTTTTTTTTCTTGCAAAAGTGCAAATGACCTAATTTAGTTCTCACTTGTCTAATTTACAAAAACGAAAAATACTCATGGTTAATTCAATTGTTTTTTTTTACAAATATCTTATAACACCGACGGCATGCAAAAAAATTTAAAGTTTCTCGGCTACTCGATTAGTATTAAGATATTAAGAAATTTTAATGCCTTTGATGTCGGAATCAATGAACCGACACATTTCAAAATATCATGAACTCGTTTCTACTCGTTAATTGGGTTGTCTAAAACTCGTCATACGGTTCGCTAGTTTGGACCGATAAACAGCTTGAAGCCAATAGTGAAACATCGATCTCTTTTCGAACGCTCATAAAACTCAATTACTGGTCGCGAGCTTTTTGTCAATTTCGTTAATTACAATTAAACGTGGGACTGCATGTTACATACCGTTAACACTGTAAAGAACGTCAACAATATTGGTTCGTAATACAGCATATGGTGATTGACGTGCTCAATGATGCTTAAAACCGTTTATTTACAACAAAGCTCGTAAGGTGCACTTCACATCAGTTGGATAAATAATCTGACAGTATTATTAATGACGTGTTTAAAAAATATTACCTATTCTGGAGAATAATCGACAATTATACACCAATGGTAATTCATCAGACTCATTTTATTCTTTCATTTCCAATAATGATGGTGACTAAGAAACTGCAACCTATGATTTAAGCAGCCAAAAAAAATCATAAACAAATTTTTATGGATTTCAAGGCAAATGAAAATACATGAAAATCGCATTATAAATTCGTAGAGTAATCGACGGGAAATAAAATCAAGCCATTGGGCATTGGAGCCTGTAAAAATTATAGGTTATTCTTTTTATAATCCTAAGGAAAATTCAACAGCACGAATATTTGAATCTATTAGTCAATTTTTTCGAGAATTCGGCGAAATTACATTCAACTAATGCATCAATCAATCTTTGCATAAAACATTTCACACTGAGTAAAATAAATAGTAGAATAGTAGATCAAACTGTACTGGTATAATTCTCAAGAGAGACGATAATATTGATTGTTATTGGATACCATATATTCGATTAGTTGAGCTATAATTATGTTTCCAGATATTATTTTTTGTCATTGTCGTAAATCTACAAAATGTAATAGTCTCCCTGGACATTATATGGTATACTACCAGTATAGTAAAAGCAAAAGTAAAACATGGTTAAAGCTATTGTTGCTGTTTCTGTTATTCTTTGTATTTTTGTATTTTTTCCTTCATTCGAACATGTAGAGTTCTCTTTACTATTTTTAGGGTCAGTAGGAAAGCCAGAGGGATTATGCAATTATTCCTGAATAATCCTCTCTCAAAAACGGCATGACACATTGAAAGTCGAAATACATAATGCTAAAGCCACTTTTCTAGCATTCCCATTGGTCGTTGATGGCTTTGACATAAAGCCAACTTCAGACTGTTATCATCGCTGTACGGTAATGTATAATTTCCATGGCCCCCATGGGAAAAAAGGACATTCAACATATATTGAAAATATATTTCAGATATATAACATGTATCTTGTCCAAAAAATGCTATAACTGCGATATATTTTGAGATATATACGAAATATATGCAAGTAAAAAATATATCTATGATACATCCAAAATAGATGGAAAATATATTTTTGCCATATTATCTACCGAAATGTTGTAGGTATATATCAGATATATTTTTGTATATATATTTTTTTTTCATGAGTGAAGATCACGCGTGCCACGCTTTTTGAACTGCTGTTTTTTTTTCGCAACTGTGAAATAGAATACATTTTTCTTCCAAAAGTGATTCTCTTTTCCTTCTTTAATTTCTCTTCGGAAACCAAAACATGGCACATCGAAAGTTGATTATATCGAAAAAGTCGAGCAGAAATAGAGCCACGTAAGATGACGAATGATATAAACATGCAAATGTCATGTTTAGTCATACGAAAAGACCAATGAAAGGAAAAGAGAGCGAGCGAAGCGGGCACGTTGTTGCTAGCAAACTGAATTCGACATTGTGAGTAATGATATTACTCTCGAGGTCAAGAAAAACGAATGTGAGTTAAATAAAAAAAAGATTTTACGAACGAACCGTAAACTGGCGAGCAGAATATTCGCAAGCGGTTCATTTATATCATGGCGATGGAGGATTTTTACGGGCCACGTAAAGACGCTTAGTAAACTGGAGAAAAAAGAAAAGACCGGGTGAAATGTTGTTTTACAAATAGTCCCTAACGACTATTGCGAGTCAGCGTCTCGAATGTTGACGATGGAAAGCGAGAGGAAAGCACAATTTCGCGTTTCACGAGAATTGCGTGGAAATACGCGTATGTTTTAAACACATTCTGACATCTAACAGCAAAAAAAAAGGAGAAAATGACGTTTTTATTACAGCGACTCTTCTTCAAGACAACAGACATAAGACGTTTTTGCTTGTATGTATTCCGTGAGAGCACAGCTCGAGGCAGCACGAGATGCTTTAATATTAAAAGCTCGTAAGAGAAGCGGAGAAGGGTGAAAAAGATGGTAAGGAACAGAAATGGCACATTTAATAAAAGGACACAGAATAAAAAAATGTGAGCGATGCCATCGGCTCAAAATTCAGGGAGTGGAATCGTCTCGTCGCGGACAACGCCTTTAAATTAAAATACTCACAAAGATGAATGGCTCATTAAGGATGTATGATACGTACAGTCCCGCCAAAAGTGAGTTTCAGAGACAATTTCAATCACTTCCCGATGGAATAAAAATTGGACAAAAAATAATGCATATAAAACGTGCTGGAAAGATTGATTTCGCATAATAATAGTCCAAAAATGTTATTAACAAATTGGTGAAAGAAACAATTGTTCAACAAACAATCAGTCAACCTACCTTTTTTTCTAATGAAAATGATATGTTAATTTATTTTAATGCATAGGGATTTTTTCAGATTTTTTTCTTCATTTTGATTTTGATTCTTTTTATTTTCAAAAATGTGCGCGTAATACCGAATTTCGTATATGTGTTTCGCATAAAACCATCTACTACACTCAAGATTTTTTTGCAAAACGCACATCCAAAATTTGTTATATTCAGCTCATTTTTGAAAATGAAAAGAATCAAAATCAAATTAAAGAAAAAAATCTGAACAAAATCGTATGCATTCGAATAAATTAACATATCATTTTTATTATAAAAAAATTTAGGTTGACTGATTGTTTGTTGGAGAATTGTTTTTTTTCACCAATTTGTCAATAACCTCTTGGGATTATTATTATGCGAAATCAAACTTTTCAGCATGTAGCGATTATCCTACATGTTATTATTGGCTAAACTTTTGAATGACTGCACAAATGATTATTTTGTAATGAAAGTTCACGGTAATCAGTTCGGAAAATTACTTCATTAATGCATTAATTATGTTCTTCCATTATTTTCACTACTTTTTCCAACGTTGAAGCGCAAAGTACTATTTTTTTTGCTACTCAAATGTTTACAATCCATTTTATAATCTCTACATATTATTA
Source organism: Tromatobia lineatoria (assembly GCA_949699805.1). Classification (NCBI taxonomy): domain Eukaryota; kingdom Metazoa; phylum Arthropoda; class Insecta; order Hymenoptera; family Ichneumonidae; genus Tromatobia; species Tromatobia lineatoria. The sequence continues at coordinate 3,992,874 of OX453052.1, forward strand.
TAATAAAATCATAATTACAAAACAAATTGTACTGTAAACTATATCTCATGAATTAACAGGCACTTACAACTCTGATTATTATGTAGCAAATATCTGTAGCTTGTTGACAAGCATTTACAAATATTTTTGTTTCAACGAAGAAACGGGTAAGGAAAAGGTCATCACAAAAAATTCATACAATTTTTTCAAATACAATTAGTCTATATACTCAATCCATTTTTCCTCACCAATTTAAGCCTTGTTTTGGAAACTTTCTTTTAAATTTCATAAACACAAGTTATTAATACGAAATAATATTTTCGACAACACACAGAAAAATAATTTTACCTTAAGTTTCGACTACGAAAAGTACCGCTTAAAACTCTGATTAAAAAATGCGGGGAAATTCTCCATAGCGGAATTTCGAATGAAATGCAGCCTCCAGTGAATAACCTTTTAAAATCCTGATAACCACAGAGATGAAGGTTGGACAGCCCAACAGCACAGCCAGAGTCGTCAGAACCTCTCATAGCAACATCGGACGGGGAAATTAAAATGTTTCCTCGTAATCCAACTGCAACGATAGGAACAGGCTGGTTCCTTGACTCGACGTTTTTTATTATGAACCATCAAGCAGCAAATTGGTTGGAAAAGTGCAAGGTCGAGTCCGTCGGTTGAGGCTTGAAAAACCGCGAGCGCTATTAATGAATGTCCGGAGGGAGAGAGAAGGTATCCCGCGAAAACCAGACGAAGTAAATTAGTGGAGTTCAAACTAGCGTATACCCCTCCCCCTTCTCCCCGCCCCCGCAGCTTCCACCGGGAACCCGAAGTATTTTATATTTACGTTCACGTAGTTTCATTAGTGCTGGTCTGGGCTATCGAGGTCGCACTCTCTGTAATGGCTCGTGAAAATCTAGTTGTAAAACCGAGTTACGACGATGACGTCTGCCTTTTCAAAAGCTATCCTGTATATGAAACGCAGTGGTTGGATGGCACACGAGGAAATGTCCAAAACAGAACGAGAATCCCAAACTTTTCATCTCGTATATGGACAATTGATTGAATTGCAAATGCACCAGATGATTGTAGTCATGGCGAGACTCGTGTGCGGAATGTACAGTCGTGTTGAAAACACTGGCAGAGCAATTTTACATGAATTATTGTATCGTAAAAAAATGTTTGATGGAAGAGTTTCTTAATTTTCGGTTGAACTCAAGGCACAATGTTAATATTGCTCAGTTAGATTGAATAAACTAAAGAGAAACATTAATTTAAACAGTAATCTCGATTTTTGTGCAACTCACTTTTGTGGATGTTCGAAGCCGTAAAAAAAGGAATAATAAGTTTTTCAGGACAATACGACAAATCCAAAAAGCGTACACGAAGATCTCACATTTGAACATGGTTTTTTTCCAAATATTGACGGGAAAGTTGTTTCAAATATTTACAGGAAAGTTGTTTTAAATATCAACAGGAAATTTGTTATTAGTGCTATGGACGGAAAATCCCAATCAAATAAGCTTTGTAAAAGTTGGAGAACAAATTTCGAGGATGAACCTACTGAAAGATGAAGATTACCAAAATTGAACATTTTCTGTTGGCCGTAACGTTATTTTTAGTTCAACTAATTTATTTTTTGTTATCGAATTGATTTTACCAAAATTTTCCGAAAGCCGTCCTGTTTAAAAACGCAGTGATTGGATGGCATACGAGAAAATGTCTAAGTTAGAGAGGGAAACCGAAACTTTTCATCTTGTCTATACACAATCAAATTGGAAATGTCGTAGAAGACAGTAGTCATGTCGAGACTCGTGTGTGGAATGTACAGTCATGTTGAAAACTCTGTCAAAGTGATTGCATATCAATTATTGTGTCCCGAAAAAATGGTTGGCCGAAGGGTTTTTTAATTGTCGGTCCAACTGAAGGCACTAAAGTGAATATTGCGCTGTTCAATTTAATAAACTAGGAAAAAGGATAAACTTGAAAAGCGGTCTATCCAAACAATAGTCTCCATTTTTTTGGCACCGAATTTTCTGAATATTCGAAATCGAATAAGCAAAATAAAATAAGTGTCAGCACAGAACCTCAACGAAAAACTTTTACGCAAGATTTTTTACATGTAAACATAAATTGTTTATAGATATCTAACGGACAATTTGTTGCGTCTGCAATCGGCGGAAATTCATGATCAAATAAGCGTTAAAAAAATTGTAAAAATATTTTGAATATGAACGTCCTGGAAAGTTAACATTCTTTGTTGGCTTTTTTTTTTGGGGTCATCTGATTTACTTTTTGTTATTGAAAAAGCTTATCACAATGGAAAAAATAGCGGCTACATCAATACGATACCTCATTTTATGCGGAGGCGTCTGTTTTTTTTTTTTTTTTTTTTTAATGAATCATGAGCCGAATTGAGAATGTTGCTACAATAATTCTCATGCAATTTGGTAATTAAATTACAAAACATAGCGGACATAGATAATGAAAGATTTGGGATTCGTCCCGCAGATATATACAATTCCCGTGTCATCTTTCTTTCATTGTTTCGTACTCTGCCGCCAATGTTTTCCATTAGCATTGTATTACAAAAGCAGAGGAACCGTATTCCACAGGCAGGAAAATAGGCAGGCTCTCGACTGATGTCTCTCTCTCTCTCTCTCTCTCTTCTCATTCTCTCCGGACGTAAACCGATATGCACTTTCTTCTCGTTCTCGCGTTACCACCCGGGGCGTCTCTTTTATGTAGTATACTCTCTTAAGCTCACTCATTCCTTCAATACTCGTTGGCTTTTAAGTAAATTAATTCCGCGCCTCGAGAAAACCCAGTCAGGCCGCATAGCTGCTTCCTTATCGAGTTATAGAGGTAACCCTCAGAGAAAATAAAAATTAACTTTGGAAAACTTTGCTATCTATTTTGCGATGGAGGGAGTCGATCATCGAAAGTGGCCTGTCATGAATATTCGCTTTATTGTATCGCTGCTTTATCACATACTGCTAATGTAAAATGAAAAATTGGTAATGATGTGTTGTGGCCGCAATTATTATATTAGAAGGAATGGTTTTTTGGCTATTGGCGACCAATAAATCAAAGAAGAATGTGATCTTCAATAAACGTTTCGGCCCTAATGTGGGTCCTCTTCAGTATATTTTATAGGACATTGCTTTCATTATTATTGATATAAATTGGGTGGATCTAACTAAAGGTGGCTGGATTGCTTGGTTATGTGGTTTATTGTTTTGAGGTTAGTCTTGATGTCGTAGATAATATCTACGACATCAAGACTAACCTCAAAACAATAAACCACATAACCAAGCAATCCAGCCACCTTTAGTTAGATCCACCCAATTTATATCAATAATAATGAAAGCAATGTCCTATAAAATATACTGAAGAGGACCCACATTAGGGCCGAAACGTTTATTGAAGATCACATTCTCCTTTGATTTATTGGTCGCCAATAGCCAAAAAACCATTCCTTCTAATCTAGTAAAATGAAAAATATATGGTACAAGGTACTAATATCGGTCTCGTCGACAAAACCTCGTATCACAAGCCACTTCAAGTTGTATAAACAATTTTCTTCATCAAAATAAAAACATTTACACGAATATGCTTATAACGGAGAGAAGATTATTCTCAAGACTATTCTCAGGATTATTCTCAAGATTATTCTCAAGATTATTCTCAAGATTATTATCAAGATTATTCTCAAGATTATTCTCAAAATTATTCTCAAGATTGTTCCTCAAAATTATTCTTAAGATTATTCTCAAGATTATTTTCAAGATTATTCTCAAGATTATTTTCAAGATTATTCTCAAGATTATTCTCAAGATTATTCTCAAGATTATTCTCAAGATTATTCTCAAGATTATTCTCAAGATTATTCTCAAGATTATTCTCAAGATTATTCTCAAGATTATTCTCAAGATTATTCTCCCGATTATTCTCAAGAATATTATCAAGATTATTCTCAAGATTATTCTCACCTCGAAATTCCAGTCCACGATTTTAGGCCGTAACTTTAAATGGATATAATATCCGCAATTTTCAAAGGCTCTGCCGAAGGGTCATGACTCTTTTTTACTTAGTGTTATAGACTACTACATTGAAATTTTAGCAAGGAAATTTTATCTCGGGAGATATAAGAATCCGACGCAATAGGTCAGATACATAATTTCATACCCACGATACTAGAAACGCACTGTTTACCACAGATCCCGAATTTTATTTCGAAGATCTCATGTACCATTTCCGAAGGATATTGATCACACTATGAGTTTAGTCGTTCCATTGTACGACCCTTGCCCTTTCGCTACTGATATCTCTTCGACGTTCAGTTCGTACCTCGTGCGGTACGCAAAATTGGTCTAAACCGCAGAGAAAAGTCAATATATCTGGCCCCATGCTCTGGTGTCACAGATCGATACGCAGCTGAACACTGCACGGGCATTAATACGCCCGGATAGTGGCCCGGTAAACGGAAATGAGGAAGAGTCGCTGTGAGAGGAAAAGCCATAGTCGAGCACTCGGCACAAAGAATGCACGCATTTAAACTTGGAATCCTCACAGTCGATACCTCGACGAGTTGCGCACTTGAAGCGCCTCCGGCTTTGCAAAAAAAAACACGATAAAGCTGTGTTTGATGGCAAGCAACTTCCGTGCAATCTTTCAATCGGCACAAGCGAGATTGTCAAGACCGATGTTTTTTCAACTAAACAACACTCAAAATACAGATCACTATTGTTATGTTATGTACGCTCGTAGCATTTTTGATATAATTGTACGATTTCCAGCTATTCAAAACTCAAGAATTGATGTTTCCGCGCAAGGTAAACTAAATGACTGAACATTATTCTATACGGAATGAAAAGATTAGTTATCATGACCAAAAAATGAGTTGACACAACCAATCGATTATTCTGTTTCTCTTACAACTCAAATGACTCAAATGCTAATAAGACGATTCGAATGGTAGTCCCAATAATTCGAGTGGTTGTCGCAAAGATTGGATTGGTTAATATCACTAATCTCGCGAGGACTAATCGTGTATAGTTGAGGTTACTATTCGATATGGTTGAGGCAACTAATTTTTCAAAGATCGTGTACAGAAAATGGGAAACGTAGTTGTCACAACCAAACATTTCTTTCCGTGTAAGGGTTCTGAAGAACCTGAATAATATAATTCTTCGTTAAGCAAAGCTTTCCTCAATAATCATATGATCCAAGCAGACTCATCCCTATAGCGATAAAAGATTTCGTGAAACCGACATAACATCAGTTCGACAGCTGATGCATTTTGGAGAAACGATAGTTTGGTTTAACCAAACTATCATTTTGTTCCTCAGTATATGTGGAATATTTAGTGATTTGCTTATTTTAATTAGCGTCAACATAAACCACAATATTGCAAAAACGGTATTAACGTTTGTGGCTTGGGGCAAAATTATTACACGTGGGGCTAGCTTTCATTAATAGGGACGCAAGAGAGACTCGTTCGCAATTGTATTCACGATGATATCAATCACTTCATTTACGGTTTAGCCTGCTGAACAATTGTCATCATCGATAATCATCGTTTTCATTGCAGATCCAACGATAATTAATGGCAGCCGTTAAAATTAATAGAGGTTCGAGTGTTGAGCTTGGTGAGTACGGATATTTCAAGGCGTCAACAGCAGAATGTGAATAGGTATTGTCTGATAGAAGGGATTTAGAAGCCATATTCCGTCATCCCTAACGATCGATGGCCGTTTTTGAATATCGGTACCCATTTCAACCTTTGCCAGGATTGTACGACATCTAGAAGAGGGTTTATCTCTGCTTAGAGGTACTTTCTATCTCGTTTCCTTCTAAGAATGTTCTGCCACCAGACCCTCAAAGTACTTGAGCATTTACCCAAGTTGGAAGTTCTTACAAGCACGTACTCAGTTTCTCAAAGGTCTCTGAGTGCGAAACATGACAAACCGCCTCATTATAACCAGAGAATCTTGCACCACATGATTACTCATCTTGCACGTATGTCTACACCCTACATTTTCTGCGAGATCGATTAATTTGTGAAATCTTATAAGGTCGTGTAACATGGGAAAGAATCATTGAATAATATTACGACGGCAATTTCTTTCTAATGTGTCTACCAAATTGATTTGTCGGTTCAGGTAACATATTTGCTGACCTAGCAAAAGAAATCTGTTAGTCTAGCGAAAAAAGCGATTAGCTGCCGGTATATTAGCTGGCCAAGCAAAAAATTTCTGTGTGGATGATGTAACGCTGCAAAATTGCGCTATCTAATAGTTGGCATCGACTTCCTCGCGCTTCGACGCAAAGGTGACCCCGTAGGGTCGATATAGGAAGTTTAAGAGTGTTTATTAATCGTTTTTCGGTTATTTTTCTTTTATGTACGCCGGAGACAAAGAGAGAGAGAGTGAGAGAGCTGCGGACAAGAAAGAGAGAGAGATGGTTGGTACAGAAGTGATATATTTATCAACGAGCGTTCATTCACCTCGTCCCGGGCGTCTTTCTTCGAATTTGCCAGCGTACAACTTGCCATACATCATCTACAGCATCTATCAACGTATTAATATCTTCCATTGACTATTGGGAAATCGCTTCCCAAAATCGCCAACATCGACAACGCTCACCAAGAGAAAAAGTTTCGTTGATCCAAAGAAATTTCTTTGAATCCCAACCTACGAGGCCAAGGAAATAATACACTTGATCTAATATTATCTTTTCTTTGGATGATGAGAAATTCAATGTAATGTAGTGACATTGAATTAAGGAATTTTTTCCTTAGAGCAAAGAATTCTGTTTCTTTGTTTTAAACGGCAGACGTTAGGTTAAAAAATCATTTATGAACCATAAATTCAAACAGCCCACGCATACAACCTTCCAGCAACTAAAACGAATCAACAATCAATAAACACTAATATATCCAAAACCGGAAAAAAAAATTTTCAATAAATAAGATAAAGAGTGGCTGAAGAACGTCGCTCGATGGCCAATTGTCAATAGCGAATAATTTATAATGTACAGGAAATTATTATTATTACTATGTAAATGTATTGGCAATAAATAACGATTACTACTACTACTACTAATTACTTGTTTTCACTGAAATATTGCCTTTGAATTTCAAAGGAAACATTTCATAGCCTATAAAGAAACATTTGCTTGAGGAGCGTAATTGGAGAGACGTTTACATTGATTCAAGGAAACGGTATCTTTGATTTAAAGAAACGATTTCCTTGACGGTATCAGGTCCGCCATTGGTTGGCGTCTGTCGCACCACCTCAGTCGTCGGTACTGGTTGGATCGGTGCGTTTCAATGTTTCTCGCGGAAGCCGGTCTCAGCGAGTACGCGGAAATATTCGAAAAGAAAAATTAAAAAAAAACTCACAGAAACGTTGTGTGGCATGGAGACTGATTATTCAACCTAACGTCTGCTCTCGCAGCACGCGATGTTATAGGTTAGGTTCTTTGAAAACAAAGAAACAGAGTTCTTTGTTTTAAGGAAAAAATTCCTCAATTCAATGTCACTACATTTCATTGAATTTCTCATCATTCAAAGAAATGATAATATTAGATCAAGTATATTATTTCCTTGATTTTAAAGAAATGTTTCTTAGATTGGGATATCAAAGAAATTTCTTTGAATCAAGGAAACTTTTTCTCTCAATGTAGGGACAGAGGAATAACCCGTAAAACCTTTGTTATAAAGGAAACCCGTCCCAGGAGTAATTCAACGGCCTGTTATTTCGACCCGGTAAGCTTTTTGTACCTTTTATATTTTCTGGTATATCTTAAATTGTATGATTTTTTCCATTGTAATCGCTTGACTTTTTTTAATTAAAAAATTGAAAGATAGATTGTTGTCATGCTGCCCGTGTTGGCCTCTCCGTGTGGAAAATATAAATTGTTCAAAATCTTAAGAATGGTTTGTGTGCCCTTGTGGATTATGGGCATCCGTGTGGAAATCGGCCTGGAAAAAACTGGCCTGAATCAAGCGTCTAGCTACTTTTTTTTATTGAGGTTTCCTGTAGATATAATCTAGTCCCCCTATTAGAATACAGCTATAGATGGCACGGCTATCTAAGATCTATCTAGCTTTCATGCCGCAGGTTATTTGACGAGAAGATAGGCGTAATCTATTTAGCATATACGTTGGTCATCTAGAGTCGAACCTTTTTTGTTTGAATAATATTGTTTAGCGCCACTTTATCTAGATTCATAAATTATTTAATATTACAATGTTATAAATTATGAACAGCATTTTAGCTATTGACAGGGATTAATACATTAATACAAAGTCATTACACTGAGGAAAATATATAGTAGAATGGTAGAGCTGACTATACTGATATAGTTCCCAAGAGACCCGATCATATCGATTTTCACAGGATACCATGTATTTGTTTCGTTGAGCTATAATTATGTTTGCAGCTATTACTTTTGTCATTGTCATAACTACAAAATATAATCGACGCTCCTGGGGATTATATTGTATGGTAATAGTGAACTATTATATGGTAAAAGTATAGTATTGTTGCTTTAACCATGTATTTTTCTCTCAGTGTACCATAATTTTCTCTCAGTGTACCATAATTTTCTCTCAGTGTACCATAATTTTCTCTCAGTGTACCATAATTTTCTCTCAGTGTAGAAATGCCGAATGAGGAAATGTTTGGTTACTATCAAGTTCTTTAGCGTTTTTCTTGGCATGATTACGCATTCATTAATAAATAGAAACAAAGCTAAAATTGCAAATTATTTTATTTTATTGTAATTGTTTACATTATCACCTATTTTTGTTTTAAACGATCTTATTACTCATTTTTGCATCACACAGAATCCCAAAAGGTAGCAATTGTTTTCTAAAGAAAAAGTGATTGTTCGTAATGTACATTCTCTGTTTCGTGCCATTAATTTAAATAAACGTTATTTAATACAATAAACGATCGTATATTAATACTGTTTTCTATTAATGCTAAGCTATTCCGACGAAAACTGGGTTCGAAGGCCCGTAGAGAAATTCGGACTGTTTTCGTGCTGGCTAATCAGTTGCTAAGTTTACTAGGCGTATTAGGCGAAATCTTATTCAGGTTCTAGACAGTTTTCTTATGTAACCGCTGAACAGCGATAAATTACACATAGCGTTTGGATCAAGCTAATTTTCTGACCTAGATCTTGTCGAGTAAGTAGAAAATCTTGTCGTTTTTTAGATGGTGGCGAGTTTGGATTTTCAAACTATTCTTTCTCGAAACGTGGGAGCGGACTTCACGTGAAGCATCAAGCCATTTTCTAAAAATTTATTGGCTCCATGCTTAAATAATCGAGTAAAAATCAGACATATGCGCAAACCGTCTTTGGGCCTACGTTCCGCAAAATGCCATAGTGTTGAGTGTGTGTGGTCCGTACGTGAGCCTGTCGTTTGTCCCGTGAATCGTGTACTTTGCATTTGGATGTGAGGGATAGAAATTAAGGTCATTTTACATGGTATACATTATATGAATTAACCTGTTTGACCGCGTCGCTTGTAGTGTTAATTGTTGTAATGTTAAAGACGCGTAATCGTCATTCGAATTGTTGACAAAACTTTGTGAATAATTAAGGGCTTATATACACTTGTGATGAGTGGAAAAATCGAAATTTTTTTAAATTACATATTCTTCAATACAATGTCTGAAGAATATTATCACTAAATTTCATGATGATCGGAGCATTAGATTTGTAAGTATAGGTATTTCAACTTTAATGTGCAGCTCTTTAAGGATGATACGTCTGAAGAATATTCTCACCAAAATTTCATGATGATCGGAGCATTAGATTTGTAACTATAGGTATTTCAACTTTTATGTGCAGCTCTTTAAGGATGATACGTACAGTCCCGCCAAAAATTAGTTTCAGAGATGATTTCGATCACTCCCCGATGGGGAAAGAATCGGAAAAAAATAATACATATAAAACGTGCTGAAAACATTGATTTCGCATAATAATAATCCCAAAATGTTATTAACAAATTGGTGAAAAAAAACTATTGTTCAACAAACAATCAGTCAACCTAAATTTGTTTCTAATGAAAATGATACGTTAATTACTTTGAATGCATACGAATTTTTTCAGATGTTTTTCTATATTTTGATTTTGATTTTTTAATATTTTGAAAAATGCGCAGAATATAACAAATTTTGTATATGTGTTGTGCAGAAAAAATCTTGAGTGAAGTAGATGATTTAATGCCGAACACATATCCAAAATTCGTTATTTCGCACACATTTTTGAAAATAAAGATAAATAAAAAAAATCAAGAAAATCACGTTTTTTCGTTACGTTTACTGCAAGTGTATATAAAACCTTAAGTGGCCGAAGTATGGTAACTAAAATAAGTTATTTTACGTGGACAATTTGTATTAACCATGCATTTGTTTATGGACTAGGAATAACTTATTGATCTCTTGAGTCAATTAATTATTTTTGTAAGTCCCGTAATTAATTGTTTTATTAAAATGATTCATTTATTCATTCATTAGCATGAATTTCTTGAGATCTCACGCCCGAACTTTACGTATTGCAACTGATGCCAAACTTGGGCTGCCAATTTTCAATTTATAACGTTGCTTCTCTTCCGAAGAAAAAGCGCCCAGTTCTTTGGAAGAAATAAGAAGAATCGAGTGTAACAGTGGCAATTTAGATAGTAGCTTGGGTTTTCCTCCGTTGGGTGAAATTCACGTTACAACGTATAAGATCTACACTGCACAGATAAGATTTCATAAGAAGCTTGATACTCAGCAAGATCTGGCTGATAAGATTTCTGTTCTCTATTAAATCTGATCACCAATATGTATCTAATATTAGAACCTATATCTATATTCAAGATGGGTCTGGAAAATCGATCTACGTACAAGACCGTCCAGATGGGTTTCCATAAGAATAATGATAATGGACCAGATATGGATGACAAACTTCGGTTTAATAATGCCAATGTGTAATTTCGCCTTGCGCTAGACTCATGACCAATATTAATCAAATATTGAGTTCTATATAATGGTCTATAAAGCTCATAAGAGGAATGAGACCAATCATTAATAATACCGCCTGATACCCAATCTGATGACCAATATTGGAATACCCTCACCTAAACGTAGACTATGAAATCCGGTTTTCTGAAACGTTATAGTGGAAATCGCCAGCGATTTTTTAACAATTTAACCTACATACCGATTCTGTTATTGATACTCTAAGCTCTTTCCATTTATATCTCGGTCGAAAGTACGTACTTTTGGCATCAATTTCGATGCAGAAGGTCCAAGATTCGTGCATCGGTAAAACTACAGGCACGCCCTCTATATCAGCGGGAGCAAAAGTACTTTCGGTATGAATTTCGATGCAGAAAGTCCAAGATTCGTGCATTGGTAAAACTACAGGCACGCCCTCTATATCAGCGGAAGCAAAAGTACTTTCGGCATCAATTTCGATGCAGAAAGTCCAAGATTCGTGCATCGGTAAAACTACACGCACGACCTCTGTATCGGCGGGAGCACCAAAATTTTCGCTCTCGCTGCCGTCAGTCACTTGACTATATTTACGCGCGCACATATATCATTAAACCTAACCACGAAGCGGTTTACGTGATATTTTTATTTATTTTGAAGACACAAATCCTCGTATCAAAAGGATTTCAACGGATGAATCGATGGACGAGGAAGAAAAATTAAGACATTTTGATGCAGAGGCGAAATCGATTATTGAATCGGAAACTTTACCCAAGAAGTCGGCCGATCAGTATAAACTCGTCTACTAAATAAATAAACGTCGAATAAATGAACGATGATGTTCATACATCCATAACCAAAAATTTTGAAAATGGTAATAAATTTGAATAAATATATATGTTTAACTATGATTATATTTTCTTTTTTTTTTTCTATATGATGCCCTCCCCCCCCCCCCCCCCCCCGACCAGCAGCACTTGCTTCGCTCGTGCCGCAAATGTCGAGGCATCCATCATTACGCGGGTGCGTAAAATTTTTTTTCTCGTACTTTCGACCGGCTATAGAGAAATAGTATATTCTTTCGGCGCACTAGAGCAGTGCGCATGCGCGACCCTACCGAACCATAAATGTTAGACTTTCTGCTTCACGGTCGAAACCGAAACTACGTACTTTCGGCCGTGGATAAAGAAAAATCGTATACACAATACGGGCAGAAGTTTGACAGCCCTGGACTGGAGGTGCAGGAATGTCCAACTTTCTGCCCTTGTAGTGTAATATATTATTTCTAAAAATTGATGAACACATAAACTTGTTAGAAGGCACGGTAATTACGGCAACTGTGTTCATGGCTTCAACCTAAGCTCCAAGTTTTATAACATTGATAAAAATAATTCGACCAAAGTTTTTTTCCAGATTGCAGCCCCTCGCAAAAATACAGGAAGTCCGGATATACTCTTCACTATCTCTTGAAAATCCCTGAGGTATAACGATTTCTTCAGGGCGGTATATCAGTTGCAGTATATATCAGCTTGTCTGCAACACCCTTCGCGATATCCTACAACGAGCAACGGTAACATCCCCTGTCGCCCTACGTTCTGACCCCCCCGTAACTCCCTTCACAACTCCCATCTGGCATTTTCTACTACTTTTCTCCTGCGAACCATTCACCTTCAATTTTCTCTTTTTTTTCTATTCCCTTTGCACCACCAGACATATAATTGGTTTCGTTTTGCATCCTCTTGCTCCATCGGAGACGCAAGATGGCTGACATTTTTCTTTCCCTTTCACTCTCCCTATTGATTTATCTGACAATCTCCATAATTTTTTTTACTCTAATTTTATTCTCCAATACCCATTTTGAGGGTGGTTTTTCCGCCCTCATGAACTTCATGAACTTTTCATTGAATTCTGACGGAAATAATATGGCATTTGCGTTTTGAGAAATAAATATAATACCTTCTACAGATATTTCATTTTTTCAGTCAAATATTCCTAATGATGTTTTAAAAATTAATAATTGCAAGAATTTTATGAATTTTTAAAGAATTTTTATTATAACAGAGGATTTTATGGAAATGAAAATGCATAAGGACGTACTTTATAAACAGATTTCGTATTTCATACTATTATTTATTCAACGCCCTACAAAGTTCTTGACCTTCACATTACAGTAAATGGTTCTCTACTCCTTATCCCCCATTTCATAAAAAAAAAGTGCGTCGCCCCCGCAGAGCTTGGGCGGTATCATTTACGAATAATAAGAGTAGCGATACGAATAGAACTATGGAAAACAATTCATGTTTAATTGAAGTAACTAGAAACGTATTCTATGACGAAAAATAATCATTTTGCGACGAGCCATACTTTGAAGTGAAACTTTAATAAATCATAATTCCATCAAGTTTGATCTTACCAGAATGATTCTTACGTAGTTTCGGAGGAGAACGTATTCTCTTCAAGTTTGATAGCAATAATTATGGTTGTAAGATCCACTGTGCCCGATTTATTCACCAAGAAAATGCAAATTATACGCATTTATTGTAGTTGAAGTTGAATATCTTTGAGAGTATGTGGCAGTAAATGCTCTATGATACACCGAAATAAAAAGAATTGAATAAGCTATTTGCTATAATTTTTTTTATACCCGTCTATTTTGTACGAAAATTGTCAATTCCTTGGAAACTCGAGACAACGACTGCTTACGTGTTAATAAAATGGAAAATACGAAAACCCATTGCGCGGCATCTAAAAAAAATTGCACGATGTTTTTCTCCTACTGTTATCAATAGAATGATATAATCGACAAATTTATGGTGTGCGAAGTCCAAAAAGAAATTTTTTTTTGGGCCACTCCAATGCACACACATGGACATTTTCCCTAAAACACTTTTCTCAATGTTATGGAGCTTTCTGAGCGTCCTGAAATAAAAACCTAAAAAAAAAATCATGAAAACAAAGCTTTCTCTATGAGAAAGAAATTAAAGTCAAGTTTGAAAAGGAATGTTCAGTGGAGTTACTAAAACGTCTCATGAACTCTCAAAAAGCTCCGGCCATTCACTGGTGGCCGGTCAATTATTGGTGTACTCACCCTATAACACAGAAAGATAAAATGCTTATTTCACTGTTCTACAGATTTAATGCATTGACGTTGTAATTTTCATGAAGTAAATTAATCCGACGGCTCAGTAGCTGCTATTCTGTGAGCTTCAAAAGCAACCTTATGCGGTGTACTATCCGATAACCGCAAACTTTAAATTGACTCGCCCGTATTCACAAAGCAGAAGGCGCCAGTGATTAGTTACAACACAGAGAGAGCTGAATGCACGTGTAACCATGTGGTTTAAGCGTGTGTGTATAGAAAAGTACGTGGAGAATACAGTGCACATCAGTAATATATGTATGCTACGTGCTTATATTTAGTGACAGGGTAATTTATTTTGACAGCAACGAGAAACCCCGGTAATATAAACTCTAGTAGCAATACAACATTAAGCCTCGAAGTAGTTTCGTTTGATAACTTAATGCACGTACCCTTTATTTATTGCTCATAAAATTTCTAGTGTTCCGATTAAAAAATTGTACGGGGAAAAATGTTCTATTGGACCAGGTAATTTATGGACAGCGATTATTTTTTTGCTGGACTAACAATTTTTTTTTCAGTTCAGTAAATATTTTTCCTAGACTTACATACGAATAATTTGGTAGGATGGCAAAAGGAAATTTGATGTCGGTGACTGATGAAGTACGGCAATGTGTTTTTTGTGTCATATTTGAAATTATGTTGTTATTATTTTTGGATCAAATAATTTGCCATGTGTACAATAGGTTAAGTGAAATTGGTCAGCGAAATTACCAATTTTGGCTATCATTCCATAAACAAGAGCCATAATTAGAGATTTTGAGGTTATCACTTTAAAAATATTCAGTTTTACGTGCTCTTTACTGTATATATGCAAGTGTGTCGTTTCAGTTCTGGGGAATTCAACAGAAAGACAACATTCAAGTGACTAAAGAATCTTAAGATTCGGGCAAATGGTGGAGATGCTGAAGGGAAAAAAATTTCTTGCACGAAGCCAACTTCAATTCTTCAACATTCTTTTTAGTGGACAGAAGAAAACTTCTTAAACTTTGAACATTGCTCTGAATCAACCTGACGATGAACTGGCAGTTCTAAAAGATTTACATTTGAATTTTTTTTTTTCGCGATTTAATTAAAGAGTTTATTACGCCTCCATTTGAAGAAAGCTTTCCGTACGTTTTATAGGTTCTTCGTTTGAGTTAAGTAGGCATGGTTTTTTTAAATTAACACTCGAAACTTGCCTTCTATGTGAAGTTTATTTAGAGCCCTCAAAAGTGCCCTTAGGACGTTAAAAGAATTTTTGTTATTAATCTCACAAGCAGCAGTGCTACAAATATACTTTACCAACGCAGATCTGAACGATTTTTAGGCACTGAGCTATAAGGATGTCATAGAAAAAATCTACGGCTGACTAATGGTTGACTGACTCACTAGAACGATCGTACACTTATGTAACACATATGGCGAACGTAACTGTCTCTTTTCTTTTAAATTTGTTTTTTACTTTCTAACTGATGTTGGTCGAAAAATGCACCACAACTTAATTTGTGTAAATTAATCAATCGAACCATAAGTCTAGAATTGTACTAGAAACTTTTTGGCAATTCCTCATAAAAATGTTCAGTTGGATGAAAATAAAATTGAAAAATACTTTGTCATTAAAGTTACCAACATTTCATTCAATTTTCTGAGTGACGGAACGAGTTAAAAGTATTGTTGTCATGAACAAAATTAGGCCATAAAAAAGTATGTGAGCCCTGAGGGCTTAAAGCTCCTTTTGCACGCACAAAAACACTCGTTTTCTTTCCGTAATCGAATTCTACTGACGAGGTCCAGAAAATTAACCCTCAAAATTGGTCTTCCTTGATGAGTAATCTCTTTTTCTACATCCTGCTAAACGGAATTAAGTCTGTCATTATCCAGCCACACTAAACAATAATACGTTACTTTTCGGCCACATAAAACACTAATACGTCATTATTCGCTTATAGGAAAAAATACGACGTCATTATTTCGCTACAGAAAAAAGCAATACATCATTTAACTGCCACAAAGAGGAACAATACGTCATCTGTCGGCCACAGGAAAAAATACTATATCATTTCTGCGCCATGGAGAAAAAGGTACGTCATTTTTCCGTCACCGAAAACAATGATACGTCACTTTTCCGCCACAGAACACTCTACCAAGTCCTTTTTCCGGTACAGGAAACAATAACACGTTATTTTTCCGCCGCAGTAAATGATAACACGTTATTTTTCTGCCGCAGTAAATGATAACACGTTATTTTTCTGCCGCAGTAAATAATAACACGTTATATTTCCGCCACAGTAAACAATAACACGTTATTTTTCCGCCACAGTAAACAATAACACGTTATTTTTTCACTACGGGAAACAATAACATGTTATTTTCCCGCTACGGGAAACAATAACACGTTATTTTTCCAGCACCGAAAAAAATCATACATTACTTGTCCGTTACACGAACCAATAATACATAAGTCCTCGGCTACAGAGAATAATAACACATAATTTTTCACCTCCACATAAACACTGTCTAGTTTTAATAATAATCATTCAGATGCGATTCTACAAGAACAGCATGATCGCACCGGTAACTTGACTCAGTTCCAATAAAAGATTGATTTACATGTCATTCCTTTCGTTATTCCGTCATACGAACCCGAGCCATCCTGAATCAAAAGCCTATATATAATCTGCATGAAAATAAAGAAATTCCTCACGCTCATCGGGCTAATATCTCAAAGACGTTTCGTCATGCGACTATAACCAACGCACACTAGAAATAAACAATTTTGTAACTGCATCGGTTTCGCAACAGGTGCAGTGAGCGCGGCGAGTGTGTGGCAGCAGCGTCGCCGGGAACGACCTAAATTTCTCATACTAAATAAAAAGTCATTGCGTGGAAAGCCTTGTCATTACAATCGCGCCTTGTTTTCTCCTTGGGCCACCCACGTTTTTTATAAATAAAGAAAAAAACTCCCAACGTTTCCAAAAAATAGAAAAACAAAATAAAAATAAAACATCGAAGCTTTCTGGGCGAGAGTGAAAAGCAAAAAAAACACACACACACTCGCACACACACACATAAGCTCCAGAGGCCGGGAAAGAAATTCTCTTGTCGTCAGGGGCACTAGCGCAACCAGCCACCTCTTCTCGTTCGATAGATTCACTCGACCTTCTATCCCCGTGCACGCAAAAGTTTCTCTCGCGATAACGAAGAGAAGGCGAGAGAGACGAAGGATGTTGATAAGAACTTAAACGAGGAACGGTCGACTGAGTATAATAAATCCCTTGGCACTGTTGGACACTTCAAAGCATTTCGCTTTGAGCATTAGAAAGAAAAAATATATATACGAGGCATTCTCCGTCAGTTCAGTCACGTTTTTATCTTGATTTTTTTTCCTCACACTTTCGGACCCATTTTGTTTTGTTTTTTTTTAAATATAATCCTAAGTGGAATTTTATATGCAGAATAAACAGAGAAAATTGCAGCGTGTCCAAACATTTTTAATGTAAAAACAGTTTTAATGAAGTTATTGTGGCTAAACAGTTGAACCACTTTTCTTGATAAATTTTATTTTTATTCAGTTTTTCGGGCCCTTGTTTTTTTTCGCTTCAATTTACATGACGTTCATTGATGTATACAGAAGAGCCGGAAAAAAAAGAACAGGGGAAAAGAGAAATTTGAAGGGGAGAACTTTTTTTTTAATACGTTGTCGTTTCACTCGACCTCTTTTTATTCTCTTAGTTTAACGTAATTTAGAGTAGTACGTACAGAATCCACAGACGAAATTGTAATGAGGGCAACGAATATGCGAAGGAATAATAAAAGTTTTCCTGAAGTTATTATGGCTAACCAGCGCAGTTACTTTTTCAGATACATTCTATTTTCATTCCCTTTTTCGGGTAATGTTTCCTGTTTTTTTTCCCCATTTTAAATAACGTACGTTGATATCTACAAATCCACGTGAAAAAATCATATATAAGTCAATATATATACTTTTTATGAGAAAATGGACATATATAATAAATATACACTGTATTTCGTTTATATAAATTTTATATATAGTCTGCAGATTTAATAAAACGATTTTTGTAGAAACGTCCTATATTAAAAAGTTTATGGATGATAAATGCGAAATTCATTGTTAGCGATTTATTCGTACTCTGATTCGTTAGTGATGTCGTGAGACATACTGAGATCAGGACCATGCAATGAATTTGTTTGTTTATGTCAGATATCAAAACTGACGTTAAGAGACTCGTTATATTAAATTTACATAAATTATATTGCACTTTATATAATTTTTATAGAATCTTCATTTGTATCGTATACAACATATAGAAAATGTACGTGTCCACTTTTGTATACAGCTTCTACGTAGATCTTTATATATAATTTTTACACAATCTTCATATAATTTTTTCGAAAAGTGACGATAACTGAATCAGTAATCGTTGTTGAAAAATCCATAATTCATTCACGTTTTTCGAAATTTTCCATTTTTTTTCGTAATATCCTGAATTGGTATGTACAGAACCGAATGTTTTTCGAAATTTTCCATTTTCATCGTAATATCCTGAATTGGTATAAATCTCCAGAAAAATGGGACAGAAGATAAAAAATATCTAACAGGTAATAATACTTATTCAAAACTTTTATCTTCCGAATCGACAAAGAATGCCTCATAAATTCATTAATATTGAAGAGTCCTAAAAAATTGTGAATTTCTTGGGGCGCATGATGTAAATTTTTCCGAGTACACATCCTAAACACGAGACTCGCTCGCACGTGAACTTGTACACCCACCCCCTGCAGCTCCGAGCACCCCACACGCCAAAAGCCAGAACGAAACACCGCCAAACAAAAACACAGCAACGTTTCACATACACGCAATTTTTTACGTAACGAATATATACATATATATATATTTTTCCACACCTTTTTCTATATTCCTGTGGTTACGATCGTTCAAACCACGTGCCATTGACTTATATTATATATAATTGATCATGTTGCGTATTCGGTGACTCGACGAAACGACTGATGAAAACAAACAGCACTTATGACTTTCACGAGTCACCTGTAGGCCTCCGGGACACGACCGAACGGTGCACTCTTATCGATTAGCATCGGCAACGCGAGCAACATTATATTCACCAATTATTCATCACACGCATTTGATATTATTTTTTAAATTAAACTATTTATTAATATACATATATATTTATCGATAATATTAATACAAGCACACAGACCACGCGCACATTTACGATGAACAATTATTATATCTATTAATATTATAATCAATATTATAATAATTATTATTATATAATTAATTAAAAACGAATAATTCCTCTCAAGTACATCCGATTAAGGGTTGATTATCGAAACTGCATCACACACGAGCAACACAAAAACACACACACATTAAAAAACGTGCGGAATCAAGTCATCATCGTCGCGCACCTTATCCAGTTGGTTCTTCACTGATAATACGACTGAGATGCTGCTTCGACCGCTGCTCGCAGCTTCTGTGTAGTTGTTACAAAATCCCGTCGTATGTGCGAGACGCTACCCTCTCCCCGTCTCTCTCTCTCTCTCTCTTTCTCTCTCTGTCGTTTCAGCGAATCGGCGACGAAGCAGAGTGGAGGGAAATGGAAATGGAAGCGAATTTTCTGTCTCGGGGTGTAAACGGGTCGTAGTAAACGGGAGAGTATTTTCCGCGCGAGAGTAAAGGGGTAAAGAGGATAGAGTAGCCCACCACAAGCCTCTTCTTCTTCTTCTTCGTCTTCGTCTTCGTCTTCGTCTTCGCTAGCAGAGCCGTTTCTGGTGCTGCTGGTGTGTTACTCTCGCGCTCACTGAGAAACAACGTCGAGGAGCAGAGCCCGCGCGCTCGCGACAGTGAGAAAGCTTTGTTGTCGATGCTGCTTGTGTGTTTCACGTGGACGGAACCACCTCGGGAGATAGGTTCGACGAGTCGAGGCCGTGTTCAAGGCTCGCGGTGAGAGGGTGACGGCAGTACTACTACAGAAGAGCAGCAGCAGCAGCTCACAACCGGTGAGGCTATGGAATATATATATGCATGGGTATATATGAGTATATATATGTGCTGTGTGTTGGGTACACCCGCGCGCGCGACCCGACGATGAGCAGCTCGTGCGCCGTCGTCGTATTGACGTTGACGGCGGCCGAGACCCGACTGACGGAACAATTCTTCTCTCTCTCGGGCGCTGAACGCCGGCCACCAGTGACGTAGCATCCGGAAAATTCGAGCGTAGGGTTTTCCGGGTTCACGCGCCCGGGGCGCCAGGGACGGCTACACCAACGAGATCCCTTATTGGATGCTTTTCGTTGCTTTGTTTTGGTATTTAGGTTGAAAGATGTTGGAGAATTGGTAAGGTAGACGTACCATTTTCGACCACTGTACCATTAGTGGCCACAATGAAAATCTATAGATCAAATCATCATTGCTTTAATCTACTTAAATTACTGAATTAGTTTATTCTACGATAATCGAAGTAAACTTAAGGGTGAATATTCAATGCTTGAAATGCCTTCTTGCTCAATAAATTAGGTTCAAAGCCGTTTAATGCTATTGCAGTTTGTATCGTTGGAATGCAATGACATGAACAAATAGATTCTAATGGCCGAGATTAACATTCTGTGAGGAGGACCGTGATAAAGGGAGACGTTTCTTGCCAATGCTAGTAATCGGTGACAGTTTTATCTGTACGTATTAATTATCATTCGAGTTCATCAGAATTTAAAAAAATTCATTTTGTTGCATGCTAACGATGCAAACTTCAACATCATGCCGTTTACATAATTTGTTACCAGCACTGTCATTTATATGCAATTGGTGTGGCTAGAAATGGATCAAGTTGATGGCCACATACGGTACTAAGATGGTCACAAACGGTACTTCTAACCTATGTTGATGTCGTTGATATTACACTCAGAGAAAAATATCGTAATTTAATAATAAGAATAATAGTTAGTCCGACGATAATGTAACTATAATGTATAGTTGCCAGGAAGAACATTTATATTTTATCGTTATAGTCCATATAAGGAAATAGTTGGATCAACTATTAATATAATTCCCAGGAGGAACGTCTTTATTTCATGGTTATAGTAAATATAACTATAGTAACAAATATCAAAGTAATAATTCTTCCAAAACTGTTCTAATAGTTTAAAATATATCGTTTAGTTGCATATACGATTTCAACGTTCGTTTTCAATAAACTTGCAAGTATCGTTTATCGAACCATATTATCATAATTTCAACTATAAAACATTGCAAGCCTTCATATATGCTTTTTATCATGTGAAATCGTTGAATAAACGCTATACCTTTCTCTCAGTGCAGAAACTTGCAGGTTGTTTGCATATTATTTAGTTAATTAGGTTGGAATCTGTTGTGAAAGTGGTATTTCAATAGCGTTAGTATTACTAAACTTGTAGGCTGTTTGCTTATTATTTTGTTATTCAAGCTGTTAGAGAATTGATATGTCGATAGCGTTGACATTAGAAATGTCCAGATTGTTTACTTATTATTTGGTTATTTATGTTTGAAGCTGTGAGAGAATTATGATTGTTAAAAGAGTTATGATTTTAGAAAGTTGCAGATTTCTTGCGTATTATTTTGTTAATCAAGTTGGGAGCTATTGCTTCATTAGTATTTCCTTAATATTATAAACTTGTAGAGTGCTTTCTCATTATTTTGTCAATTAGATCGAAAGTTATTGCAGAATTAGTATTTCGACAGTCTTATTATGAAAAATTTGTAGGTTGCTTGCTTCCTACGCAAAAAAAAAGTATTAAAAAAAAATCTCGAGGATATGGCGTAATGGACGGTTTCATACTCCGTTAATATTCTGGTTCGATTATTAAGTATTGAAAAAGTATTAAATGGAATTTCGCGAGTATTAAGTTTTAATACTTTTTGAATACCTTACACTCGAACTAGGTGTACCAAGTATCAACGGCGTATTAAGGATGTATGATACGTACAGTCCCGCCAAAACTGAGTTTGAGAGACAATTTCAATCACTGAATAAAATCGGATAAAAATAATGCATATAAAACGTGCTGAAAAGATTGATTTCGCATAATAATAATCCCAAAATGTTATTAACAAATTGGTGAAAAAAAAACAATTGTTGAACAAACAATCAGTCAACCTAACTTTTTTTTCTAATGAAAATGATCGGTTTATTTATTTGAATGCATACGATTTTGTTTAAATTTTTTTCTTTATTTCGATTTTTTTTATTTTTTTTAAATGCGAAGAATATAATAAATTTTGGATATGCGTTTTGCACAAAAATCTTGAGTGTATTAATGGTTTTATGCCGAACACATATTCAAAATTCGTTATTTCGCGCACATTGTTGAAAATTTAAAAAAATCAAAATCAAAATAAAGAAAAAAATCTGAAAAAATTTGTATGCATTCAAATAAATTAACAGATAATTTTCACTAGAACAAAAGTTAGGTTGACTGATTGTTTGTTGAAGAATAGTTTTTTTCACCAATTTGTTAATAACATTTTGGGATCATTATTATGCGAAATCAATCTTTTCAGCACGTTTAATATCGATTATTTTTATCCGATTTTTATACCGTCGGGGAGTGATCGAAATTGTCTCTGAAACTTACTTTTAGCGGGATTGTACGTATCGTACATCCTTAAACCCTCTAATACACTATACTATCGAGACTGCTATCTATTCTGTTTTAATACTGTATTTTTTTACTCATTTGATGCTTTATTTTGCGCAAGTCATTAGTTTGAAGCTGTTAGATAATTGGTACGTTGATAGCGTTGATATCAGAAACTTGCAGGCTGATGCTTGCTTGTAATTTTGTTAATTAGGTTGGAAGCTATTGCCGAATTGCCATTCCAATATCCTTAATATTACAAACTTGTAGGTTGCCTTCTTATTCTTTCGTTAATTAGGTTGGGAGCGTTTATAAAATTGGTACGGTACAAAAATTCAATATTACAGAATTGCGAACTAGTTTTGATGTTCGTATATCTGAACTTGTTTTGAATATCGTTACTACACTGAGAGAAATAGATACTAAGATTTTTAATATCCGATATACTAAATGTTATATACTACCGGGTAGTATTTGGATAGTACCGTGTATTGTGTGTATTGTAAGGGTTTATTATACGGAATGTAATTGGTACAATCATATATTAACCATTACTATAATTATACTAACTGTTGCACTCCAGAGAGTGATCCCTATACGAAGCATCCAATATGCTATTCGATAGTATATTTTTACTATCGCGTAGTATCTATTTCTCTCAGTGTAGTCAACAATTTAAATATGACTATGTGAGCTTATAAGTAATCGGATAGTTGAAATCCTGAACACGTCTTAATATTCATGGAGCAGATTTGGCTCCATTCTTAATTTTAGTTATAACATTTTTGTCAGTGTAAACACTTGAGGAAATTGCATCTCTTAATGATTCTCCAATTGGCAATCAGTCGATAACACTCAGCCTTTGATAGATTCTCGTAAATCTAAGTCTGCAACTTCCCGTTAAAAATCCTTGGACTTTTTTAAAGATTAACTACACTCGACGTCAGCACCACTTTAAAAAATAACGGAAGATGTTCAAATTTTAAATGAGAACTTCCTTAAAACGTAAAATATTATATAAAAATCGTAAACGAAAATGATGTGTTTTTAAGTACATACATTTTTTACTGGCTCATCAAAATCCACGATTTCGGTTTTTAAAGCTTCGGAAAGTCAATAAACCGTAACGTGCGCAAGCACAACATTTATATTAATGTATGCATTACTAATCAGTGGCGAATAAATTAACAAAATTAGAACAAATAATAATAAACAGAAAGTACTTAAAACGCTTTGAAAAAAAAATTCAATTTGCGGTTAAGGTGCACTAAAAACTTGGAAATTTTGTATGAAAGTTTTACAAAGAGAACAAACTGTGCGACTTATATTATAGTCTCGCTACAATTCCTTATATCTTTTTATACGTTTCATTCCTTTCCATTTTCAACCGCGTTTGCACAAAAATTAGGTCAGACCAGTACGACGATAACGCTTTTCTCCTTCGCCTCCAATCTCAACGCTTATTCTGTCACGTTATTTCCTGATTTTACACTCGTTATGTTTATGTTTCGGTCTATGTGTCTTTTATATGTTCTCTATTATTGGTTTCTACATTATACGTATATGTTTAAACCATGTATTTCATATTCCGTTGTATTCTCGACTCTGTATATCTCATGTACAAACTCGTGATCTTATTATACGAAATATGCGAATGCAACTCGACTTCAGGGGGATAAGAAATGCTATTTGAAAGCTACGACAAAACGTGTATCTCGTTATCCTTATCCATTGCATTTTGCAGAAAAGCGATTGTAACTTAAATAGAATTGAATCTTATACTATCCATTTAAACAATATTATTTTTGTTCAATGCATTATTGACATTATTTCATTGACCAAACATTAACCGTCAAATTATTCCCACTATTATTATTCCGCAATCATAACCTGTAGTGTTACTAAAAGAATGTCTAGCATTTCGAAAAATCTTTGAAGAACAAATGTAATAAAAGTAAACTAGTGTAACTTATTAATTTTTCAATATAATAAGAAAATGTTCTTATTTTTTAATAAGCGTTTTATAAAATTATTCGGTTGAATACTGTTTTTCAAATGTAAGTTTTTAAATAAGATATGAGCATTATTAAACCAAATAAAAACTGTACAAAATTATGTAAGTTTACAAATCTCATAACAATTCTCATTTATCGTTTATTTTGTAATTTTCCCGTCAAATTATTTCCACAATTATTATTCCGCAATCATAACCTAACCTAATATAATAAGAAAATATCCTTATTTTTTAATAAACGTTATATAAAAATATACAGGTGAATATTTTTTTTCAAATGTAAGTATTTTAATAAGAGCTAAGCATTATTAAGCCGAATAAAAGCTATACAAAATGATGTAATTTTACAAATCTGCTCATAACAATTCTCATTTTACATTGGTTTTGTAACAACAAGTTTCCTCCTATAAAAATTAGCTTTTACAAGAGCCAATCAATTTTCCAGATACAAAAAAGCAAAGCTCAGTATCGACCCTCCTCAATGTTTATTTCACGTGGTGCGCCTACACCTACGTCACGCGTAAAGAATTTTTCTTCTGATACGCAGCGTCGAAGCTTTCGTTATACGCCTACAACGTCAGAATATCTCGAAGCCCTCGTAGCCACTCGTTTTCCACTCGCTATTTATTTATTCTCGTTTCCAGGGCACGTGCCAATGTCCGAGGTACGATAATATAAACCCGCGCAAGTAGCATATATATAGTTTCAACTGTACGAAATATTATATCGTTTTATTGCTTGCGTCAAAGGCAAAAATGTGCAGACCACCCAGGCCAAACAGTCATATAAAATTCTCTCTGTGCCTTTCGTTCTTCACTCCCTGTTTTACTCGCAGCGATATAATCTTACTAGAAAAAGAATTTTCGAGATTCGCTTTCGTGAGATAATATTCCGCCCGACAAATTCGGCGTTGAAAGTGTATATTAAGTATTTTTACTCAGTTCATCGCCTCTCATAAATCTTTTTTCTTTTTACCTATTCAGACATTTTCTATCTTGCGTTAAATTTTACGTTATCTCCGTTGGCATAAACAGCTCGTGTATAAAAATTGAAGGAATAAATAAAACTTATTTGGAGAGATAAAATGTTTTTTTCATCATGTTGGCTGATCTGACGCAGAGTTCCTTATATACTGAAGGTAGCGTGCGTCTTGTACACGCCTAGTAGGTCGATAAGGTAGTTCGATGATAAAGGCTCGAAGTTAAAACATTGACTACCATTTTGTTATGAAATCATATACATATTCGTAGGGGAGTGTGGGGTAAAATGGGCCACCTAAGAAAAAAATGACTTAATCACGAAACTCGAAGTGTATTGTTGCTGCTTTTGTGAAAAATTTGTGGGGCAAAGTGGGCCACTTCCCCAAATTCGAAAATGTATGATGTTACCAACTGGGTGCTACTAAAACGTCATCACCATTGATTCCATTCGGAAATTTATGATATAATAGTTTTAAGGGTTTCTTTTTTTAATAGTGCAAATAAGAAATTTCGGAAAAAAAAAATTTCACCATACCTGCGCGGAAAGTTCGAATTGCCGTCCTAGGGGCCTTACGTAATTCGAACTTTCCGCTGCAGATATGGTGAAAAATAGTATACGCCACTCGGGAGTAAAAGTAGACTATCCCCAAAACCGCGTGTTTACCACCATCGCCTTCGACTCGGGTCGTAATCTTACACGCGGTGAGACATAGTCTACTTTCGCTGCCTAGTGACGTAATATACTATTGATCACAAAAAAATGTTTTTTTTTTTAAGAGTAATATGATTTCTTAAACATTTTTTTTCACGATAAGTGACTTTTCCGAACCTTACAGCTGTGCTATAGAGGATAAAATCATTTAGATTATGTTCTTAGTGTCTGAACTTGGAAAACAGACTAAAGAAAAATTCTTTTGTCCTTGCGTATAATTCAAGATTTTTCAAGATATTTCGAACAAGATGAAGGGGCGTCTCGAACGAAATCGCTCAATATAGAAATTAACGACCACCCTAATATATATATATATATATATATATATATTTTTTTTTTTCATTAAAAAATAAAAAAATAAAAATGATAAGCTATAAGCTATAATTTGTCTAGCGTGCCGTGCCTCCCTATGATAAGGCGAAACGTAATAGTTAACAACTTCGTGCCTCGTGGGTGTAAAAAAAAACTCGTGACGCACACTAGACTTCATTACTTTGAATCGCGGAAAATTATTGGGTGAAAAGTGACGACGGTCAGTCAAAGTGGTTTTGATTGATATCATTATGACTCTGTAGGCGCTCTGCTTGAGAATTATCTCACGAGACGAACAAGTTAATGGCTGTTCTTTAAGGACTTAACTCTTTCATTATATCGTTAGCTACAATCCAGACAACAACCCTTTGAAACCGAAAACTTTGCAGACGAAGATGGTCATCAATTATACGCAGTTGTCGTTGTCAAGGTTCCGAGAATTCTCTTCGACTCAAAGCTAAGATTCCCTGAGGAAAATATATGTTTTTAAAAATAACTTTAACATATTAATATCTTTTTAATGAGCCTATTCCAAAATCTGTTTATGAGCGATTTAGCTTAATCCTTGAACGGAAACGACGCTTTATCTTGGAAAAAATAAATGAATACTCTTCGAAAACGGAATAATTTTTTTGAAAAATTTACTTTTCCACTTTTTGTTGTTGTTGTAAATGCATATTTGTTCTATAAAACGTTTATTTTATTGTTACTTAATGCTCCTAGGTCACTAGGAGTTAGGATGACTCCAGGCACAACTTTGAATCGAAATTACTATGAATTTTTGGCGGCCAAAGCGACCGGCCTGCCATGATTTACAGGGATTTTATGAAATGGTATAGTTTATGCGAGGAAATAATTA
The DNA here is from genome assembly GCA_949699805.1 of Tromatobia lineatoria. Lineage (NCBI taxonomy): Eukaryota > Metazoa > Arthropoda > Insecta > Hymenoptera > Ichneumonidae > Tromatobia > Tromatobia lineatoria. The sequence goes on from OX453052.1 coordinate 4,020,500, forward strand.
GATCAACGGAAAACCACAGAAATCTCGATTTAAAAAAAAATTATAACTTCCCAAGCAATTTTTCAGTGGGCGAAAATTTGGCAATTTAAAAATAAATATTTCAGAAAATATCTTGGCCCGTAATTTCTTGTAAGTTTAGTTGGACTTACAGATGTACCAGGTTTTTTTACTTTCTCATCACATACGGAGTATGTCAAAAAAGAAAGTATTACAATCCAAAACAAAAACGACTCTTGGATTTCAATGGAAATACATGTTTTGAGTGGCCCAGATCCCAAAAAACCCCATCAACTCATTTCTGTAGGTCTGTCTGTCAGTCAAACTTGTCTGTGCTGTCCGTAAACATAATAACTTTTGAACAATTTTATGAACTGGAATGAAATTTGGTGTATGCCTTTTGCATCAAAGTCCCAGTTTTGGTATTGAAATCCATTACAAAATCTCAACTTTTTCTGCTACTTCACTCAAAAAATGAAAAACAAAAAAAATTCAAAAATTCTTCAAAAATTCTTTTTCAGATCGCAAGCTAAAATGTATGCTTCGGTCTGACATATACACAGAGAATCATCAAAAAATAAGCAATAAGCCAAAGTATGTGATTCAGTAGAGCAAACAGTTTGGTACTATTTAATCATTCGTAAAATCATTAATAATCAAAAATTCCTATTAAGTACAATATAGTTTGTGTTACAGATATGCAAAATTATTTAATAATATTTGTATTAAATATTAAATACTCAAATTGGTAGTCATTTACATGAGATTTCTAAAACCATCCATTACGGAAAATGTCTATTTTGTGAAGTATGGATTGTGTACTAATTTAGTAGACCTGTAATAAAATTCATGTTTCACTTAATAGACATTTTTTTTACAATCGATGATTTCATAAATTCCATGTGAATAATAGAAAAGACAATAACAGAATCTTCGCTACACTGAATCACATTTTTTCATTCACTGCTCATTTGCTGGTAATTCTATCTGCTTGTTTTTAATCGAAGCCCAATAACGTTCATATTAGCTTGCACTCTAAGAAAAGAACTACTATCAATGGACTTGTACAATTTTCAACAAGAACCATGAATATTCACACCAAATATTAGACGTGACTATTGGATAAACAAAATATATTTGAGGTTATTTACACTCATGTAGTTGAGACTGTAAATACTGATATGTATTATATCACTTTTTATCACTCGCATGGTATTCTAGATGTATTCCAAAGTCTGCAGAGGCCTTATAAATATGTGGAAATTAACCCCTTTTCGACCAGATTTTGACCTCGACCTCTCCGATTTAGCTCATGATTTTATCTAGGCTTAGTTAGACCCTCAACTACGCAAAAAAAAAGTTTTAATCGTTTTCTATCGCAATTTTTCATTCATTTATTTTTAAAGTGACATATCGAATGCCATAATGGAAAAATTCTAAGAAATACTTTGTTTGACAACAAAATTATCTAGCTTATAGCAAAAGTGGGGAAGATTTTACTTCTACCAGTTTTTAATCTGTATTGATTTAAAAAATTATTCAAAAATATAAAAAATAATGAATCTACTACAGGCGATTGTTTAAATGTTCATTTATGTAAAACCGCATTTTTGCAGATTCCAGATTCCAGAATCTTAGGGAGAAAAATGAAAAGAAGAATACTAGCGAATTATTTTCACGCCATTTTGAGAAGCAATTACCACTAAAAAAACCGACAAGGCGACGATCTAGAACGTTTGAATCAATAAATTGAATTTCTATAAGTTAGTCGGACGGAATCGGTCAACGCAGCAATTTTTCAAATAGGTCTGGGGCCATTTTGACCCCATGTGAACACCGCAGCTAAAACGTTCGACCCCGGAGAGTTTAATAAGATTAGATGGAACGAATATAACTTATAACGCCAATTTGTCCACTGCCTTCATTTTTCACAAGCCGACAGCAGTGAAATTTCTAACTAACGAAGCTTCCTATTTGGAATGGACCTGATCCGGCGAAAAAGTACCTAATAGAATAGCATCGATCCTGAATAAATTTAACGTTCTCCGGCACATCTTTACCGGATAAAAGGAAGCACGTCCCGCCGTCAAGTCTGACGGACGAGACGAGTCCACGACCCGAGAGTTCATGGAAGGGAAAAGCCCTTTCCGCGAAAATTGTTTAATTCACTGACGTCGAAACGTGGACGGGTATCGAGAGGATTACCGGAGTGGCTGTCCGCGCTAAATCCGAAGTGGGAAGTTCGTAGTGACGGGATTATCTCCCGACGAACAAAATGTACTATCTCACCGGGGCGCTGGCATTATTGAAATAGTAGTGTTTGGCTTACGTAACAGGAAAAAGCGCGTGCATGGGGTAAATGAGTTCTTTTCCTGAAAAGTTAATGTTACCGAAATGTTTTTTGGCGCATATAGGACAAAATAATTTAGTAATAAATCTAGTAAGATTTAATAATAGCTTGTTTACATTTAATCATTGCTTGTTCATTATTTTGCACCTCTTACACACGGACATTACGATTTTGCTAAGCGATAGAAGCATTTTGTCACTATTGTAGGAAAAGATTATTGAAATAGTAGTGTTTGGCTTACGTAACAGGAAAAAGCGCGTGCATGGGGTAAATTAATTCTTTTTCTGAAAAGTCAATGTTACCGGAATGTTTTTTGGCGCATATAGGACTGAATAATTTAGTAATAAATCTAGTAAAATTTAATAATAGCTTGTTTACATTTAATCATTGCTTGTTTATTATTTTGCACCTCTTACACACGGACATTACGATTTTGCTAAGCGATAGAAGCATTTTGTCACTATTGTAGGAAAAGATTATTGAAATAGTAGTGTTTGGCTTACGTAACAGGAAAAAGCGCGTGCATGGGGTAAATTAATTCTTTTTCTGAAAAGTCAATGTTACCGGAATGTTTTTTGGCGCATATAGGACTGAATAATTTAGTAATAAATCTAGTAAAATTTAATAATAGCTTGTTTACATTTAATCATTGCTTGTTTATTATTTTGCACCTCTTACACACGGACATTACGATTTTGCTAAGCGATAGAAGCATTTTGTCACTATTGTAGGAAAAGATTATTGAAATAGTAGTGTTTGGCTTACGTAACAGGAAAAAGCGCGTGCATGGGGTAAATGAGTTCTTTTCCTGAAAAGTGAATGTTACCGAAATGTTTTTTGGCGCATATAGGACAAAATAATTGAGTAATAAGTCGAGTAAAATTTAATGATAGTTAGCATTTAATCATTGCTTTATTATTTTGCACCGCTTTTTGCACACGGAGAGAACGATTTTCCTTAGCAAAAAGTTTTTCTGAGCTGCCAATTTTGTTAGTTAGACTAGCGAAATACGCGATGTTGTTACTATTGTAGCAAAAGATTATTGAAATAGTAGTGTTTGGCTTACGTAACAGGAAAAAGCTCGTGTATGGGGTAAATGAGTTCTTTTCCTGAAAGGTTAATGTTACGGAAATGTTTTTTGGTGCATATAGACCAAAATGATCTAGTTATAAATCTAGTAAAATTCAATAATAGTTAGTATTGAATCATTGCTTGTTTATTATTTTGCACCTCTTACACACGGAGAGAACGATTTGCGCTACTTTATTTGACTCATTTGCTGCTTTAGGAAAACAAACTGTTTGGTCAGTATATAGATTTGTTAAGCTTACATTTTTTTTAGTTAAGCTGGAGTACGACGCAGTTTTGTCACTATTGTAGCAAGAAACTTGCTGAACTAGCAAAGTTATCGCTAGGAACAAATATTTGTTGATTATGACTTCCTGGAGCTAGGACTTTTTGTGTTGAGAGAAAACAAAGTGTTTATAGTTGCTTCTGGGAAATCAAATACAATATAATTGTTTGATATTTGCACAAGTTAGTGAATTTATATATTTTCACATTGCTTATGAGAATAAAATATTATTGTTCATCGTAAGTTCACGAGTTACAGAGGTTCCATCAAGTGGCGTAAGTTATGGGGAAAAAAACATCAACGACAAAACCACGAAAAACTCAAATTTGAAATGATTTTTTGTTTTTCTAAGCTACTTTTCAGTTATTGGGAAAAAATGTGGCGTTTTCATACTGATCAAAAAAGTTTAAATCTTTCGAAGTTGACTGAAAGTCGAATTTTTTTGTTTTGCTTCAGATTTGCTGTAAAAAAGACGATCGCCGAATTTCGGAATATCTGACGGAAATAGGTTTTTTTTTTTCAAGTTAATTGATTTTCTACTCTTTTCTCTCCATCGAAGTAGCTTTGCAAAATCGAAATAATGTCTCAAATATTTCGATGATGTTAAAATGACTTTTTAAAAATTACCTAAAATTGTGGAAAATGTACGTACTCGATTGTTCGATGCCTTTTATCTTACCGTAAAGTTTTACTTCAAACATAACGAGCGGAAGACAAAGACCCTACGCCATTTTTAAAGGCAAAGTTAATTTAAAAAAAAATTGCAAAACTATTTCGTTGTTTAAAAAAGTAAAATGTTCTACTAGCTAGACATGAATTTTCTATTCATTCTATTTAAAAAACACACGGTTTTTTATCAAAGAGTCATAGGAAATTTCATTTTTTTATTTTGTTCAATATAAGCCATTCAAATTATTCACAAACATCTGACATGTACCAGAAATTACAATGCCGGAACACGAATATTGATTTCAATGAACAAATATAAAACAAAAATAACGCGATCGGAGAAGCGACGTTTTTATTTTCATTTTTAACACAACATATCAATTTTACTTTTCACTTGTATATTCAATTCAATATACTAGTTTATGCATCAAGACTTTCGGTCCACATGACATTCCAAGTAAATTTATTATTGTACATTGTGAATATAGTGTTGGTTAGTTTTTCGTGCTAAAGGTACATATAAAAATGGTAATAACCCGGAAAAATCGTTGTCCTGCTCCCCAGTTCGTCTTGTGTGTGTGATCTTGCCGAGAAAATGAGAGAGAAAGAGGGAGCTACGTGGATGATTGAATAATTGCAAGTGTCGCTCTCGAGCTGTTGGCGGAGTTGAAGCGGCTATGTACCACTTGCGTAACAAAGTCCCACTGACGAGTAGTACGTACACCGTCGTGGTACAGTACGACGCAAAATATGATCGCATGCGACTAGCTAGTAGTGTATAGTACGAAGTATACGATTCAGCCACACAGCACAGTGTATTATAGTTGTTCGTCACAAATTAGTGATACGTGCGGTTTCGCCTCATGAACGTGCACGCGTTACGCTCACGGCCATGCGGCAAATTACATTTATACTCCCTCATTCGAAGGAGAGAACACAAAAGAAACAAAAATGCCACCAATGTACACATTATTCGAACAATCAAACGTTGCAAACATTTTTTACCCCTACAGAAAGTCCGCACATATTTATTTCCAATTTGGACACATTTTTAAATACACTCGTAAAACAAAACAACAAAAAAAGACAGTTGTAAAGAGGAAGTTGTAAAAATTTTATTTCTGACAAATTTACCTCTATGAGGAAGACATTTAATGTTTATTTTGGCTTCCTCATAGAGGTAGATTTGTTGAAAATTGAAATTTTAACATTTCCTCCTAAATTTTAAAATGCATAAGGAAGACATTTATTATTTATTTTGGCTTTCTTATAGAAGTAGATTTGTTGGAGATTGAAATTTTTAAATTTCCTCTTTGAAACTGTCTTCAAATTTTATATGAGGAAGCAAAGTGCAAAAATCTACTTTGCATCTTATTTTTTAAACTTTTTTTACCTATATTTAATTTATTTTTCATGTTTCTTCCTCTTCGATCTGTTGCGTCTTTTTTTCAAATTCTTGTTCCTTAATTATTGTTCTCTTTTATTATCCACATTGTGTGCAGCTATGTAACACCGTTAAAACACCTTCACATCGCATTTTGATTAAGTACAAATTTTTATCTTACGCTCTTAACTTTTGCAGAAGTTATGAGCGAAAATGTCCATTTATTAAAAAATTGAAAATGTCATAAAATCCGAACGACTTTACCGATCATCACCAAATTTCGTACGTGGCAGGGCTGTATGGTATTTTTCGACTGTGGAATATTTCAGTGCATTTTTGGAGATTCGACGAGTTTTACAAAGGTTTTTTTTTTTCGAAAAATTCAAAATTTTATGAAATCGGAACCGCTTTGCCGATTTTGCTGAAATTCGCTACCGAACATCACTTAACGTGTCTTTATTTATTAAGAACTATTAAGCTAAATTTGCGAACTTTTACGAAAGTCAGAGCGATCACAACATTATTTGACAAATTAAAAAATCTATAAAATCTGTATACATCGATACATTTTATTAAAAATCACGTTCATTACAGAGGAGTTAATACTTTAGTTGTGTGCCAAATTTTAGCTTGATCCATCGAGCCGTTCGTGAGTTATGGACAATTGAATTATTGGTGTCTGGAAAATACATACACACATACACACATACACACACACACAGACAGACATATTTTCTAGACCGGTTTTCTCGACGTTTTAGGTGATTCTGAGTATGTTAACATGAGAATCTCGAAAAAAAAATTTCGCGAAAACTTTTTCTTTGAGGAAGCAAAATTATATACGATAAATTCGAAGATTAAACAGAAATTCGAAGTGGAAAACATCAACAAAAAGCAATAAATTTCGACTCTTATTCACGCATAATTAAGCGATACAATACATATATAAATTTCAGACAATAGGAAATAAACGAACTATCTCAATGGAGATATTATTCGAATAATGGAACTTCCGTAAAAAAATCATAATTCTTTATTTTTAGAACGTCAATAATTGCGTACCTTCAACTCAGCAGATGAATATTTATTTCGAATTCCGACATATTGAATCGTAAAAAGTCTTCATCTTTGAAACAATCAATCTTTTTAATCGTCAATAAAAAACATAGAATCAATCTTTTTTATCGACGATAAATACGAATGGAGGAAGTGAATCATGAAAGCTGAAAATATTGGCCAAAAGCGACGTTCTTTGACATTCATTTGCAAGCCAATCGGCACGAGTTTAGACGTCGTGCGTGAATTTGTGAGAAAAATGTGTATAGAAATTCCAGTGTCCATTAAAAACGAAAAAACAAATATATATCGATGAACGTCACGGCCAGAGCTAGAAAAACTCGTTAAAACTCCCATGAATTCCGGATGTCTGCATTGAGGTCACGCTTGTTATATCGCTGCGAGTACCTCACAGAGTTTTTACAGTAAAAATCGGTAAAGAAAAAAAAATACAAAGCTCCCTCTATGAGGAAATATGTTGATCAATTTTGGCTTTCTCATAGAGGAAGCTTTGTAAAAAGCAAAAAATGATGAGGAAGCAATTTGCAAGGTGCTATTTTGCAGGCTTGTTTATGCTCAGAAGACATTTTTATAAAAATTGGAAAATACGTGAAATTTTTACCATTCAATCGATTGGCGTTAAATTTCGACTGAAACATCTTTTCGTGGTAGTCCATATGTGGACAAAATTTCAGCTCGGTATGTCGTAATTTACACAAGTGGGCGCGCCAACGAGATTTTGAAAAAAATTCAAAATGCGATAAATTTTGAACCACTCGACCAATTGCTGTCAAATTTGTACCTAATATCTCTTTGAACCGTCGCCTAAGTGTAAAAAAAATTTAAGATAAATCTGTAGAAAATTTCAAAAAAAAAGTCTCGAGGTTTTTTTCACCAAAATCGAAATTTTCTAACATGTCAACAGCTGGACTAAGATCTTAATTGGAAATCAATAATCGTGAAATCATATCGGCGATTGCAGCCAGATATCTCAGAATTTGCATGAGTTATAGTATTTGCAGACATTTATGAAAAAATTAAAATTGTAATAAAATCAGAACGACTCGACAGATTCTCGCAAAATTTCGTACAAATAATGTTTCACGGGAGCTCATTTATGTACAAAATTTCAGCCTGGTGCCTCTTTAATTGCGAAAGTTATAGCGTGAAAACGATGTCTTCAAAATTTTTAAAATGCTGTGGAATGTAAATTTTCGAACCGATTCGCGTCAACTACAATCTCAAACGGTATTCTGCGATAGCCCACTTGCATACAAAATTTAAAGAGCATTCATCAAAAATTGCGACAGTTATCGTGTAAACAAAGAAAAGTGCACATACACACACACCCAAACACACACATGCAGACATTTTGCACAAACCACTTTACTCGCCGTTTTGGACCATTCTGAGTGTACTGACAAGAAAATCTCGAAAAAAAAAAATTTTCACGCAACCAAAGCTTCCTCTATGAGGAAGAAAAACAAACATTCCTCAGGAAATAATTTAAAAAAAGATATATTGGCAGTACCAGAAGATCCGATGAATCAATTCTGCAGAGCGAAGCCGTATGACAACTTCATTTCCGCTTGAGGTGATAATCAACAGTAGAGTCCGTCACTCTTTGTGATTTAAATTCAATCTATTGAGTAAAAACTTGGTAATACGTTCCACAGATTAACTTAGGACGTGACGACAATAGAGTCAGTGCGCTCGTGAACTAGATGATGCGAGAAAGTATAAAGAGGATGTCCCGTTTAATTCTTCACGACGTCGCGGTCGTTCGCTGTTCGGACAATCATGCACGAGCTGCTACTACTAGCTCAGCTGGATGTGGACGTCGCCGTTGTCCGCGCTCGGTGCACGCGATGCCACAAGCTTTTCCGTCATCGGTATTAAATTGTTCTTTTTTTTTCTCTTCTCCTATGCATTCCCGGGAATTATACTTCGACGGTCACAGCAGTTTCGTCTCTTTGCCGTCGGTACGAGGCGGAAAATCCACGAGGATGAGTAGTAGATGTCTGTGCGGGTCAGACGCCCACGTGCCAACTGAAATAACATGTACAGGTAATACACAGAAGTGAGTTAGGCACTCGTGAATAGGAAAATATTCCGTTTCCAAAATCAACTTGTGGTTAATATTTGTAGTCGCATCGACATTCGTATTAAGGATACGTACAGTCCCGCCAAAAGTGGGTTTTAAAGACAATTTCGATCACTTCCCGATGGGATAAAAATCGGAAAAAAATAATGCATGTAAAACGTGCTGAAAAGATTGATTTCGCGGAATAGTAATCCCAAAATGTTGTTAACAAATTGGTGAAAAAAAAAACAATTGTTCAACAGAAAATCAGTCAACCTAACTTTTTTTCTAATAAAAATGATATGTTAATTTATTCGCACGCATACGAATTTTTTCAGATTTTTTTCTTTATTTTGATTTTGTTTTTTTTTTTATTTTGAAAAAATGCGCAGAATATAAGAAACTTTGGATATGCGTTTTGCGAAAAATCTTGAGTGTAGTAGATGGTTTTATGCCAAACACATATCCAAAATTCGTTATTTCGCGCACATTTTTGAAAAAAAAAAAATCAAAATCGAAATAAAGAAAAAAATCTGAAAAAATTCGTATACATTCAAATAAATAAATAAATGAATAACTGTAGAAACTGGTACCTTGATATTATTTCAGTAGATTTTATTGATATTAAAGAAAAGAATTTTAACCCAAATAAACATGTTGTTGAAAAATAGTAACAAATAAATGTGCTCATTGCAACTTAAAAATATTTCAGTATATCGGTAATTACATACCTATTGCAATGACATATCAGAAATATTGAATTTCGCTGAGAAGTCGGTATATCAGACGGCAGAAGTTTCCGTAATTATAATTCATAAATTATGTCGACTTATCGTCACGGTAATATCTTCGTTCCTTCGATATATAAAGAGTCAAGATAAAAATAGAAAATGCCTTTTCACGCACTATAGGCACACGTGAGTAGGCAGGCACATACGAGCCCTTATTCCTCTCATAAGGCTTACGTAGCCACCCTATCTTTAAAAGCAGCAGAACCAGAGGAGCACGCTTAATTATATTTTATTCACGGACGCATGTTCAACGCCACTACGTTAGCCTCATTAGTCTGTTTACCCGCCCCCTTAACGTCACTGTCATATTACAGCGGGTTAGTGTGCGCGTAGCATGCGCACGAGTGTAATTAACGTACAGCACCGCAGTGCACGTACGTGTGTATTATTATATAAATGTGAGAATCTCATACACCGAATAATTGAAGAGTCAAATTTATAATTCGTATTTGATGGCAATTTATAGAAACGCAATTAGTCAAGTTCTGCCCAAAGACAATTCAACATTATTATTACTAATAATACCTAGATTTGTTAATACCTCTTTGGAGTGAAAGAGTATAATACGTGTATTGTGTGCACGTGAAATTCTCTTTGAATAAAGCTCTGTGAAAAGTCGTTATTTTATTCATTAAGTTTCGCCATGCGATACAATGGGCTTAGCATATTCATTATTTTCTCATGGTTATATGTAAATATATGTAACGTAGTACAGTCGTTAATTTGAATCTATGTAACTATAGCTTATTTTTTAAATACCTGACTCTTTTTGTATGGATCTGCATGAAAATTAGACGATATTTTTTGAGGATTTTGACCTGTAAAATATCCTGGTAACAGTCAGCGTTAAAATAAGGGCATAGGGCCTTTATTATTTTCAAGAGTTAAATATTTACTGTTTAACATTGTTGGTTTTTATTATTTTGGACCAATCATAAGAATTTTTTAAAAGTTGTTACATTTCGCTGTAAATAAACGAAATCTAGTACTACACATTTTTTTAATTAATGGAAGATTGTTATCAATGCACAACGATCTCATACTTTTATCTTTACATTTGATCGAACATAAATTTTCTCTACAAACAACCACAATTTCAAACATTTGATGAGCAAAATTAACCAACTTTAAAATTAGAATCATTTCGGTGTATAATGACTTTTTGGTGTTATTTATTATGTAACAACCTTTTAAGGCGGTTCGTCAGTAAAATTGAAAATGCACAGAATAACCTGAAATTATTATCACGTTTTAAATAATTCATAACAAACTCCCATGAATTTTTTTGGAATTTTCAGTTTGGAGTTTACACAAAATTAATTTTTTTAAGCATGCTTTTTAACATAGGCTCTTCTGGCATATTTACAAATTAAAAAAATATCAAAAATTGAAAAACTTCTTGACATCGTTGAATTTTTGAGTATTTGGTGGAATTAATTCTTTTTTTTTCGATGTAAAAATTTTTTTTAATTTTAAATTTTTTTTTAAATTTGTCAATATGCCATAAGAGCCCATGTTAAAATGGATACATAAAAAAATTAATTTTGTGTAAACGATGTAGACGAAAATTCCCAAAAAATGCATGTAAGTTTGTTATGAATTATTAAAAACGCGGTAATTATTTTAAATTTTTCTGTACATTTTCAATTTTATTGACGAACTTCCTTAAATATTATATTAGCATATAATTGACTGTTTCACTATGCGAGAGCTTACTGTCCGCTGCGTCAGCTATCTCACATTTAAAACGACCGCAGCACAGCATCCAGCGCGCGACGAACTTAGCCTTTTCGCTGGCGCAAGGATATTCAACGGGTCTAAGATTTAAACGTTCGGAGTAAAGTAGTATTTTCTCGATTACAATGTTGTAACCTTCGCAACACATATAGAGAACGCCAGTACTAACAATAAACCTTATGGGTGGCCGAGTAATGGCTACCAACCGTTGGCTGCCAGTACACGATAAATTCCGAGTCAGTGCTGGCTCCGAGCATTGGCCGAGTAATGGCTACCTACTGTTAAAGGTTGCTTTAGCGGTTTATCTTAATGTGTGTAAGGTGCTTCGGCGAATGACGGCTTCATTTAATTTTTTTGTTTACAAAAACGTTTCGACATTTCGCCCTAATCTGGTCCTTATCAGAAATAATTTATTGGTCTTATTTCGGAAATGAGTCAGTGACCTCGTCTTATAGGTTAAGCCTGTGTTAGAATTTGTTTGGAAGTTTTAAAATGGTTTATTTCCTTTTGAATTATTATTTTCCTTGATTTTTTAAATTTATTTGAGACCGGAGAGTCCGGTCATCGTGACGTCACATTTTAAGGAGGTTCGTCAGTAAAATTGAAAATGCACAGAAAAATCTAAAACAATTAATTTTTTTATGCATCCATTTTACATGGGCTCTTATGGCATATTTACGAATTTAAAAAAAAATTAAAAAATTTGTTACATCGAAAAAAAAAATTAATTCCACCAAATACTTAAAAATTCAACGATGTAAAAAAAATTTCAATTATTTTTTTTTTTCAATTTCGTAACTATGCCACAAAAGCCCATGTTAAAGTGCATGCATAAAAAAATTAATTTTGTGTAAACGATGTAGACGAAAATTCCCAAAAAATTTATGTGAGTTTGTTATGAATTATTTAAAACTCGGTAATTATTTCAGATTTCTCTGTGCATTTTCAATTTTACTGACGAACTTCCTTAAACATGTTTCTCTCCGGTCCCAAATAAATTCAGTAACAAATCCATCTGATGTTACTGCTATCGTTATCCTAGATGCAACTATTATAGACTTAAAGTATAAGAAATCCATATAATTGGTTAGGTCTTAGGCTCAAATTTAACTAACATAACTTTCCAGAAAGCTATAGAATTAAATTGTATCTGTGAACGATTTCCCTTTCTTTTCTTAATTAATAATAAAATAAAATTATTAGAATTATTGGAGGCGGTCCGTTTGAAAATAAGTCTTTGTTAAATTAATAATTGTTTACTAAATTGATTATACCGAATATTTCCCGCCGAAACTTGCCCGATACTGGCCGTGTTTATTACCATTCCTGCGCATCATTAGCGCCCAGTACCCGGCCGTATAAAACTACCGGTACCAGGTTGAAGTTACCATCCAGTAGTTATCCAGCAATCAGTCAGTACTGGCTTCTGTTGTCCTGCCATTACTAAGAGACTGGCCACCAACACATGCCCAGTACTAGGCCAATTGTACACTCCTACATGGGACCTTTTAGTTGATAACGCAATATAAATACATACTTATATCAAACGGACTCTTTATGTACACTATTCCAACAATTAATTAATCGTCAAATGGAATAAATTACCAGCGGATATATTTTTTTTAGAAATTATACATTTTTATTTTGAAAAAAAAATTTCTGCAGTAGATATGCAACGTGCGTTGTTCGGCACTACTTTCATTATTACCTGTTCTAATTCACCTTGAAATAACGTTACATGCAACACCACAATTTTGTACACGTTTACTAGTTTTGGTCTGCCAGTGGCTTGTGCGTGTAAAACAACATCAGATATTTCCAGGTATCCTAGCCGCATTCGAGAGAAACCAATTATCAGTGGCGGAAATGGAAATTTCCCGAGGTAGGAGCCGCATTACTGCGAAATGGAAGTACACAATATACAGAGCAGAGAAGCTGAAACTATGTGTTCCCAGGCCCAAAACGCATTTATGCATTGTTATGCATTCTACTCCCTGTATAGATGGGTTTGGCTCGAGGGTTTACAATGCAGAGTGTGCAATTAAACGCACAGTTCTGTGTACCAAGGAAAAAAAACATTAAACATGGGGAGACGGAAATTCAAAGGTATAACACGAAAGAGTTTGTCGAAACAAAAATAAACGCTATTTTCATTGTAAATATCGACCAAAGTAACCTTCAAAGTTTATTTACCTATTTCTTAATTAATTTTAGTTTCGATTCATGTAAAAAAATGACGTTGAAATTAATTTCGTAGGATTAAAGTGCGTACACCGAGAGAAAAGTTTCCATTAACGCCTAAGAAATAGGAAAGTTAATATTGTTTTCATTGATTTAAACGAAATATTGTTTTGGTTTTAATGAAAAAGAGTATTCAAATTTCAAAGACAACATTTCATTGTCTGTGAAGAAACATTTACTCAGTGGGTATATAATTACGAAACAGTTCCATTGTTTTGAAGAAAAGTTTCCATTGATTCAAGGTAATGGTCTCCTTGATCCATTGAGAATATATACTTAATGACAACAAATGCAGGGAATTTTATTGTCCCATGTTAAACACATTTAGGGCTGTCTCTCTCGCACATAACCACACTTTTTCTGTTTTTCGGTTCTTCCGAACAAACGGCTTCGAGTTTCAAGGAGCCCGTCCCTTAACCCATTTCTTCAGTACTTAAGAAAGTACTCTTTAAATTTGAGCTTCATCTGCCGAGTAGTTCCGGAAAAAAAAGGTCTCAAAATTCTGAGGTGTGCTTGGGAAAGTCTCTTCAGTGCTGCTTTCGCTGCCTCTTCAGTGAAATCAATAAAACTAACAGAGACAATATCTTTGATTCAATGACACTACTGTTCATTGAGTTTGAGATCATTCACTGAGAAACTCAAGTATTTCGTTGCCTGGCAAAGATTTCCGTGAATCAATGAAATCATTTCTCTCCATGTAGTAATTTTTCTAAATTTATTATTCAATTAGTTAAGGACGATGACAAACGACTTCAAAAGATATTCGACGATGAAATTTATAAACACATTCCAGTTTTTCTGATGCATCTGTGATGAACTTTCTCATTGAATCCTGAAGCTGGGCGTGAACGATAATTAAGGCTGCGTCAGAGAAAAATTCCACTTTCTCTGATAGCTCGGGACGGCCGAGAAAACTTTCGAAAGCCCGAGAGTTGATTTCATCTACCAATCGGTGGGGCGTGCGGTGAAACTGAATTTATATTGCATTGTTGGAGCTTGCGGGACTTCTAACTGCCAACAAAAGTTTATAACTTTGCACTATAACTTAATGATGCAGTAGCCTCAGCCTCGGACGTAAAAGAGAACCGGTTAAAATGAGATCGCCAAGAAATAGAGGTGAGTTTCATTATTAAACCCTTACACTTAGTCCGCTTTCAGCGTTATTGCATAATAAAATAAAAATTAATAATATTGAACACACAAAAAGGTACTAGCAATATATTTTAAGAAATGGCATTCTAAAAAATTTCTCTTGCATCACGATGCTTAAATCACTTACAAGATTTTCCATATAGACTCGGAGTTTTTTTTTATTGTGGCAAAAAATATGATAACATGGAAACAAAAATCACCATAAATGTTGTATCTCAAGAAATATTTTTTGGAG
Source organism: Tromatobia lineatoria (assembly GCA_949699805.1). Classification (NCBI taxonomy): domain Eukaryota; kingdom Metazoa; phylum Arthropoda; class Insecta; order Hymenoptera; family Ichneumonidae; genus Tromatobia; species Tromatobia lineatoria. The sequence goes on from OX453052.1 coordinate 4,035,549, forward strand.
AATATATGAAAAGGCATCATAGGAATATATTTGTACACGTAGATTGACATATACATTTTTTTTTTATAACCGTTTCTACAGAATAAACTGAAGTTCTGTGATGAAAACGTCAAACCTACCGCATACTTTTCTACTTCCTGGATAATAAAGATTTTATAGAATAATATTTTATTTTTTATGTTCTCATAACATTAAGTTACTTTTCCTTGACCCTTGATTTATGTCGAAATGTATTTCTCCAGTCTTTTTCAAAATACTACGTGAAATTTAGAAATTAGAAGAAACCCTAGACGTTGATTAATTATTTTATACATATTAAGGATGTATGATACGTACAGTCCCGCCAAAAGTGAGTTTCATAGACAATTTCGATCACTTCCCGATTGGATAAAAATCGGACAAAAATAATGCATATAAAACGTGCTGAAAATATTGATTTCGCATAATAATAATCCCAAAATGTTATCAACAATTTGGTGAGAAAAACAATTGCTCAACCTAACTTTTTTTATAAAGAAAATGATATGTTAATTTATTTGAATGCATACGAATTGTTCAGATATTTTTCTTTATTTTGATTATGATTTTTGTTATTTTGAAAAATGCGCAGAATATAACAAATTTTGGATATGCGTTTTGAAAGAAAATCTTGAGTGTAGTAGATGATTTTATGCCGATCACATATCCAAAATTCGTTATTTCGCGCACATTTCTGAAAATAAAAAAAATAAAAATAAAATAAAAATTTAAAAATCTGAAAAAATTCGTATGCATTCTAATAAATTAACATATCATTTTCATCAGAAAAAAAGTTAGGTTGACTGATTGTTTGTTGAACAATTGTTTTTTTCACCAATTTGTTAATAACATTTTGGGATTATTATTATGCGAAATCAATCTTTTCAGCACGTTTTATATGCATTCTTTATTTCCGATTTTTATCCCATCGAGAAGTGATCGAAATTGTCTCTGAAACTCACTTTTGGGGGGACTGTACGTATCATACATCCCTAATATGCTTGCTGTTTGAATTTCACTTGGCTCATATAACTTTCCTTTCGGTTTTTTCATTTAAAACAATTTTTTTATTTAATTTTTTTTCTTTGAGAAAGATTATTGCTAGGAAGGTTTATATTTCTAACTATTTCTCGCGTTATAAGGATTTTATAAAATAATTTTGAAAAATGCCCGGGAAATTGGAGAAAACGAAATCCTGCCAGGAAACTTTTATTGTATTATGTTAATGTAATCAATTTTGAGACTGTTCATTTGGACTTATTCTCGAACCAACGACTGGCTGCAAAACACTATCGATATTGGTTTTCTTTTTCCGATGGCCACAAACGTGCACGATAGGAAATTCGATGCATAATACATACATTGTCTCTCGTTGCGCGCGTCCGTCACGCTCGAATGAGGAAACCGTATTTGACGGAAGTCGAGTGCCAATTTTCGACAAGGACCTACGATGATGTTAATTCTACGCGCAAGTATTTGAGCCAACAATTTTTCATGTCATTTCAACGCTACAGTCAATTTCACTTTATCCGAGAAAATTTCTCAACCATATGAACCAAAAAAATGTATGATACAAAATATGTTAAATTCCAATAAATCTTCTTATACTTTACATCGATAACGATATAAAGTATAAGAATATTCCGAAAGAATAAAAACATCTTACATGTATCCTAAATATTGTTCTTATCATATCCTTTGAAAAAAAAAAGAGTTCCCTACAATTCTTGTTATTTAGCTACCAAAAAATATGATAATTTGATAAAATAAAAAATGTTCATACCAAAAATAACTTTTAAAAATCGAAGTTATAAAAGGTATGAAAATATTCAGAAAATGAATGCATTAATAAAAATATCACGAATGTCGTCCTCACAATAATCTTTGGAAAATGAAGAAATGATGATCCTCTTTCTCCCACTTGTGTAACTCATTCAACGGCAAGTTCCGACAATAGAACCATTTCTTGTCGTCGATTGAACGTATCCGGTAGTACATACAAAGCGCAATTCAATCATATTAGAAGCAAAGGAGTCAATCCGGCCTTTCTGAAAAAATGTGATAAGAAAAGAAATGAGAATGACGAGGCAGGTCGGCCCGTTCACAATTTCACCGGAACAATGTCACCCGATTTGTTGTAAGAGTGAATGGGGTATCTATATATCGCGCGCGCCAAAAAAGAAATCAGACTTTGGGATCCCTCGGACCTGGTCACATTCAACCAATTGTCCACAAAAAGTTTCTGGACTTAGGTTTTCTGCTATTACACTATTCTGAGCCTCCCTCTATAAATGAGAAAGGATTAGGAAGGTTGTACCGGATGTAGAAAGAACGAGGGATTTTTTCTTATTTAAAATTGAATTTGTGAAGTAACAAAACCACATAAAAATATATTCTTGATCCATAAAGACATAGTGAAAAAAACCTCTTTAATGAAAAATTAATCATTATCACAAAAACTCATAAATCGAATCATAGAGAATAATGTTTTTTATTCTTTTTGTACTCAATTTTGTATTCCTACGGTTTCATCTCGTAGGAAATTTTCATTTTGATAAATGCAGACATTTTAAAATCAAAATCTGAATAAACGACATTTAATTATGGCATCCGATATTCCACTTTAAAAAAATATTTTTTAAACATTTGCATAATTCGGATAAATCTGAAAAAAATTCAAAAAATCTGAAAAAAATCTTAAAAAATGCAGTTTTACATAAATAAACATTTAAACAATCGCCTGTAATAGATTCAGTATTTTTTAAACTTTTTAATAATTTTCTTAATCAAAAAAGCTTAAAAGCTGTTAGAAGAAAAATCTTCCCCATTTTGGGTATAAGCTAGATAATTTTTTTATTCAACAAAGTATTTTTCAGAATTTTTCCAGATTTTTTAATCGTGGCATTCGACATGTCACTTTAAAAATATATTTAAAAAAAATTGCGATAAAAAAAATAAAAAAATTATACAAGCCCCTTATACAATTATAACATTTTTTAACGAGAACGAAAACGAAGCTACCTTGGAGAAAATAGAATAATCATAATAATGATAACAAGAACAATAATAATGTGCACATTCAGAAATTTTAATATGCATAATCAACAATAGTTGCTAGAATCGTAAAGTGCATCTACGAATATCGTTTCCGCATAAAGCAGCGATTCTAGCGTGCACAATTTCTCGAATTTGTGAAACCACCACAAGTTAGATGAGGCATTTTGCTATGCATCCTCGCACACACTTGTGAGAAATTCTGCTTCGATTCATTGCCACTCGAGCATAATGCAATGGCCGCAATGGCAACCGTTACAAGTACTAAAGCTCTTTTACTACACACGTTAAAATACCCTTGGCAAGCACCCCAACCACTGGCTAAAGGGGGAAAACACCCCCAGCGTCTACATGTAGAGATACAATTTTAATTATCAGACAGGCGTCGAAGCGGGAATGCAATGTATGATACGCTGTAACACAAACATCGGTAGCTTTAATTATATTTGCAACGATCAGTGAGATGACGTATCCACATGCATCAACAAATCATATTATTTTATTACCGACTGCGTGCATCGTTAACAATAACGCATATCCGCAAATATGTTTGTGGTAATTACATAACGTGACTGAAATAACTGCATAAAATGGTCACATCATGAAATATACCAATAATTGTCAGTTTTATAATATTTCAATTAAGAGAAAAAATTCAATTTTAACACAAAGTTGTAAATGTCTAATTAGTTTTGATGAACTCACTCCATTTATTTCTTTAGTTGAAGAATTATGTTTACTCATGTTTCTCGGTCGGAATAAGATTGGTATTATGAATATTTAATAAAACAAAATGGAAAATTTATCTCAGATTATTTTAGTAGCCTATACATTGTAAATAAGCGATAATGGGCGATCAAAAAAGATTGTGCCATTTTTTCAATGTTTTTACGTTCACAGTTTTTCTCAATTGAATTTTTTGTTTAGGCTGGACACTTTTGTGGAATTAAATTATCAAAAAGTATCAGTATAGAAAAATATGTTTTTCCTGATGCTACATACAAATCCGTATTTTTTTTATAGAATTCAAATGCGAGATATATTCCTAATAAAATGTCACTATTTATAAACTTTTACTAGGATTATCAAATATAATTTCTCGCAAAGATGTTTTCAAAAATACTTGTACAATTTTTCTGTATGAATTCATTTTAAAAAATTTAGATTTGCTCAAAATTGTAGGATAATCGTTGAAGAAGAACGTTTTTCAAATAAGTTTTTCCTGAAACTTAGCAAAAATGGTATTTTGGCAGAAAAAGGGTACAAAGATGATATATAATCAACTGTAGTTTTCAAGTAAAATAAGGACTACAGTGACCTTGTGCATTATAGTAGTGGATAAGCAAAGAATGACTTCTAGTAGAACTCTGAGGGGCTTTCTAATAATAGAAATGGGAAGACTGAACTAATATACGATGGAAAAACGAATTATATAATTGCCTATAATCTTCATTATTGTTTTGATTTTTTAATAAATTTCAATGACCTTTTTGTAGACATATATAAGGCAGCCACTCAAAAAAGGATGTCTAAAAATCAGATTTAGTCCTTATAATAGATACACCTAATCTTGGTTATTTTGAATTTCCTTCTGACGTAACATGTCATGTTTTCCACTTCCCATTAAACTTTTAATATCCCGAGAACAATATCCCGTATCAACATCTCTTACTAACGAAAATGTGCGTTTTTTCATAGCCTACAAGAAAAAAATTAATTCAGCATTAAATTTTATAATTTTACGACAAAATCAATGAAAATATAATTTTTCTCTTTGCAAACCGGAACTGGTGGTTGCGTGGTTAGTGTGCGACTCTAGCAATCCCCCGAGTTAACCAGCATTGATTGCGGCCATAGCTTGGATGGGTGACCACTTAGCCGTGCACCGACTGGCTCATCGACCAGTGAGCGGAAGGTTAGCTTTTCTGAGGCCTCGGTATACATACTTAGCTAAGTTACTTTCGTGTATACAACGGGAAGTCAGAAGAATATACGGCCATCTGTATCAGTACGGGTTTTCCGCAGTTTCCCCGTACCCATGACAAATGCGATACAGTGTAGCTAAGTCGGTTGCGGACGCATCAGGGATTAGGTTAGCGAAGTGCGGGTAGGGAGTGATAGGAAAAAAGGGAAGGGCGGTAAAGGCGATAGAAGCCGTATCTTGGAAAGAACAATAATAGTTTAAAAAATGAATATAATATTCATTCATTTTTTTCTGCATGCCTTATTCAAGCCTTTACGTAGACCCTTTCCCCGTTTTTACGTAGAGAACTCCCCCTTAAAGTGTCCACAGCCACTCATCACTACACCGAGCGAAAATATTTCATTGATTCACGGCAATCTGCGCCAATGAAAAGAAATACTCGACATTCAATACTATCTTTTCATTAAATGAATCAAACTCAATGAAAGACTTCCCCCACCACAGCTCAAAATGTTGAAACCTATTTTTTCCTAAACTACTCGGCAAATAAAGATTACGTTCTGAGAGAACGTGTAGAAGTACGGCAGGAATTTGCTAAACTACTGGCTCCTTGAAATTCGAAGCCTTTCGTTCGGGAGAAGCGAAAAACAAAAAAGTGAGGTTAGGTGCAAGAGAGACAGCCCTATAGGCGGTTAACATTGGACGACGAAATTCGCAGCACTTGCTGCCATCAAGTATATGTTTTCATTAAATCAATGAAAACTTTTTTTTAAACAATGAAATTGGTTCTTTATCTTATACCCATTAAGTAAATGTTTCTTTACAGGCAATGAAATGTTCTCTTTAAAATTTAAGTGCACTATCTCATTGAAATCAAATAGATATTTCGTTGAAATGAATAAAAAAATAATCAAACCACCCATTTCTTTGCCGTCAATGAAATCTTTTCTCTCAGTGTATGCACTACTCTATCGCGTTTGCACAACGGCTCAGGGAAACTGCTGAAATCCTGGCTGATACCGACGGCTTTATTTGTACTCAATTTCTCCTGCATGAAGATACATTAAAAACTCAGAAAAACAGCCTCGCTCAGCAGTTGCCGCGCCAATCAGTGTGCGGCTGAGCGGTCATCCATCGAAGTTATGGCCGCAAACAATACTGCTTAACTCTGGAGACCGCCGAAGCTGCACCGCGACCGCGCGACCACTCTTGTTTATATATACACGGTTATAATGTACTTCCGTAACATTATATTTAGAAAACACTAGCCAGTTGGGTGTCCGATTGCACTGCGAAATCCTATCAGTGTGTAAACCAGGTCTGATGAACCGAACGACGGCAAGACTGAGGAGAATGTGCCTAACGCATTACGAACATGCCGGAGGCGTTGGTGCAGGCCCAGCGGGGTTTTGCAAACTTCTGTCCCCTGAGTTTCCGAGTTAGCTACCTGCTAGCCCTCCTATGTCTCCTAGATTTACGAGATATACAACGATGACGTAACTTCAGCACTGCCATAAAGGCCTGATGCATAGTTTCCGAAAGCACTATGTTTCAGGCGTAAATGTTGGTCTCACGAGATCCTTAATTTCGCCAAGTGCGTTTTGTAAGTAGCAGGGTCGAGTATTGTGTACCTGTGATTAAGTGGTCCCCTCATAATGTTGACCAAAAAATAATAACGGAGATATATATATATATATATATATTAGGGTGTCCCAAAATTTTTTTTTTTATCTCCCGGCTGTTGATTGAAAAGTTGACATGCATGCGGAAAGGCATTTCTCTGAGAGGGAGGCTACGTAGCATTTCTTCTAGAGGTCGCTTACGCGAGATTTGTATTTTAATTTCTGCTAAAAAGTAAAGAATGTGTTAAACTTACAGAATAATATTCATTTTTGGAAAATTTATTTAATAAACCTTACCATCGGTCATAATAGGTTGCTACCAATAATTGAGAGATGTACGAGCGGTACAGTCCGCCTAAACGTAAGATTCAGAGCGAATTTTGAATACTTCTCCATGCGTTAACAATTTCGGAAAAAGCAAGTATATGAAAGGTGCTGAAAAAATTAATTCGGTAAAATAATAACTCCACGATGTTATTAACAAAATGGTGAATAAAAATATTTTTCAATAATTTATCCGTGAACCTAACTTTTTTCAAATTAAAATGAATCTCGCATGAGCGACCCCTAAAAAATTAGTTACAGAGCTTCCCTTACACCAAAACGTATTTCTGCATATATTTCAACTTTTCCATCAACAGCCGAGAATTTTTTTTTTTGGGACACCCTAATATATATATAAGCAATTACGAACAATAAATTATATTTCGGATTAGCTCGCTTCCGATTTCTGCACTTCTGATTTTTGTGCAAATTATATTCGTATCCCTGTACACAGAGAAAAGAAATAGTTAGTTCAACCAAATCCAGCAGTCACCGGCTGTCAAATAAACATTCAGTTACAGCAACAAAATTTTTCGTTTCTCCAACAGTTTTTTGGTTCAGCAGACAGATGCTTGAAGTTGAAATTTGGTGTATCGATTATAAACATTAAACGATGATTTTCTAAGAATTTTCGATAATCATTTATTTTTTTTGGGCGGCTGAAATACCTCGGAATGCCTCAGATATCTTGAAAACGAAATTCAACTTCAACGGAATTCAAATTTTCTAGAACGAAGAATATTTCTAAAGAATTCAGGATCAAATTTCGTAATTACTATCAGAAAGATAATTTCTTGATATTCATTTTATTGTATTCCTCCAAAGTTTTAAGTTGTGTACCTTATAAATAAACATGATGATTATTATTGTGATTTTATCATTGTGTAAGTTTAGAATCCCACTATTATTTAATACAATTCTTTTCATGGTTATCAATATTGTCTGTATGTTTACAATTCTGTATTTCTGTAGGATCCAGGATATCTGCACTTAACTTTCACAAAATGGTTGATCTTCCTCCCGATTTCATTGTTATGTTAGGTAAATATTCAAAACCTTCAATAGCTGCAAGATGGGCTAGCGATCGCCGATACATCGACCTATTCATATAGCTTCAATGCAAGGCTGCATCTCACGTGCAGCTATTCCAACGGAAGCTGCTAAGAGGACCTCGAAATGGGAGCCGTCCTCGAAATTCTCAAGTTCACTTGAGACGGAACCGGCACGTTGTTGGCCTTGCCGGCTCTCGACGCTTCGGCTTCGATCTGATATTCTATAAACACTCGAGTTCAAGACAAGATTTCTCCTGAATGATCCTAGTAACGTAGATTTGAACAGTATTGGTATCATATTGGATAGAATTCCTTGCAATTATCCTGAACGCTGATCTATTTTTCATCCACGTAGACATGTTACAAAAACAAAAACAAGAAACTATACATATAAATATAAATTGTACTGCAATAACATAATTTAATATTTAACAGCACAGTGGATATTTGAAAAAAAAATTATGTGTCAAAATCTTCCTAAATGCGTAGATTAATTTTAAATCAGATTATTGTGTCAGTGTGTAACTCATCGTTTAACTCACTGAAACTATGTCCCATAATAATTTACGCAGTCGAAAACAAACACGATGATAACACTATACACACTGAGAGAAATCGTCATAGTACAGTTAACTATGAAGTGACAACTATTGATTTTTAGTCCTTTTATAGTGACGGTGACTATAAAAATAGTTGTGACAATTAATTAAGTGGTAACGACTATGTTTGTACCAACTACAAATGAATAGTTGTCACTTTATAGTTACTAATACCATAATTTTCTCTCAGTGCAGGCGAAAAATGCACGGTGATAGCTGCACATTGCCAAAAAATGAACAGTGATAATCCTACACCGTCGAAAAAATATATGACTATAACTGTACACAACCGATAAACAACGAGGTGATAAGTTTACACCACCAAAAGAATACACGATGATAACTGTACATGGTTAAAAATACACAAAGATAACTCTGCACAACGGAAAAAATATACGGTGATAACTCTGCACAACCGAAAAAATATACGGTGATAACTCTGCACAACCGAAAAAATATACGATGACAGCTCTGCACCACCGAAAAAATACACGGCAATAACTCTCAACAACCGAAAAACGACACGGCAGTAACCCTACTCCACAACCAAAAAGTGACACGGTGATAAGTCTACACCACCAAAAAAATACACGGTGATCACTCTACACGTTTAAAAACACACAGTGATAACTTTGCACAACCGAGAAAGTATACGGTGAATTCATCCACAGTGTTTCGTGTTGTACCAAATTTAGCAGTTCAATGGTGACGTTCACGACTAGGGTACAAGCCAATCAGAACGGTCGTTACTTCTTAGTGTCATTAATCTCATAACCTGTGTATGTCCGGTTGTATTTAGGGTTGCGGCCCACTCACTCGAGTTGTTGCAATTTGGCGTTCGTGTATAATTTCAACCGAGTACTGTTTCCACTACATTGGATTTAGGTTATACACGGTATTCATTACGTTAGGTTATAGCTGTGTACAATTTGATTGCCTATAATATTATCGTATACAATGTTATTGTGTACAGTATAATCGTGTATAATGTGATTGTGTAGAATTTGACAGTGAACATTTTCACTATGTACAGTAAAACCGTGTAGGGGTTTACTGTGTATAGGATGATAGTATACAAGTCGACTGTGCTCAGTTTTAAGATTAAACTATATATTCGACTTTTCAAAAAACGACTGCGCACAGTTTTTTTTCTGATCACATTTTTGACCATGTAAAGATTCGGCTGTGTTGAGTCGAATCTCTGTGTTGTAGCGTCCTTTAGAAGATGCTTCCATCGTATCAATACAATAGATAACTATTGCTAACCAAGGGATAATGTAGCGAGGAAGGCTGCACAGAATATGCACGACGAATGATATTCTGGGCATCATTGAGGCACAACTGGAATTTAATCTGAAAGTTTCTTTGTGTGGGAAGTAGTTGTAGTATTCTCTAATAAATTAAATGTCTTTCCAGGTACTGCGAAATACCGTGAATACCTAGGAAACCTTGACAGCTCCGATAGAGCTCCACCAACGGTATCATATATTCAGGTATCCAGACAACGAGGTATCGGCTGCCTGGATTTACATTGTTCTCCATGTACAGGCATGTATAACGCTTCCATAGTATAAAGCATTCTGACTGGCAGGACTCGACTTGCGACGATCATTGTAGGTACCAGAATCTCGTCGCAGTTGATATACACTGCTGGATACAGCTTATTTTCTGATTAAGCTAGAACCTGGCTTACAAAAGAGGTCCCGGAGCTTATTCAGCGATCCTTTTATGTCAAATTGTCTCAATTACGCTGCAATATAAAATTTTTCATCGAAACTCTCCTGCGAAAGAATGGACAAGTTTTTTATCACATATATTACCTTTGAATTTAATTAAAAAATCCTTTTAGCGGACACTTTGCAAATCCTTTTGTTACGAAAACTAATATACCTTCAGTAAAAAACGGCTTTAATAACACTGCAACTATTTGATTCATTAAGATCCAACGGATAAAAATAAAACACAAGCTCTGATATTAATACCGCACTTGAATGCATTTTATGAATATGTTCCAAGGTGTTCAATCTCTCGATGCTTGAACGCCAAAGGGAATGTGAAAGCTGGGAATGGACGAGGCCATTACACAATGCTTTCATTGATCATTTTCCAGCATTTTATCTCGGGCGACGACGACGAGGATTGTGAAAATAAAACCGAGTGCTTTCTGCCGCCACTAGTGCTGATATAGCTGTGCTTTTTACAGATCCGGAGCGGAGAGCTTACACGCCGCGCAGAACTAGCCAGGAAACTGGTGCCAGGCCCACACGTGAGAGCACATCCACATCATCCTGAAACACCTATATGTGCCACACGACAAGACCAGAATGCCCTGAACTCTGCCGTGAAACGGAAAATCTGAGTGACAGCGAGGAGGTATACAAGGGATAACTCGCGTGCGTCATCCCGAGGGTTCCAAGAAAGGAAGCTTTACCCAAGCGGTAGAGTAACAGCGCTGGTGGCCTGAGCGTGGAACCATTGAGTATACAGGGTGTCCCATTATGATCTTCCACCTGATATCTCGAAAAATACTAACCTGATCAAATTTTAAGTATGATGAAACTTTTGGGGTTCAAAGGGGAACATTTGAGAAAAAATAGAAATATGATCCAACATGTAAAATGGCGGAGTTATGATGGCCGACGTGTCTTTTAAAATGGAACTATGACTTTTTGTTTCGCCCGAAATGTTCGCCATGGGAAAATTAACAACTCTTGTGGGACACTTTTTTCGATAAAGTCCATTTTTTAGTTCATTTGGTTGAAAAAACCATTTTTTACTATTTTAGCCTTATCCAGGATGTACCACGAGGAGGTGCAGTTTACAACATCCCATGTGCGTGTGTGCGTGTGCGTGTGCGTGCGCGTGTGCGGGCGCGTGTATGTTTAGGAAGGCTTTGCGTACACTCACGAGGAGGGTTCGAAGTTGTAAAATACTGCGGACACAGGCGCACGCACACGCACGCACGCACACGCGCGACGCACGCGCGCGCGCGCCGACACACACACACACACACAAAACACACGCACGCGGGATGTTGTAGACTGTAGACGCTAAAGGAGTAAAAAATGGCGAACATTTTGGTCGACGCAGAAAGTCATAGTTCCATTTTTTTTAAACACGTCGGCCATCATAACTCCGCGATTTTAAATGTTGGATCATATTTCTATTTTTTTTTTTAATGTCCCCCTTTGAACCCCAAATGTTTCATTGTACTTAAAATTCGATCAGGTTAGTATTTTTAAAGATAAATCAGGTGGAAGATTAAAATGGGACACCCTGTATGGCTACGTGTATGTGAAAAAGTGAGGCGGCAATAGGTGAGACAGAATAAGAGATGGTATATAATGCCAAAGCAGCGGGGGAAAAATCGAGTTCGATTAAGGTAAGGGAAGTGAAAAAGCATAGCGTACATATAACATATATACGTACAAAGGGTGATAAATAGGTCCTCCTTCTGGATTATGAGGGTGATTCGCAGGAATCCCACGCTTCGCGTGAACTGCCAATTGCTAAGGGCTTTCTAGAGTAGCCTTATAGTCTAATCCCGTCTAATACCTTACGCCGTCTTACTTACCAAAAGTTTCATTCAGTATGTTTTTTTTCCGCATTGCTGCGTGGACTTTTTTCAAATTGAAACTAACCTTTTAACAGTTGAGTTATGTAACGATGCAGTAAGTTCGAATTTTACTTATCTTTGAGTATTGAAATTTACATTGCATACTATTCGATATTAGGAATATTACAAAAATTTACAATTGAAAGCACGTTAGTTGTGTTTAACGTTTATTGAGTTCTCCATTTATTTATGGATTTTTTTTCTATTTATAAAACTTGTGGAATTGAAATTGATATGAATTTCTTCTAAGATTGTTACACAATGTCGGATATAGATAATAAATAGCATGGAAATAATCATCAACCTGAAAATTAGTATGTTGATGAAGAGCATGGTGAAATTTCTCCAAATTAATTAACAATGTGAATGCGGATATTTTGAACTATCATATCACAGTTCATTTCGAAGAATTTCATGATGATTTCTATCGAGCCAGTTGTATATAAAATAGTATAGAGAGTAAATATAAAGCTATAATTATATCACACACACACACGCGCGCGCGCGCGCACACACACACTAATGACATTATCGCAAATTTCAAATAAATATAGAATTCAAGCGATATTTTCTCCTGTTTTATCAGATAATTCCACCACAATAACAGATTTTTTATACGAGATATTTATTTGGTGCCTAACATCGCTTTATATAAATTTCTGGTACTCATCTCAGTATATATGTCCTTTCTCCAGGTCTGGTTGTCGCTATAAGATGTCGAAAAAAAAAAAATGATACATATATAAATTTTTCTATGCACACGCAAATATCCGAGGTTGGTACTAATTCTGTGGCGGTTCGATTAAGAGTGATTTACTCTGAGTTCAAAACCAAAACAAAAAAATGATTCCTTATTATAACTAATACATTATATCGGTTAAAGGTTACTTAAAATTTTCAGAAGTACATATAATTCAAGGACAGACAATATTTGAGATTACAAGGAAATCAAAGTTTAACATCAATACTAATTATTTCGGATGTGCACAATGAGTACGACTCAAAATATTTTTATAAAACAAATTAGGGACCGTGATTTTATGAAACAAATTGTATTAAAAACTAGATTTTTGAATGATACAAGTTACTTATCGATTATCACGTCCTTGATATAATTTAAACTTCGGATTACAGAATCTCACAAATTGATTTCTAGTGTCATTATTAGATTTTTATCTCATCTTAATAGAAGAAGCGCGAATAAAGTTAGAGTTCAAAATGCATGACGCCTACCGCGATTTCCCTTTGAAAAAAATCAGATGTTAGTAATCCTTTTGTAAATCAAAATAAGCGAACAAGTCCGATTTTCGTTCATAAAATCAAAAATGTACAATGCCTATGAAATTCCAATTTCTATCGAATTCCACCGAAATTTGTGGATAACAATTTTTTTAACATGTAACTAAAAATAACTATTCTCCAAATAAAGCAGTGTTAGTATTCTATCAACTTTACAACCCCTTATACAGTAATACAAAGTTACATTCTAACTTTCTGTTGTTGCGCACGTAACGACCCATTTTCTTCAGTAGTCCCAAATCCTCAACGCGTGATGATAAAATGTCATTAGCATGCGCCTTTTGCGTCCGAAGGTTACTGTAGTCATAATGTCGAAAAATAATCGTTGTTGTGTTTGTTAGGTTAGCCATAATAGTTTTCTATCTCCATAACATTATAAAGTATATACATCAGCTGGATATTATATTCCAGGTACTCCGAGAGATTATGAACGGTCGTTGTGCTCCGAGGCGATGGCCGAAGCGTCTTTGAAGACCGTCCGGTTCTCTGAGGCTAGTAAAGCCCGCGGATGAGTATAGGTACACGCTTCGGTAATACTCGATGGAGCTACTACCGCACGGTGTTCAAGTTTTCTCTATCCCGAGGCAAGGTGAAGCGGAGTATGGTAACTCCATATTGGATCGCGGGCTGATTGTGTGGTCCGGTGGTTGGTCGTATCTGTAGGAAGAAGACAAGCACCCTGTCCGTGACGGGGTATAACGGATAGTTTTGACATGGTTCGTTTCTCGGCAGTCGCGTAGAGATAGAGCTTTGACCACTAGGGCATTCATCGCGTCATTTTAATACAAATCAGAGAAACGCTACGAATGAAGTGCTCGCCCATCTCCTCTCCACAAATGGATCAGCAAAGTACGCATAACGAGTCAAATGGATAAACATTCTCAAGCATGAAGAGTACGTTCAAATCAGATTATTTTGTCAGTGTACATTTTATAAGCAATCTGTTAGGCAAGTAATCTTTCCCAGAAGATATATATCTACACGGACCCGACTGTACACACGCATATTCAGAAATCAGTCTGGGCGTCCCAGTTTGAAGCTCGATCCTAGTCGGGATTGACTCGGGTTTCTCTAAATGGGCTATCCAACTTAAAATCCGAATAGATCCCGAATATAATTTCGATTTCGCACTAAATGACAGCGTATCATTGATCAGGCTTTGCTGGGGTTAGCCTCATAGCAACGGCGTATTTGAAATCGGAATGAATTCCAGGCCTGATTCCATTTCTAAATGTAACCGTCCAACGGGATTTATCAGGGTTACCCTTACTGGGATTCTACTTAGATTCCGATTCTGTGTACAACTTCGACGATGTACAGTTTTAAATGTGTACAGATTTGATTGTATACGCTTTTGAACTGAATACAAATTTTACTGTGTACTGTTTTGCCTGTCTGATCGAATTAGCGCTACTCCAGAACAACCGTGAAAGAAAGCGTTCGCAAAACGCCGAACAATTTGCCGCTGAACGATCATAAACGAACCGATATAAATTATAGAATCACGGTTGCTAACTATTTATTTTTACGGTGGTTTGAGACCTCTTTGTTTTATGGTCCTTCTGGGGCAGCGCTGATCGGATAGCGTGTGGACAGTTTCGAGCCAAAGCCGTACATAGTCTTGGATGTACGATCATCGCCATGTTGCATCTAGTCTATGGCGGAGAATAACTGACAGTCTTCCTATGGTTTGTTTCTCGGCTGTCGCGCAAAGGAAGCTTTGATCGCTGGGGCTTCCACCTCGTCATTAAAACATGAATCGAAGACACGAAACGTATGAAGCATCACTGCCGGATACACCTCCAAAAATAGATGACGGGAGTAAGCATAACGAGTCAAGTGAATACATAGAGAAAGAGAGATACGCCAAATGCATACGGGTGACTCTATATCTTGCCATAAAACCGTCGTCATAGTTGCGCCATCGAGTTTACGCGTTCCGTGCCAAGTCGCTTACTTCTACGGCTCCATCATCTTGTGCCGCGCTCCTCAAACGCTTTGCAAAGCTTACACACCTCTTGCGCTCGGTATACCACTCGCTGTTTGTCTTCAGTCACCGGTTCTGAATTTTCACACTGTAATTTTAGAATTTTATAATTTTTTTCTACCAATACTTTAGCTTCAATGTTGGTATGCTTACTGTGATGAGTATTTTGCCAGGGTGCGTTGGCGTGCCGAAGTTTCAGAATACACCTTAGATGCATCCTGTAATATGGTATGCGAGAACACGGTCGCTCTAGGAAATTATCCTCATCGGGGGGTCGATATAGCATGGGAAAGATGGGAAGGAGCGCGTGCGCGCAACCCTCTCGGTGTACTATTAGACGATGAGGCTGTGAGCGGGTACTAGAGTCTCCAGATAATCGAACATGAGATTCTATGCGTTCTTAAAATGTTTATTTTAAGGGGTTAGGCCACTCTAGAGGGCCGAAAAAAAAGGTTTTATTTGGGAATTTTTAACAGAAAAACTATTAGAGACATCGAATTCTTGAGAAAGGGCATTTATTTTAGATATCATTAACTGTATACAGTAATTTTTTCATAGTACTTAATTGAAAAATGGCGGCTGTACAGCGTTGTTGCGATGACATCTCATTTTTTTTGGTATCCACGGCCGGACACACAGCTTCTGCAATTTTTTAATTATGATTAGTTTTTTTAACTGTTATCACTTATACGTAACAGTAGCTAGAGAAGTACTAAGGATTTTGTTCGATACAAGTATTTCTGACAAAATGGCGAGCATCTAAAGTGAAAGTTAAAAAATTTGACCTAAAAATCGTTCGAAAATTATCAATAACAAAAACACTATAGTAGTAGAAAATCATTAATAATACTGATATACCTTTAATCTGCAATGCCTGCACCATATAATTGGCCTTTCAATTGAGTGTCCTGCTCTTGCATTTCTTTTCTGCTCGATTTTGAAGCCATTCTTGCCTCTTTCACCACTTTAGACAGTGATCTCTCAAGTATATGCACTGATCGTCGATCGCCAGACACGTTTTGTAGGTATTTCCGCCGATTTCTAAACCGATTTCTTTCATAATGTGTAAAATTGATTGAAACCCGCCATTGTATGTACAAACTGCAATATGTGTGGCTATATCCAAAACAGTTTTACCACTAGAAGCCGATTTTGGGGCCAATGCCCACACAGTCGAATTGAAGCTTTCGTTGTTGTTTTGCGTGTAACCACCGAAACATTGCGTATGAACATGATCACTGGTCAGTTCTTCACAGATTGGTTTCATTGTTTGATAGCTACATACACATTAGCTGGAAGAGCTGGCTTATGTTTATATTCAGCCAAACTATTTGTAGCTTTAGCCCGTTGCGATGAACACCATGAACCCTCACCGATCGGACATTTGTCGTGCTGTGGTTTGACCGGGCGGCCTCCCATTAAAATTCGAAAATGGGGCATTTACAAATTTTTGGCTGCCATAATCTTTTGGGACAGCATTCTAGAAACCCTAATGATTCATTTCCAAGGAGAAAAAAATCGATTTTTCGAAAATTCTAGAGTAGCCTAAGCCCTTAAACTACGAAGAATTTCAAAGAAAATATTTTCGTAAACAATAGATTGTGTTAAAGTAAATGACATTCATAAACGCCCTCAAGATCACAATACCAAAGATCGATATCTTGAAAATAAAATCGAGGAATCTTCTTTGAGATTTTCCGACCAACAAACGTTACAATAAATTCTGACATGAGAAAAGTGCGAAAATGACTTTTTCCAAAAGCACTTTGAAGAGGTAGACAATGGGTGTTTTTGTGATAGAATATACTACTGGAGAACAATACTGAAGTTGAATCAGCAATAACATAGCGATTAAAAAAATGATTAACTACTTCGAAACCTTAATCCATTTCCGATATTCGTTTCTTCACCACAGTCGGATGATCAACTACCGTTCGATCGCTCGACAACATAATCCCTTTGCGTTAAATCCTCGTACGATTTCATATCTACACCGAGCACAACCGCCAGTGTAGAGATTCGTTGGGCTACCCATCACACACAGAATAGCTCTCGGCATAGTCCTTTTTTTCTATCGGTAGCAGAGGTAATTAGTGGCAACATTGATTCCCTTTGAGGGTGGCTCTTCCTTTGACGTGAGATAGAGGGACTTGGGCTCGGTATCCCGAGCCTATCGATCACCCACCGCCTGATTAATTACTCTCCGATATTCGCGCAGACAATTAGGCTGCGACACACCTTCTGTATTCTCACATCCCCGGCATTACGTCTCGACATATACCAATAATCTCACTTTCGTTTCGTTGTGATTCTATCTCTGTTTACTTTTTTTTCTCTTGATTAATATAGAAACGCGCGAGAATCTAACGTACAATATGATATTTCATCATGTATTAATCTTATGGAATTGTGTCAAATCTGCTTGGTCTCAGATGGCTCTTGATATTCCTCCTAACACTTACCCCTCGTAACCAATGTAGAATCTAGATTAATATCACGAGCCCGAGGCATGAGAGTCATTTTAACGCACCCCAGCAGGAGGCCGCGACTTTTTCCTCATAACTTTATTAATTAATCTTTCGTGGTCGTACTCAGACCATGTCGTGGCAGCTAAGTTTACATACCGGTCTTTTTCTTTTATTTTTAACTTTACGACGTCATTCGATTCAAGTTTTTGAAGTCGTCTCTTCTCAAAACGAACTTTGTGTATGTCTTTAGGTTATTTAATATAGAAATTATGGTAGGCTCAAGAATTAATTAATTATGATTTTTATAAAACTTTTTTAGTATGCGCAAGTGAAAGTCACATCTGGAAGCCATTTTTCATGTGAATGTATATGCAGTGAAAGGTCTGATGACAATCATAATGAATTTATGGCTCATTGACTCGTTAACTGCGATAGGCTAAATGATTTTAGAAGAATGTCTCAGGTTGACACTATTTTTAAATGACAATTATATAAAATTGGTGTTTGTCAAAAAAATTCATGAAATAAATATCAATAAGTCATTTCTAATGAAAACATTGAGATGACAGCTTGGAAATCTTCTTAAAGAATAGCGTTAATGGAGGAAATATGATACATTGATCTCAACGTCATGTGGCATGCTTAATTAATTTTATGGATTTATGATAGAATGCTCGAATATACGAGGCAGTAAATTATGACCTAAAACGGTATCAGTTAGTATAATTTAAGCTATATTGCTTGGAACGTCTCAGCAGACTATTACTCGCGTTGAGTTACGTGGATTCAGAATAAGCTTGTTGATGGTATATCGAAGCGCTAGTCCTATAGAA
This sequence comes from Tromatobia lineatoria, assembly GCA_949699805.1. Taxonomy (NCBI): domain Eukaryota; kingdom Metazoa; phylum Arthropoda; class Insecta; order Hymenoptera; family Ichneumonidae; genus Tromatobia; species Tromatobia lineatoria. Next base: position 4,054,345 of record OX453052.1, read on the forward strand.
TTAAGAGATGAAAAGGTATTCCGTGAGCGAACAATGCTCAATACAATAGGGATTGAAATGATGCGATATATGTATGGCTGAGAAAGACAAAACATTAGTTCCATCACGCCATTAGCCGTCCTCAGTGAAGAGAGACGGAGGGAGATACTCAGAATATGTTTCACACAGTCTTAAGGGTGGAGGGAGCGCACTAATTAATGTAGTCGTTCATTGCTGTATAAGACGTAATGTAATACGTGTAGAAAGCAGGATTGGGAGATTCCAGGAATAGAATCGCAGCGGCACCTGGAACCAAGAATATCAGGTAAAGTAAAACTTCCAATTAAGAAACACCGAGAAAGGGCCGCAGGCGTTATATACGTTTTGCTTTTCTTGAATATTCGCGCAGGGGAAAAAGGACTAAGTAACAAGATGGGAAGCTCCAAAACTTCGTTTGCAAAATAAGAGTCTACAGAAATAAAATGTTTCGTGGTAAACTTTACACGGTCAACATCTACAGCGACAATGCAATAGAATCTCGATTATTCGGATGATGACTAAGTTTATCCGAACGTTGGCGCGAAAAATTCATTGTAGCTCACTGCGGTATATTGCAAGAACCGGGTGCATTCAATATAAAAAAATATATGAAAACCTTGCAAATTGCTTCCTCATTATTTTTTGCTTTCTACAAAGCTACCTCTATGAGGAAGTATGTTGATCAGTTTTGGCTTACTCATAGAGGAAGCTTTGTAGAAAGCAAAAAATAATAAGGAAGCAATTTGCAAGGTTCTACTTTGCAGGCTTGTTTACACTCGGAAGACATTTTTATACAAATTCAGCTATTCAACTATCACTACACAATAAAAAAATCGTGTAATGACAGTTCATATGTACACTGAATTGAAACCCGATACCTAGTAATTTGCATGAGCAAGCGCGCGAACGAGATTTTTCACATAATTCAAAATACTATAAAATTTGAACCACTCAACCGATTAGTGTCAAATTTGTACCGAATATCTTTTTAAATGGTCGTATAACTGTGAAGGAAATTTAAGACATAACTGTGAAAAATTTCGAAATATTTTTTTTATCAAGCTTTTTTTTTTCTACTAACGACTAAAATCTTAATTGGAAATCAATAATCGTGAAATCATATCGGCAATTGCAGCCGGATATCTCAGAATTTGCATGAGTTACAGTATTTGCAGAAATTTTTGAAAAAATTAAAATTGTAATAAAATTAGAACGGCTCGACAGATTCTCGCAAAATTTGGTGCACATCGTGTTTTACGGGCAGTCCATTTATGTACAAAATTTTAGCCCGGTGCCTCTTTAATTCCGTAAGTTATAGCGTGAAAACGATTTTTTCAAAATTTAAAAAATGCTGTGAAATCTAAATTTTCGAACCGATTCACTACAACCCCAAACGGTATTCTATGATCGCGCACTTGCATACAGAATTTGAAGAGCATTCATTGAAAATTACGACAGTTATCGTGTGGACAACGAAATGTGCACACACACACACACCATTCTGAATGTACTGACATGAAAATCTCGAAAGAAAATTTTTCACGATAACAAGGCTTCCTCGGTGACCAAGCAAAAAGGTGCAAGGTAGAACCTTCTTCTTCCTTCAGAAGTAGCTTCTGCCAAAGCTACCTCTGTTAGGAAGGATGTTAATCAAGGTTGGCTTCCGCAGGGGAAGCTTTGTAAAAAACGAAAAATAATAAGAAAGCAATGTGGAAGATTCTACTTTGCAAAAATTTTGTTTATACCCTCGCCCGCAAAAAAAATTACGTTCCGATTGTCAGAACTAGTCTCGGTCCCAATTGATTCGGATAATCAAAGTTCTACTGTAATCTGCGCAGCAAAAGTGTACACACACAAATTCACCGCTACGATATGCTACACGGCAGAATAAAACACGGACAGAATTTACTATGATAAGACTGCTCATCGACGTAATTCACAACGCCAATAGTGTGCAAGGGCTCAATTGCGTACGACAATATCCTACACAGGCGAAGTCGTTAGACAACATGGTGCACGGCAGAATTTACAACGAGCGTCATTCTCAACGAGAATATGCGATAGTGAAGACTTCCATGGCAAAACGCCACATGGAAAATCCGTAGTTGCACCAAAATAGCCTACACGGAACAACTGTGTCCGGGCCGCATTTATCCTAACAATACTGTACACAAGCTGAGAAGTGGTCGATGTTTTTCTCAGCAACTCAACGTCGATAGTGCGTGAGACAGCACTTTTGTGGAGCGTAGTCTGTTAGTAAATATTTTTTGTGCACAGTTATATCAAGAAACATTACGGTTGATCAATATATTACCATGTCCTTGGCCCGTGTACAGTCCCATCATGTAGATTTTCGCTTGTGCGTCGCCGTGGAAAATCATACAAAAAAATTAGATACACATGTAGAGAATAACTGCTTTTCACTCTCATCTTCAAGCGTATTCCAAGTGTGTTGTTTCCTATCGTCTGCATTTTCACGTTTTTTTTAACACACTTACAAGCGTGTTCCGCTTACGTATCGTTACCATGATCGCGCAAAACGCTTGAAAGTGTGTAAAATGGCCTCACAATGTAAAAGATAGAAAATCACACACTTGCAACACGCTTTGGTTTTGAGAGTTTTCTTAGACTTTTAAACCTTTGTATATCTGTAAACATAAACGCACAAAACTATTCTGTGCGGGTAATTCTAATCATAAGTATCCGGTGCAATTTAGTAAATCTCGGCACTCCGAGTCATTTGACGTCACATCCAGACTGAGCGTCAGAGTAGGCGTGGCGGAAGTGGTGTTCTCTTTAATTCTAAGGGCGCCCAACATCAGCTGCCGTTGGTACGGCTCTCTCTTCCTGTTCTTTTCTCATCCCGTCGTTTGAAGCGAGATGGACGATGTACCGTGGTCACGAAATATTGACCTTTTCCGCAGGATTGTGGTCTGGATGTGCCGCACCTTCGGACTCGGTTAAGCTTGCTCATACGTTAATTCTGCTTCTTCCACTTCCGCTATTAATCTTGTTCCTCACATTCTCTATTCTTTGCTCTCGCCAAGTTCTTGCGATGTACATATTCAAGTTCCTATATCTATATATTAAAGTCGTCTGGTGTGAGGCTCTTGCCATATTTTCTTTGTTCTTGTTTATTTATCGCGTAATACATTTTATCAAGATCTCACACGTGCATGCAGTCATCTTATGCATTCTTCACAAAACACCCCGTGTCTGCAGCATCGCCCAGACATTTCTTCTCCAATGTTCCTAGCAGACATGTATATCCGCGCCCCCAGAGTGCATTCTGAGAAAATACTCTCTTGGCGCAGGTAGAAATGGTTCCTTCACATATATTTATTCATACGTTTGACAGCTTGAAAGGAAACGCTCCACTTCTTCACGGAGGAAGGTAAACGCAGGCCAAGCTGCACAGTAGGAGAGGTGATATGAAGACACGGCTGACGCGTATGACAGCGTGGCACAAAAAGATATTCATGCTCGATGCATATCCGTCTTTCGTTTCAATTGGCACGTGTACGAAAATCTTCTTGATTCGAAGATCTAAGAAACCAGAATATCCAATGATGAAATGCTGTGTTCAAGGGTGCGTTCATCAAACACATCTCAGGTTTTAGCATTACTAACTGAATAAAAGTTGAAACAATACTTTGCGTACCAAAAAAATGGTCACTTTCTATTAGTCAAATTTTTAATAAATTGGTCGCATGAAATGTATATATAAAAGTGTACGCGGTATGCAGTTTCAATATAATTTCATTCTATTTTTTAATATACTTCAACATATACTTTTTTATGTATTGACGAATTCAATTTACTTATATACAAAAATATATATAACATATCCAATTTTTCGTAAAAACATATATGTATTATATAGAAAATAATTTTCGAATATATTTCAAATATACGTTACGACGTATATTTCAAGTATATTTTATTTGCGTACCAAAAAATTGTCACTTTCTATTAGTCAAATTCTTAATAAATTGGTCGCATAAAATGTAAATATATTTTATCCATTCATTTTATCAATTCTATTTTGCCCAACGAGCTGCTTACGTGAAGCAAAATCTAGCAGAACGGGAACCATAAACTTAATTTAAATATAGTACGCATATATTACTGGACGGCGTGGCCGAATGGAAGGTGTTTGAGAGCGGAATAGAATCGCGGGTGTATGTCGCACCTACGCGGACGTAATAAATCGTTTAACATCTCTCTCAAACACCTGCTTATACTGTTTCTACTTCGCAGTGATACACTTGCCCGGTCCACGCAACTACTTGTCTCAAAATAATTATACGACGTTAACGCGAGCTCCTTAGTTACATGCTTACATTGAAACAGCAACTTTTGTTATAAATTAAGTTGCAGCGCAAACCTAAAAATAGAGTTTCAACTCGAGTTTTATTCAAAATTCTAAGTCAAGTACTAATTTGAGTTACGAATACAGCTTTAAAGTTTCGGAAAATCCAATTCTCAATTTGTTTTTATCCTGCAAAGAACATTGGAAAAAAATTTGCCTAGAATCGGAAAAAAAAGGACTATTTTCTGAATATCTATTTAATTTGAATTAAAAAATAATAGATAAGCTTAAAAAATCGCCCAATCTGGATCCTCAATGATAACTTTAAGAAATTAAAAACAATACGATAAAAAAATTGGAATTAGGAAATAGAAGTTCAACGCTACAATTTTGCAAAGCGATTTATTTTTTGACCCAAGTCACAAAACCAATAGAAGTTTAGTAAATTAATTTATTTGCTTAATCAGTCAACATATTCATTTGTGCACTATGTAACTACTATTAACTTTTTTTGTGGCCGCGTAATTCTTGGAAACTCGTTATTTTTCTCAGTGTGATGACAGCGCGCTATAGATGACGAAATTCTTGGTCCAAGATTCTCTAACTCCGCAACGAGAACTTCCTGCTGTCCTGAGTGCACGGCATAACATCACTTGCCACTTGAGGGTACGTGCGAGCATTCCGACGATTCCGCGAATGAAGCACATGCTGCACTTCGCAAACAGTTTGTGTACCGAGAGACTCTATTATTAAGCATCTCTTTATGCTCCTCTTTCGCGGGGGAAATAATTAATGAGCCTGTTCAAAAATTTATAAAACGATTGATGTTTAGTCAATTCGCATGATAATAGGTCAATTTGGTTGTAAACTTAAGGTCAACGCATATGTCTTATCCCAGTCATCGTTGAAAAGTCAAAGACCATAAGCTTAGCACAAATCGAATATCAGTGTACAGATATTTCGAACATCTGACTTATTTCAGTTCTTATGATCAATGTTTTTGTAATAAATTGAATTTTTTTTGCTTGCAAAAATGTATCGAGGTCATATAATTTATCCGCATTTGAGCAAATAATAATATCTTATAATAAAATGGGCATAATCGACTACTTATCTTAACTTGATTGTAACTTATGCGCTATTATTCATTTTTTCTACGGAAACTCAGTTTTTTAACCTCTCTATCTGGACTTTATAACTTTTTAAATATGTTCAATTCGGTACGAGATTAATATATGGGGCATTCCATATCATCTCGACCCTCGTCTGACCCTCGTCCTCTTGGATTTCGTCTCAGATTTTTTATGTTATTGTTCTATCTCTAAGCAGCAACCAAAATTTTTATTAGTTTTTTTTTTTAACAATTTATATACTTATGATTATTTATAACGACAATATCTCACGCTTTAAAAATCTGAAAAAATTCTCAAAGAATCCTGCATCAGATATCAATATTTTTAAGCTCAGACCGAAAGTGGGCCAGACCTTGTTTCTATTTTTCACCAAAGCTATTGCTTGGATATTTGTGTATATGTCAGATCTCCGGAGAATTTTTTTAGATTTTCTTAAAGCAATTTTTTTTATTAAAGTACAAAAAATTACAAAATTGAATGACCCGTATGCTATCAAAACTTTGACGATTTTTTGTGCAAATACAAGAAATATCACGCTCTATATCGAATATGGCTCAAAATTCTTAACTGCGGATGCACGATTTTTGTGAATTGTTTCAGATTTTTCAATCATAGCCTTCGATATCTTCGTTATGAATAATTGTAAGTATTGAAATACAAATTAAAGAGAAATTCAAATAACAAAAAAACATTTCAATTTTTTTAAAAATTCTCCGAAGTTTGAGGTACATAGAAATGTTCAAGCGATGGCAGATTTAAAAAAAAGCCTTTAATATTTTCGTCTTTAATAATCACAAGTATAAAAATTGTTGAAAAAAATTCTAAGGGAAATTGTGGGTGTTATTTAGAGGTAGAACAATAATATGAAAAATCATGGATAAAATCCAAGAGGTCAGAGGCAGGGTTGTGAATTTTGTAATGTAAAAGTAATGTATTATCGATTACCGAAAGAATAGAAAATTAAAAACTAGATCCATTATCCATTACTTCGCAAATAAGTAATGTAACTCGGATGCATTACCCATAATTTTTCACATAAGTGATGGAAAATGAATTTGATTTCCATTACTCGTTTCCAAAGTAATGGCTACTAAGATCGGTAATGCATTAGGAAAATGAATACATTCTTCACAACTTTGGTCGAGGGTCAGACTTAGGTCGAGTTGGTATGGAATGCCCCAAATACAAAGTTAATTTGCTCAGTCATTTCTTAAAAGAATCTCGTACTATTAATCCTCGAAAAAGTTGCAGACGTTATTTTGAACACCGTGGGAAGTTTGCGCTTAGGGGGCTATTGGATTAACCTTCGAGCTAAAAAAAATGATTTAGCGAGCTTCAGTAGCTAGTCAGCTACAGTAAAACTCGGCGGAGCTCATTTATATGCGTCACCGTCAGAGGGCGCAAGTTGTGGGTACATCGTAGATACGATATCCGAGTGGAAGATGCTGTAGAAGACTGGGAAAACAGCGAAGCTCTTGGGAATCTTTCTCTCTCACTTTAACGCTGGTTCTAGACCAGTCCTATCACCAACGTAACTTTGTCATTACATTAATGGGCACGAGGAGTTATGCGTCTTTACACAACGATACACTCGCCAGTATCTACATAACATCCTGAGAGATGCAGAAACTCCTTGCTGGCTCATTTACCTTACAATATCCGTCCGTCTGTATAGTATATGTATGTATACATATGGGGAATCCCACGTCAAATTAGCAGCCCGTGACCCTCGCCCTCATCGATTTTGTTCATTTTTTTAATATGATGTTATTACCGACCCATAAAGACCTCGAATTTTTTTTCCGATTTTTTTACTAGCAGAAACATTTTTACATCCTCGAAAAAAACCAATTTCAAAAACGCTGTTTTTGAAATTCTGAAAAAATTCACACTGATTCTATGATTCAAATTATGATTTTTGTGATCTCAATTTTACTATTTTTTTTCCACTTTTTTTTCTTTTTTTTTTGTCATGTCGCAATTTGATTTCTAATTTTTTTAATCAGGATAACTTTCTTAAATATCAATGGATCTCAATTCCTCTGAAGATGGTAGAATTACCAGGATTCCCAAAAAAATTTTTTAACGATACGAATTATTTTCGGGCATTCTGATAATTCTACCATCTTCAGAGAAATTGAGATCGATTGATATTTAAGAAAGTTATCCGGATGTAAAAAATAAAAAATTCAATTGCGGCATAAAAAAATTGTGGAAAAAATTGTACATATTGAGCTCACATTATCGATTTAAAAATGTTACTGGTGGTATAAAAATCTGAAAAAAAATCCAAGGCTTTTGTGGGTCGGTATATCATCATATTAAAAAATGAATAAAATCGATGAGGGTGAGGGTGCTGATAGCCTGCTGATTTGACGTGGAATGCCCAATATGTACTCTGGACTGTTGGGCTCTCGCTGGGAGCGCATCACAGCGAGATCCACACCTTTGAGAGCTTTTCTCACAGAGAAAATCTTTCTAGCTCACGTGGGCAACCCTGAAAATCCTAATATTTTTTGCATTTGAGATACCCTCGCTTTTATCTCCCTTTATGCGTCTCTACCCACCGTCTCGATAAAATTTTGCATACAAGACGGTAAATTCTAGGCTTGTCGAGTCTTCTTCTATATTCCAGTGAGATACTCGATGTAACTTGCATATTTTGTCGGGTACCGTAAGCCTTGGAATCTTCCGGAACTTCTCTGTATATCCCGTATATAACCGAGCGAGCTTACAGAGCTGGATGGAATTAATAAGTTGCCTCGAGGCTTTTGTTGACAGGGTGCAAAATTCCCCACACATTTTGTTTTGTATGTATTTTGGAGATAATTGAAGAAATTTAGACATTCTAGCTTTAGCTTGTATCTGTCTGATTTTTTTAACAGCCCTGGGTGGAATCTTTCTATATTGTTATCACCCAAATTAGCCAATGACTCTCATGCAAATTAATGACCAAATTGAGTAAAATAAATAAAATAAATAAAATAAATTTATTTTAATAAGTTCATGGGTAACGGAAACTATTGATGACACTTATTCGAGTTGTGATTGGTTGCCGGGGAAGTCCGCGAGAAACAAGTTCAGTTTGGTGTCAAATTTGACACAAGAATAGGACGTGCGCTGCAGCGTCTGTAACATTTTAAGGTTATAAAAGCGCAGCAGCGCAAAAGAATTTTTAGGCACGCGCGCCAGCGCGTGTAATTAGCCTAGTCAAATAAATAAAATAAATAAAATAAGTCAACTTAATTAAATTCAATAAAATACATAAAATAAACAATAAGCTTCAAATAGGAAAGCAACACGAATATATATACACTATAAAAAAAATCTACTTGAAATTTAATGTATCGGTACAGAAACTTTTTATGCATAAACTGCTGTAATAAATTTTTTATACAAGATTGAAATTAAAGTATGGTACAGTAATTTCAATAATTTACATTAAATTTAATAGTAGTAGTAGTAGTAGTAGTAGGAGATTTATTGACAGACCGTTACAACAATGGTGACGTACAGTACATTTAAATAAGTTATAATATTTTTACAATGTGGTCTGCCAACAGGCCATCGACTGAGGTCCTTCAGCCCAGGGTTTTCTTTGGATACTGCTTATTTGCTTATTTGATTATTGTGGTAGAAACAAATTATTTAGCGTCGTATGTAGAGAGGTGCATTATCCCTGGTTCTCGGTGTACATTCTTTCAATAATTTGATATATAGAGTAAGTGGGAAATTTATGTTTGGATATAATGTGAGGTACGCGTTGTATGCTAGTGGTTGTGAATTTTCTCGTTGTTCTATTGATAGCTTTTGGGTGAGGTGATATAGTCTAGTTGCAATTAAATTTAATATAAAAGTTCATTACTTCTTATAATTCGCTGTAATTTTACTACAAATTGACACGAATTTTATATCACAATTGTAATTAAATTTAATTTACGATTTTATGCATAAAAACTTCCAGTTTTTTTTAAACGTGTAATATGGTATCGGTATCAGTTAACGTAAATGATGCCCTCATAGGTATTGCCTAAATGCACAGGATCCGCTCTACGACTCAGCTAGTGTAAGGTTCAGTCAGTCACTCGCTGAATATATCGGAAAATTTTCAATTTCTTTTCAATCCTGCGGAGCTTTCGGGCTCGTTGAGTATGCGAGCTTAGCATTCGCGACCGAGGCATAACGGCAATACTGGTGATGCGGTGCTGCCCGTCGGCCGCACCGCAACATCGATTTCCCTGGGATATACGTTCGCATTTGTGGTTCCAAAGAACCGCGTCATCTCTGCGTTATTCTCTACGCTTCGTACCGCACGTTTCACGGCGATGAGTTTTCAACAGTTTGAACCCATTCTATGTATATCCTTATGAATGTATTCATACGGTATCCATTCAGAATTTAAATTCGAGGGAGTAACAATAATTCAATAACAACACTCTTTCCAACACTTGTCAAGTGAAAAGCGTTATTTTTACCTGCTCCTAAATTTCCATTAATTTCGTCACGAATCACAAATTCGATTAACCATTTCTGCAAAAAACTCATCTTGAACATTTTCCCAGATATTGAGTTTAAATGAATTTTAATAACAAAGTTAGAATTTTCTGAAAGCTATCCGAAAATGCAGATTGGAAAAAGTATTGACCAAAAACTGGTTAACGAAACAAATAAATTAGTTCATATAATGGGTGGAGGTCGAAATAGTGAATGACTAAAATAGCAAATGGCTTAAACAGCGAATTAAAAAATAAGAAATGTCTAAATGTAGAATGGCTATAATTATGGAATTCGCTTATTCAGCCATTCGCCATTTTTGTGATTCGCTATTTTGATTGCATTTTAATAAGATGGAGGTGAAAATAGCGAATAGCTGAAATAGCGAATTCCATAATGATAACTATTCTAGATTCAGACGTTCCTAATTTCGAAATTCGCTATTTTAACCATTCACTATTTTGGTTATTCGCTATTTTTACCCCCACCCCACATAATCATTGTAGTTTTTACAAGTGAAAGTACTATTTTTCTGAGTGCACGTACAAAATTATTAACTTCACCATTTTGATAGCGTTGGTAAAAACCATAACGTGAAGATGTTACGCCTGGAAAAACATAACAAATGCTAGTATAATCGAGAGAAAGAAAAAGAAAAAGTGTATGAGAGGCTGAAAGCATTCATCAACAATGCATGCACATCTCGAGCTCCACCGAGTCACGTATTTGTATTCCCCGACGGATTATAAACTTGGAAGGATAATATCATTCGTTACCTCCGATGTGGATAATAATGGCAGATGCGAGGCGTTAGAAACGAAGTGAACACGGCCCAGAGGATACATCCGAGTCTAAGAGTATACGAGAAAAGGCAAAGCGAGAGAAACAGCCCGGCAACGCAGTTGGAAGAGCGAAATAGGAGCGAGTCTGAGCACAGGAACTTTATTAGCACCTGGGCTCGCAAGGTAGTTTCGAGTAAAGTAGAACTTTGTAGGAAGATAAAGTGAAAGGCTGTGGGGAGTATAGCGTCGTCTACAGATACCGCCTAGCGAGGATGGCTTTCGCGACAAATCCGCAACCGGGAAAACGGGAAATCCGAAAAGATCTCGCCATACGAGAGAGAAGAGATAAAATAAAAATAATGGCGAAGAGGAAGTGGAAGGAAAATAAGAAAGAGGGCAACTGGGACAAGTGAAAAATAAGGGAGAGAAAAAGAATACAATGGAAGGGATAGCGACGGTCAATGAAAAATACAAGGTACCTATATTGGAATTAAGGCAAATCGTGACTGTACTACAAATTTGAGCAAAATTCATCTGCTCACTGCGAAGATTATCAGCAAGACACAACCTTGACCTAGAAAGCATCATTTTCTTCAAGCTGAATACCCATATCCATAGATGTAAAATTTTCTATAATTCATGAGCATACTTCTTAATACTAAAATAAGAAATACTGCAAATTTCATCTTGTTCGGTCTATTCAGTCCAGAGACGCCCTGAAAACAAAAAATCTTTCCTTAACATAAACTATTACTTAATAATGGAATTCCTATATTCTGGTACACCAAGATATGTATTTCACTGCGTTTAATAAATCTGTTGTAAGATGAGATGGACAAATTTAAATTATACTAATGTTTTCCTATAAATAGATAATTGAGGCACGTGAAAACCAAATGCAATACTTACTTCTGTTTTTTTTTTAAACGTGATCACTGGAAATGTAGGCTTAAGAACTTTTAATCATCCACTTATTTCTATAAGCGGTGTTATATTTTTACTATAAAAAAAATGCGCAAGTGCGATTGTTTGCAACGATATTCTGATCATGTAAAATAATTCTCAGGTTTAAGAGGAATCGATTGTAAACGATGATCGATTTAAATAAAGTAGGAAATGATATTTATAAAGTGAACTTCGGCCTCATTTTTTTATGGCCCGACTGGTAATGATTTTTTCGCCATGATCAAATCGCCATTACGAATCATCATGCACGCGGGTTTCTATTGAACTGTTATATAAAAATATATAATTATGAGAATATGAGATAAAAATTAAATACAGGAATAATATAAAAATTAAATAATAAGAAAAATATATATTAAAAGTTTTTAAAATTTGGTATTTGATCAACTTTGACAACCAAAAAGTTTTAAGATTATATTTACGACCACAGAAAGAAATCCGCATCCGCAGAAACAGGAGGAAAATGCCGCCGTACGAGAGAAGAAAGATAAAATAAAAATGATGGCAATAAGGAGTAAAAAGAAAATGAAAAAGAGGGCAACTGGGACAAGTAAAAAATGAGGGAAAACGAGGGATACCATCAAAGAGATAGTGAGACTCAAAGAAAAAATGTAGTCGTCCAAAAATGTAATCATTCATTTTTTTTAAATCGGTATTATTTTTCTTAACCATAAAACGAAAATGATAAAACTTTCTTAATTCATTGACAAAAAAAATCGAACTTATGAAATTTTTATGACAGAACATTTTATGTACAAAAATGTTCTGTCAGATCTGAGTATAATTGATTCTAGCAGAACGTTGATTTTTCTATTCGATCAATTTTGTCGTCTCTTTTTTATATTCACATTTGGTCATTTTTTTACATGACTACCATTACGAATAATCAAGCGCACGGGATGTCGCATAAGATTGTTACTTATCTATAATAATTAAATAGTCACATTTTTTTAATCTTCAAAATTTAACTATTAAAATAATTTTTGAACATTTTTTACTCAACCAACTTCATTAAACAAAAAGATCTTGAACTGTAACTTCGACTACAGAGACAATTCTGCAACTGCGGAAGACGGTGATCCGAAAAAGTGTCAACGCACGAGAGACGAGAGATAAAATAAAAATAATGACAATGAGAAGTGGAAGGAAAATACGAAAGATGGCAACTGGGACAAGTGAAAAATAAGGCAAAGAGGAGGAAAACGACCTGAGAGATATAAACGGAGAAAGTTTGTTTACCAAAAACTCTTTTGCTTTATTTTGTTTTCTGTGCTTGGCGGATACGGGTCGATGAGCGTACATATCCAGCAGAGTCGACGAATAAACAAATAAATCTACATACTCGGGGACGACACACACGCCAGAATAGCGCGGGTGCTAACTATAGTATACCGATGGATCTATATATATTTGTTCTATATGCAGATGTTAGGTATAGTCACGAGAACTGAACGCTCGGGGATGAGTGGCGGAGGGTTGCTCTACCGGCGAGTAGTCGCTGACAGTAGCGGTGAGGCCACCAGGACTAAAAGCAACAGGCAGCCAATCAATAACCGGCCTCCACAGAGGCCAGGGTGCCAGTCTAAGGGTAGACTTTACTAACTTGGAGCACGCATACATCTTCATACGTGAGACAAACGCATTACTCGCAAAACAAAACCCTCCGAACAATAGGGACGCCCTGTAATCGTACTTTCCGTGACGACAGCTTTTTCAAATGATCCACGCAACCTATTTTTTCAGAAACAGGTTCGATGTTTCAGAATCGATTTGCCAGTAAAACTAACTATAAAATTAGCGAGATTAGTTGATTACTTGACGCACGTGAGAATTCGCATGGGTTTGTGTTATTGTGTTAGACGAGTAGCTTATTCTGTGACCTAAAAAAACATGAATGCAAAAATGCTATGCCTGATACGAGATTTTCATAACTATGCAAAACATGTTTTTTTATTTTTTTTTCCAAAAATGCATCGATTCGATGCTTAATCGCAATTTATCCGGAATAGGAATGATGAAATTGGTAAAGTTTGTGTACCATTAGTGGCCAGACAAGAAATGTATAGATCAGTTTATCATTACTTAAATCTATAGAAATTACTAAATAAGTTTAATCTGCAATGATCAGAACAAATTTTACATTGAATATTCAATGCTTACAACGCCTCATTATTCAATAAATTATGTTCAACGCCGTTTACACCATTTGTGGCCAGCACCGTCATTTACATGCGATAGATATGACTACAAATAGATCAAGTTGATGGTTATATACGTTACGGAGATGGCCACAAATAGTACTTCTATCCTATGGTTTTTCTTTTAAATGACGCAGGAGAAAATTAACTTTTATTTTGTTTTAGATTTCAAATAATTCTTGACGCATTTCGTTTCGTTTGTACATCCGTCCATCTTAAAATCTGTTAATCTAAAATTTGGTGTGCCAAATTTCACATGCTATGCGTACAATTTAAATAATGATTCGTGGGCTTACAGCAAACTAATCAAGTGGAGCGATGGACTGCGAAGGATCCCAGTAAGTTATCCGAAATTCAACAATTCTTCAAGGCACAATAATAAAGTTCGTCATACATAAGTGAAGAATCAATTTTCTGCTTCCATCCACGAGTAAACTTTAAGGGGCTCCCATGAATGAACCTAACGCAAAGTGGTCTTAATGGCATGAAGGCATCCCGTGAATTTAATCCCAAGGGTCCTCTTTTTTTGAGAGGTAAGGGCATATTATTTTTTATTTTCCCGAGGGTGGCGGAGGTAATTATTTTTATTTGTTCCCTAACATGTTCAGCTGAATAAAAAAGAATGGCGACTCATCTTAAGACGTCATACTTCGACTCTGATCAAGAGAATGAGAAGCAATAATCTAGAAATTCATACTTGAGTTACACTGTTAAAAATCCACGGTGTACAAATCAGCTAGTGTAGACTTTCTGATGGTTTTATCCATTCATGAGTTACTATCGACACTATTTCCGGTGCACAATTCACACGAACGGATTCTGTAAATTTATTGTGGTGTCAACTTCATCTACCAAAATGGACTTTTTATTTTTTTCTCGTTCTACGACCTGCGGTGTTGCCATTAAACGTGCTCTGGTCGAACGAACAATGCTTATTATCAATAATTCAATACCGATAGCCATTTCTTGCAAAAAAAAAAGCTGTCGGTAGACATTTTTTGCAAAGACATGCTATCGATGGACATTTTTTTACAAAGAAATGCTATTGATAGACATGATTCCACAGTCGCATTAAAATGCCAGCCGTGACAGATGGAATAAGATATCGAACACTATAACCTCAAACCGTCGTAATTCCATCAACAGGCATCTCAGACTCAATGAATTATACCAACTGATCCCAATCCGTATTTATTTGATCAAGTAAAACATCAAACCGCATTAATTTAATCGTCCCTATCTCAATTCACTACATTTTCTTATAAATACGCACAATTTCTATCGATAGCCGAGTCAAATGTGTTCTGTTTGGCAAGTGAGTTGTGTCAACTCACCGATGGGTTGCACTCAACCACAATAGATAGTCACTGCAACCCAGCTTGTACAACTAACTAAAAGTAGTTGTCTCAACTCACAAAATTCGAGGTTGTACGGACTTACGAAAAGTGAGTCCGCGCAACCATAAAAATTGAATAAAATACGGAAATAAATTGTTATGCTCTCAAAAACTAATAATAGTTCTATTTATTGTCAATACTAGTCCTATATATTCTGATTTCAAAAACTATACGCCTATAGTTACATAGTGCATGGCACATGACAGTCAAAGAATGGTTCCCAGACCGTCTCAGGGTCACACATTTCAATGGTCTGAGATTTTCTATATTGGTGAGGTTACGATCAAGCTCTTTCATGTCGCATATCTTTGCGATTTCTACGTATATTTCTCGATTGTTGCTATTTATTTGCTACGCAGCAATGGGTGTTTACAAAACCACCATCGTGATACATACGTGTAGCCTGCTATCAAGAGTCGCGGCAGCAATGCGACGCTACGTTAGAATAAAAATTAGTAAAGCATTCACATGACCATTCTGTTCTGTCTGTCTGATCTCGAATGAGCTTTACTTCTGACTCGACGAGCGTCGCCGCTACTCCATGTCTTTGAAGATGACCACTCACCGGCTGTTTTTAAATTTCTGCACAATCTGCACCGAAATTACAAACGTCTGTATAAATTGTCAAATTGTTTCGTTTCTATCAATATATATGTAAACAGGTATAGTGCACTTCTAAAAATAAAAAATAAAAATAAAAAACTTTAAATTATCATTTAACAGTATTGCTATAAACCCTGCTGTGCTGGTATCAATTTTAACACCACATTTTCAACAGTGTATCATCTACTTAACATTGAGATGTACTGCAACGTCTCGTACGTGTCTCGCCAAAAAAGATTAACATGTTTTGTACTATTTCACACCCTCCATGTATAGCTATCATACGCCCGGCTTATAGGGAGGGAGACAAGGGGTGTTTTGCACTCTATAGATCTGCCTCACGTACCGCAACTCCGACGAGGTCACGGAAACGAAGTTTCTGAATAAAGAGCAGCCGATCGTTCGGTGTCGTAGTCGGTTGCCTCGAATACTGCATTCTATTCAACGCACGATGTCACCGTGCAACTGCAGCTCATAGCATTCGCTCTCATGGAACTTGGTATTCAAATGTGAAAGACTGGTACGTATATTCAAGTATAGAAATACAGGGTGTTTCAGTGTTATTTTTAAATTTATTTTGTAAGTAACCGCTCACCTCAATATCACTTAAGCGAAGGTACTTTATCGTTTTGAGTAACTCGTAGGCTTTATTTAATTGCGAACATCATAAGTTTTACTTAAGTGAGCAATCATAGTAATGTATTGTCCCGTGTTGGAAATTAGTGAGACACTGTGAAAAAAATCTGCTTGAATTCTAATGCACAGGTACTGGAAGTTTTTATGCATAAACTGGAATACTGGATTTAATGTACATGATCTAAAATTAATTTATGGTATAGTAATTTTTATAAATTATTTGAACTTTAATGCAAGAGTACTTTAATTCTCATGATTTGCTTTAATTTTACTTCAAAAGTACATTTTATATACCAGTTTATGCATAAAAACTTTTAATCTTTTTTAACAGTGGAAGATTCAAATGGTCAATCAGAGTTCTAACGGCCGCTGCCTCTGAATTACAGCGCGGCGAAATAAGTTTTAATTCGAATTTTATTGTATAATGTCATGTTGAATAATGTGTAATATATGATAACATTCGATGAGTAATATATGATAACATTCGACGTGTAATATATGATAACATTCGACGTGTAATATATGATAACATTCGATGTGTAATATATGATAACATTCGCACTGAAAAAAAAATCGTTAAAATCAACAAACCGTGCGTTTGCCGGCAGCGAAAAGTATATTTTGTCGATTGGACAAAATATTTGGCAATGTTGATCGAAACTTCTATTAATAGTATCACCAGCCGCTTCGATCAATTGAATATTTCTTTCGATCAAACAAATATTTATTCCGACGCTCGCAAGCGCACGTTTTGCTGGTTCTAAACAATTTTTTTTCTCAGTGCGAATTAGTGCTTATCACACTGATGATCATGAAACTTTTTACTCCCTCATTATATAGCTGGTGATTCGCTAAATGAAGTTACGTAACTATTTTTCGTAAGCTCCAGCGGTTACTGAATTATGCGCATTATAAATTTGGAAAATGAACCAATCAGAGTGATGTATTTTGCCACAGTGGAAGTTGGCGGATACTTTAAAATCCTCACAAAGAAAGTCTGACCCCCTCTATTCGATCCACGGCACGGTAAAATGGGTTTCTCTGATTGGCCTGTTAGCTTGAATTCTAAATGGTTATAAGTAAAAAAAACTCTTGCAGATGAGAAAACAATGGCTAAATAATTTTGCCAACCTACTATCATTTATCAAAAAGTTAAAAAATGATTCTGAGCTGGTACACAGAATATATTTAGGGAAATTTCGTGATATAAGGTCAATTCGAACACTTTTATCACGGCGGATCATGTTAAAGGCCCGCGCATAACGTTTGAATGAAGCGTGCGGTTTGGACATGTGTCCACGAATGTGCCGCGAATGCGCTTTGAAATAATTCAATAGCGATGACCCAGTTAACGTATCGGTAAGTGACGGAAACTATGGCTGTTCGCCTGGTCTCACATTGTTAATGGGCGTAATTATACAAAAATAAACTCACGAATACATTGTGTGCGCTGTACATACACCTGTAGTATGGAGATGAGCGCCGGCTATTAAGTAATTAGACTATTACCCCTAACAGCTATGCGATAAGTATGGTCACCAATATATCACGTATAATCTTTTACGACTTTTCTTTTAAAACGGTAGTTGTTCAAGCAACCTACTTAAGGATGAACTCACAACATGGTCTCAGAACCGGAAATTTGCTCGCATTTATATTCGAGGACTTCCGATGGGAAAAATCTGCGAAAAATTAGCATCATTAAGACATACCAAAAAAATCGGTTGTGAAAAATCATAATGGGAAAAAAATTATTAGTAATTAAAATTTAAATAATTGCTTAATAATCTTATGAAACCATAATTTTTTTTCTAAAGTGAATTCATTGATTGTTTTCAATGCGTATCATTTTTTAAATGGTGTCTTTTACGTTGTAGAAATTGCATCACTTCTCCAAATATTAATAAACCACTCTGCTGATTTTATAATAAATTCAGTAAGTACCTATGTAAGTAAAATGAAAGCCAGAGGAAAATATTAAGTCACGAGAGGAGTGAAAAAGAATAGTTAATTCTTTGCAGAAGAAATGGACTACGAGGCATCTCCGATATCGAGTACGCACTTCTGAAGGCAGAAAATATCTCCAAATGTTTTTCAATTCCTCGGGTAATGAACGAAATTACATTGGAAAAATTTCAACTCTATTTGCTTTTAAATTATTATAGAATTTTAATTTTTCGAGAACGGCAATAGATTCTTTTTTACCTGACTTCGGGAATATAAAAAGTTTGTGGCTCGAAATGAGACTGTTAAGCGGAACTTACGGACAACGAAAATACACGCGGAATTATGAGTTTCTATGATACACATATTCGTACCACACATAACTACCGGTTATTTTACGACGTTTTTCAAACGTGGGAGCTAGGTTCCTCGTAAAAAGTAATAGTGAATGTAGTAATATCAGGGTAGTGAATATCCTCACGCAGATCATGTAATGAAAACAACTATCCCGCAGACCCCCGGCGTCGCCGAGTCGTAAAACTGGAGCGTCCAAGTTTCGCGTGAATAATTTACACCAACGCGAGAGTCTCATTCCCATACATCGATTTTTCTTCCTGAAACCAGCAGTCGTTAAGCCGGCTTACGTACGCAAATCCGTTCGGCGCCGTAGTACGACGAAGTGAGTATTTCCAATGAACCGTGAAATCATCATCGAGGCGCCCGCGCGTTCACACAATTTCGTGAAAAAATCTTCGTCGTAATTGCGAATCTCCATAAAATTTTTCTTAAATCGATTGGATAAACATCATCATGAAAGATTAGTACATATAAATGGCCAGACGTGATTCATCAAGGATCTTGAATTGATCAGGAACGAATTAGGATCTAATTAACTTACCTGTCAACATGATGAGGTGCTTATTGAGCTTTGCGAATTTTCGTGACATCAATTTTTCTTACCTGAAACACAAAGACAAAATAATTGAAGTCATTATGCAAAGTGTCAATACATTATCTTTATTATCGTAATATCATTTCAATGTGATCTGCTTTGGGTAGTGATGGTACAAACGATAAAGCAAATGATATACCAGTAATGGAAAAGTGCAGAATCTGCAAATCGAAAATGCAGATCACTGCTTTACCGACCCCGAAAGGTCGAAAGCTTTCCATGGTTAAAATGGTCTTAAGCAGAGACCAAAGTTACCGACAACGTCGACATGCAAAAGCGCACCCTGGTAGAAATTTTAAAAAGGGTTCAACTACGTTACCAAGAAAGCATTTAGCGTTTCCGAAAGGAGGTAATACAGATATTTTACCAATGGACACAAACATTTGAATCAGCAGATTTCACTTACCATAAGAGAATAAAAAGCGTATCCGGATTCATTACGGTAACTAAAAAAACCGAAGGACCTCAGTAAATCTATACAGGAACTCTAGAATTTGTCAGCGACAATTTACTCTTGCAACTAATTCGTGTCGATAAAGAAGATCACGGTTTCTTTATTTTTAGAACGTGTCTATGGGTAATTAAGATAATTGCAATTACCGTATTGCCATTATCGTTTCGAGGATGCATGAAAAGTGCACTCGCAAGGAAGAGATTCATTGAGTTTCATCGAAATCGATTGATGATTGCAATACTCATAACTAATTACTTCATTTACGGTAACTATATATATATTACGCGGATCGCGTCCCTAGAGTAAACTGGAAGCAGGAGTGTATATAAATTTCGATTTTCGTCATTCATTGGAGTGTCAAACTTCGATACTCCAGCTTCTCAATTACTTATGACATTTACTTGCAATCTTCATCCGTTGCAGTGGATGCAACTCCCGCCATGATATGATTTCGACATGGAACTCTACTCTGGTAAATTAATATAACGTTGATGACACGGGCCACAAGTAATTGTGTAAACACACGTCCAGTAGAAATAATTAAGTTGAAACAGCTTAGTCTACCGACCCAATCCCCGGGGTAATTTTCTTGGATTAACACGAAAGCTTGAAATAGTGTCAGAATAGTTTCTATTAATACTGCACGACTAAGCAGAGAGTGCAAAGTAATTTAGTTCAGTGAAGTTACTAGAAATTAGCCACGACTAACCGGTTAAGCCAGGCAAGAATCAGCAACGACTTGATAATTAAGTCAGCCAAACATAACTCACGACTAATCGGTCAAAAATGAGCCACGACCAATCAGTTTTGCGCACTAAAAAAAGTCTAAAAAAATGGACTTCAAGTGACTTCTAAAAGTTGTAGTCGACTAATTGACTAAGCCAGCATAAGATAAGCAATGCCTAACGGATTACTGAGCTGAATGGGAACAAAACTAACCATGATTACGCCTTCGCTGGTTGACAGTTAGTTGATGAGCGCTGGTGGCTAGTATCTAACCACAGTTAAAAGCTTAGCGGGCTTAACTAATTTTATTACCAAAATTCTTTGATGTCGTTTGTGTAATTGAAAAATCGTTAATATTTTCATGGTAATTTATTGTCTATACATTTTTAACGTTAATTTTGGAGCATTTGTGAGTGGAAATGAAATCCACCGGCTAATCCTTAGCCGACTTAGCCGATTACCTTTGGTTCTATTACAGCCAACTGAGTTGTGGAGCCACAAAATCTATTTTCCTTCAAGCCTTTTTTTAAAAATATCTCGACTGTCATATAAAGCATCATTACTAAAAAGTGGAGTAACTTGAAGCGAAAAGAAAAGAATTATGTTAATAAAAAGCGTATTGACTGAAACCGCTGAGTTGGTAACCTCACTGCATTCGAATATTTCAACCACTTTCAGGTTTAAAGTTACTACTATTGGATCTGTGAATTATACTGCAACTATTATGCAAGCGATGACATTGCTGTTGACCTACATATCCACCGATTTTATTTTTCGAAAACGTTATGGCGTAAAAATGCAATGTCTTCCAAGAATCAACATTTGTGGAAATGACAGAAAAGCAAGGGCCTGCGATCAAAGGCGAAAGATGTGAGAAGCGTGCATGTTTCTTCGATTTGCCGAGTCAGCCAACAAGGGAGAAACTCGGGAAAACATTTCGTTTACCCTCTGCACCTGTCGGTTCACACCATCGCCCTTTCGGGTTATGACGAAAGCTTTGTTGTAATGGCATGTTTCCGCTACACGTTATTGTCAACGGCTCGACACTCAAACCTACGGCCGTATACAACATATTCTCACATAGTAGAACTGAATTTCTTGGTATTTGATAGAGTGATATCAGACAGTTTTATGCATAATGTGGTATATTGAATTAAAAACGGTTAAAAAGTCGAGTTTGCTATAATTTAGATAGCTAACTTAGCGTACGTTTTGTAGTAAAGTTAATGGATCGGTTTATGCATAAAAACTCCCTATAAACGTAGATGAAATTTTAAATAGCTTTAAAAGGGAAATTATTTTATCTTACCTTACTAACAGCACCGTTAATTATTTATGCTCCTAAGTTATGCAGTTTTATGGTAATGACCAGGATATATACGCCAAAATATATTAAATTTGATAACGTGAAATTGGGATTTTTCCCATGTGAAAAAACAAAACATTCAGAGTGAATTAAAAATTTTGAATTCATGCGTATTCAGAAAAATGGAAGAATTATTTTTGAAAAAAAATGAAGCTTGTCGAAATATTTGTTGAACATTTTTATTTTTCATTAATTTGCTAATAACATTTTACAATTATTGTTATGCAAAATTAATCGTTTCCACACCTTTATTATACATGATTTTTTTTTCAGATTTTTGTATTATCGATAATTGCTTGCAATGCCCTCTCATTTTTCGAAAACTTATGCGAACTCGACACTAATCGACATGACTACCTTAATAATGAAAAAGCTGCAAGAAATGTCATCAAATATTGCAAACAAATCAAACTATACAACAATCTGTAAAATCGAAATCAACAAAATGTACACATGAAATTTACATGTTCGCTCGCTAATAACCATTATGCAGATCATTGCAAATCAGAAAGAGAATAGCTATTTTCAAAACCATTTTTTGTAATTTCCATCCAAAAAAATGGAAGAGGAATTTCGTCAGGATTGTATCCTACATTTTGATTTCATGAAAGAAGTATCCATTAATAATTGAAAAGGCGTGTTTTTCAGAAACGCACTATTTCCACTTTTTTCCGGTTCCTATTTCCGTTCGTTGTTTATTTCTATTATCAGTCAGAACGTTGGGATACATTATACGCAATACGATAAACCGCTTCGAACAGAATCAGTTGAATCAATGTTGCCCTGCCACACGTCAGTACAACTTACAGCCCTCCGAGACAGTTTGTCTCGTGCACCGCCACGTGCACTGCGCGGAGTTACCTGGCCTTTGTTGATGATTCCTGAAGAGTAACAGGTCGATACCAACCCCTAACTGCATTGCAGACGACGACCAGTAAACTGCAACGATTTACTGCCATTGTTGGCTCGGTCAATTTAAAAGTAATGGAATAGCTTTAGGTGTTGCGACAAAAAAATTCACCCATTTACTGTGGGCGAAAAATATTGAGGCGAAAAAAATTTTGATCTCACAATTCACCAACTATACTTGTCTCGTATTTCCGTGCTCTTTCATATCACTCACTTTATATTAGATTGCTCTTTCATGTGCATCCCTCTTATTCCCGCGCTTTCACCTTTTCCCTCGCCTATTTCATTCTTTCCTCTTATATTGAAAGACGGAGTACCGCTCGTCTGTCGGAATAAATTCTTTTCACCTTGGAATATTGCTCCTGCGTGTACATCTCCACATCGTCTATACTATCAACGGTACCAAAGTGCTGCTTATCTAGAATTTCTCTATTTTCGTTAATTCCTTCATTGTTTCATTAGAGTTAGTTATTCGGCGGTGAGAATACATTCTTTAATTATTCACTGACTTTGGTTATTATGTAGTAATATCTTATAGGCGAATCGTCAGTCGGAGGCTTTAAACAAGTTCAAAGCCCCCGACGAGTTTTCCATCGCGGTTTTCGCAATATCGCTTGATCTCTGTTTTTACTGCCTCAGAGTCTTAAAATCTTTGCGGCTCGTGGCGAAGTTTCTGCTGATTTTTTTCGCAACAGTTGGATTATTTATAACCTGAAATCTACATGTTTGAGCTGGTCGTAGCTTTACACAACTGTACTTTGTTCACTTTGGCTGCAAAATATATTTACGTCCCTTCTCCCTCTACTCCTCGGTACCATCCTTCCCTCCCTTTCACTAGATCTTACTTCTATCCGTCAGGGACTCTCCTTCGTCCCCCGAGGTTCCTTCTCTTTCACGAAGAACTCCACGTCCACACCCCAGGCCGCTTCCTGCATACCTCGAAACCCTACCTAGATCCCTCGGAAACCCTCATTCCATCAGCATCCCTCCTCCTCGATAGCCCGTGGTCTCTTCTCCATCACTTGGAATTATTACTCTATTGCACAAGGAAACCCCATTCTACTGAGGGCCATCTTTATTCCCCGCGTCCCTCCTCTATTTTTTGAGATATCCCCTTCTTTCGGAATCCCTCCTCCATCACCTGAAATCCCGCCACCATCCCTCGAGATCCCCCGTCAGTTTTTCGTGATTTAACCTACATCCCTCGATATCCTCCCTCCATCCACCGATAGGCATGCTCCATCCGTCGATATCCCTCCTCCATCCCTCAGTCCTGCTCCATTCCGTAATACCCCTCTTCCATCCCTTGATATCCCCTCTCCATCTCACTCGCGTGAGAACCACTGCCTGATCGGAGTTCTACCTTACCGACACGCGATATTCTCTTCGATTGATATCGACAGAAATAATGTGTAGGAACGGAATGTGTTGGAAAAGTTTTCGTTGGATCGATTGTGTGGGACTGAAACGTGCTGTAATGCTACTGTGGGGTATCGGATTGTGTAGTTAAATGTGTTGTATTGAAATGTGTAGGAACGACATGTGGTGAAAAAAGCGCGTAAAGATTAGGAAGGTGAAGGAATACTGGCGCGTAGCATTGGCGTTGTGGAGAATCGCATGTGTTGGATCTGCGCTGTGGTGAAAAGAAATATGCGGGACAGAAGGGCTGCCCCCACCTCCTCACCCCACAAGCCCCGACCCCACTACACCCTTAAGATATTTGACTTCGCCGAGACTAGGTAGAAGTTGGTTATACAGCTTTATAGAGCAGATCTGTTTTCTTCTTTAAAATTAATGTGTTTAGATTTTCTTTTATCCGTTTGTATGCATCTACCGCCTAGCTATTCCTAGCCGAGTATATCCGTCGGGTAATATCCTCTTCGAAGCATTTTAGGTTCTACTCCACAGTTTTGATGTACAGCCGTCATACCTGTGATCTGTCATCTCGCGTCATCACCTGAGTTCCGGTTTCACTCTTATGCAACCCGATTCGATGTTGTGCTTTTACCAGCGCTGATGATCGATTACACTTTATGGGAACACTATTTCAATCCCTAACATCACTTGTATGCACTGCGCAACTATGATTTAGCGGCTTGCAATATGTACATCATGTACGCCTGGTATCCAGGGTGAAACTAATACGCTGACTACCATGACATATAGGGTCTGTGAACTATACAGGAGTAACCCGACGATTTTCGGTATGAAATATGACACACACTGCTATATTCAATATGTCATGATATGCAACACTTAGCGCGTTTTTTGTTACGTGACTATGTATAGGTGAGCCAGACCTTTGAAACTATGACAGGTTCATAATATTGAGTTACCTGGCAATCAAACCATTCCAGGGCTGCAGATCTCGGGGTCATTGCACAAATGCATATGGTATTTAACATATTGCACATTCCTTGCCTTAATAATAACAAGAAATCCTGGGAAATAATTGTATGCAAGTTTTGAATCACTTTGCAAAAAATGTTGGCAAAAAGCTTAAAGACTATAATTCGAAAAAAGTTGTTGACACTTTAGGGGGAATACACTGAAATAAAATAATCTTAAACTGTTTTTGAGAGTGCGCTAATTAAAATTCTAATTTTGTTGGGAGATGGTTTAGCCGTTGTTGAATATTGAGTGAGTTGATTGAGTTCAGTATTGACCACTCAACAATCAAAATAATTCAATCAAGAAGTTGCAATTCGACATAAAATCAACTGAAATTGGTTGCAGGTTATACGCAACCTAGCTGCGCCCTTTAATAGCAGCAATCATATAAAACCCTTTGAAAACGGTACTCAATAAGGGTCCCATAAGTCTGCCGTATCTACTGCCAAATATGTTGATAATCAATAATCGATAGGTATGCAATAAAGGTACACGAGTGGATGATTCCGCTTCAATGAAACGAGAGAATTTGATATGGATAGTGCAACAAGTGAGATGTCATTGACTGAAACGCCGGGCTATCAAGATTTCGTCAGATACGAATATAGTGAAATGAAATGGAATAAAAAATATGCGTCACGCCATGACGATACCATTCATGAATTCCTGTCATTCAAGGATTGAAATTAAAATGAGAGCAATTGAGATTCGCGAGAGCGTTTCTGCTTGGTGGCAAATGGTCATCGGCGTTGAAGCATCGGAATTTCGTGCCAGCGGCGAACAAATTGTTCATCCAACTCGGCGAAAGTGCGACTGCTATCTACTATACACTGTCACTGCTATATATTGAGGCATGTCTATCGAGGTTATCGGTTATCGACTATCCCGAAATCCTTTCAGAGTGCATCCGCCGCAACGTCGCGCAGTTGATTACGCGATTGAAAATCCTTGGAATTACAAGAGACAGCTCGGTGATGCTTCACGTTCTCCAATAACGTGTATGAAAAGGATTACGACAACGACAAAAGCGCAGCGAGGAGAAACGAAGATCAATCCCTTCAGGATTTCACGTTATCTTGGAGGTAGACACTAATTTGATGATTACAGAATATTTTTTGTTGCATTTTTTCTATGTTTAAGATATAAAAAATGTCGCCAAGAAATATATTTCATTATATTTCAATAATCGCAGGTTTTATTTTACTTCAAAGTTAGTTTTCAAGACATCCCTGCCAAATATATAAATGAATTGACACGTATAACACACAGCAATATTGAGAAGTTTCCGGAAATAGGAACGAAAATTGAAATACAAGAAATATAGAATGTTTTGTTTGTACATTGTAACGTAGTTCTCGATCTATGTTGAAGAACACCTTATGCATTCTAACTGAGTAAAAATGCTGGCAGATTAACAGCAGACCATGAAGGATGATCGACATGTGAATGGTATTCACGGACAAGAGTCTTGACTCAACCGTAGATAAGTACAGGCGTACTTGATCCGGGAAATTATCAATACCACATTATAAGTGATATACCGAAATTCAGCAAAATGTATAATTTCTCTTGACAACCATATTACCTCATTTTGACAATCGGAATTATTACATAAGGGGCCTAAGAATGATACAAATTTTTTGTACTTTATATTTCTCAATTTATTAGTTTTAATTTTTTTTTCTATGATGCTCTTGTCTAAGAGTTCAAGATGCACTACTTCCCTAAATGAATTTCACAAGTACTCACTTTCTTTGCAGGAAGAATTTTTCAAGTCCAAGTACTTGATTTCCCAGTCCAAGATTTTTCGCAGAAATTACAAGGAAATGCAGTAAAAAAATTCCATCACAATGAAAAATACAGGAGTCTTCTGACAAAGTGAGAGGATCGTGCCTTGCAAAACAAATTCCGTCCAGCAGTGCAATCTTAACTCTACAATTAAATTTGAAAAATTAACGGAGAAAAAACGCTCCACTTTTTATGCCCGTTCAGTGCTATTTTCAATGATAGAGTAAAAGAATTTCCATGTAAACTTGCAGCCACATTTTATTTTAATACACCTTGGGTGTTTAAGTGCTTTCACTCGATATTAAAATAAAAAATACATGAGAGTAAAAGCTAATTTATAAGATACAGTTATTCTATCCTAAATCAGACCCCGTCTACATGGGAGTGCTGTTCGGTATCGGGCCAAGCCTTGCAAAACTGAACAGAAGACAGTAATAGTCTAGAGAGCAAACTGGCTTAGTTACGTGCGACTGGTAGGATGGCAGAGGTTAACACACGCTAAAGTGGTTCGTGCTTCTGCTCTGCAGTAACCCAAAGGGGGCGGGAAGGGGTTGCAAAGCAGGTTGTCGGTAGAAAGAGGTTCGCCACTCGCATTTGTGCCACATGTACTATGTATATATCCGTCTAGTCCCGTGGTTGACTTCCCTTCACAGGCACTCCGCTGGTTATGCAGTAAGCGCAAGAGGCGGAAAGGAGGAGGAGAGAGAGAGGAAAGGGGTAGGCACTGCCCTTGCAAGTTTTGCATATCGACGTATCTGTATGAACGTCGTCATGGTACACACTTCTGCTCTTGAATGAGATTCTCGAGATATTCAACGACTGTATCTTGCATTTTTATAGAAAATGCTTTTCTTTGTGGATATGTCAAAGATATCGAATTGTTGGAATTTTGAGATTTTTGCTGCGTTAACTACTGCAAAAGCACTGAGAGAAATTTCTGTGTTGTGATAACATAAAACGGTGCCAAGAAAAATCGTTTTGTTTGGTTTACAGAAACGTTTGTCGATAGTACAAAAAATTTGTCAGCATAGCAAAATGGATCTTCGAGCCGAACAAGAAATTGATCAGACTAACGTAACGATTTTTGTTGGCACCGTTTTATGTTGTCACAACACAGAAATTTCTATCCGTGAGGAGTCGTATTGAAACGGAGTCATATTGAAACCGGCCAATATGGTACATGGAGAAAGATAAATAGTCGTGATAACCATTTCCAGCATATGCTGTGCCGCAGAAGTTACGGAAACTAAATTGATAAAGTATCCTCAACTATATGTGATTGGTAAGCGAAAAAAGACCGACGACTTGGTTTCGACAACCAACCATAATTCTGTCCTCACCAACAGTCATGAGGTGGCGCAACTATCGGCGGCAATAGTTGTAAACACGATTCGAATGTTGCCGGCACCGTAGGAGTTGGTTTTTATTACCAATCACTTCCTCCCAACACCAATCGGTCGGTTCGGGTAACTAATATTTTTGAGTTCGCGAATGACAGATGCTAACAAAGCTATTGTGTCACATGACGAACGTGTGGACACATTTAAGTGTAAAGAGAAAAGAAAAGCAGTTTGCAGCGGGCTATAGTAAAATATGCTAGGGTGTGTCAAAAAAACATAATAATTTTTGTTTTTTGTTTTTATACGGCAAAAGTATGTATTCTGACGTCAATACACACCTCCCATGCAGAAAACGCGCGCTTCAAATAAATTTCCAAAATAACCATCTGTCAACTGTTTTTAATGTGCTGCAGTTAGATAGTCGTAACCGGTTTTCGCATCGCTGACAAAACAATGAAGACAATGGACCAACTTATGCACCGACGATCAACTTACAAACAAAAGGTCGTAAGCTATTTAAAAGCGAAAACAACACCAAGAACCGAGAAGGTAATAAACCCAACCGCCTTTTGAGGCGCTGCATTTCATATTTCCGGATTGCATAAACTGTGGAGGCAAACCGGGTTTCGTCGACGGGTATTATGCAAAATCTTTCGCGACAAACTTTCAATGCATAGATATAGTAATAGAGAGCATCGACCAGTAGACTAACTAATGACCCCCAGTTTTACACAGTCCGTAATTGTCCTTGTCTATAAGAGCTTGGACTACTCAATCTTCATGGCCGAGGCTTTACCATGTTCCGTTTGTCAGAAATGCGGTAAAACTTGTTTTACGGAAAATGGGGAGATTAAAGTTTCAGTGTTACCCGTTTAATATCTTTGTCATTGCGAAAGATGACTAAACTGATCGCACTTCCGTAGCACCTGCATAACGAGTCGTCTGCTTGGCTAACTGAAAACCCGAACTTTCCTAGGGGTCGAGATATCGACCGTCGAGAAAATGGGCGATTTAAAAGTTTTTAACCAACGCACACTGTAAATGTGAAGGCGCAGTCGAAATTTCGACGTCAAGTTCCCTTGTGTTGATCTTAATTTCAATGTTTGAAACTCTTTGAAATGTAGCTCTACCAATCGTTAGATAAGGCAGTAATTCTATGCGCAACACATTTTTTTGTTAGTGGGTTAATTGAAAGTGGAAAATCTTACCGAATTTGCTCTGATGCAGCAATGTCAAATATGGAGGCGGAAAATGGAAAAAAAAGTCTTTACCTTAATTTCAATCAGCCCAATAAAGAAAAAAACAAAATAAATTAACTTGAAATAATTATATATTGCTGCGGTACAAAATCTGCGTTATAAGTGTTCTAAAATAAAACAGTGCCCATATTTGATAGTTACTTTGTATATTTTTCTTTATCTTTTCCTTCCAGAATGTCCAATTATACATAAACAGATTGATTAATGATGTATGATACGTACAGTCGCGCCAAAAGTGAGTTTCAGAGACAATTTCGATCACTTCCCGATGGGATAAAAATCGGAAAAAAATAATGCATATAAAATGTGCCGAAAAGATTGATTTCGCATAATAATAATCCTGAAATGTTATTAACAAATTGGTGAAAAAAACAATTGTTCAAAAAATTAACAGTCAACCTAACTTTTTTTTTTGAAAATGATGTCACTTTTTTTGAATGCGTATGAATATTTTCAGATTTTTTTTCTTTATTTTGATTTTGGTTATTTCTATTTTGGAAAATGCGTAGAATATAACAAATTTTAGATATGCGGTTTGCAAAAAAGGCTTGAGTGTAGTAGATAGTTTTATGCCGAACACATATCCACAATTCGTTATTTCGCGAACATTAAAAAAAAAAGTCAAGATCAAAGCAACGAAAAAAACCTGAAAAAAATTCATACACATTCGACTAAATTAACATATTATTTTCATTAGAGAAAAAGTTAGGTTGAATGATTGTTTGTTGAACAATTGTTTTTGTTTCAGCAGGTTTAATATCGATTATTTTTTTCCAATTTTTATCTCATCGGGAAGTAATCGAAATTTTCTCTGAAACTCACGATTGGCGACACTGTACGTATCATACATTGTTATTTCAAATCGAATTTCATATATTTTTTTGGTTGCACTGAAAATTAATTTCCACTATAATCCACGACTGGAATTGACAGGTAGCAAATTATGAATATTACCATTTACTAATTAAAATGTGAAGTTTTAGTCTACATTTAATCGATATTCCATTGTTAAGGAAAATTTAATTGGAGATGAACACGACTGCAGATGTGATTCAGGCAACAAGTGACCGAAACTGCGAACTAACCTAATTTGAGTAACAAGTAACGGACACGGCAATATTTATGGAATAATTTTTCGCAGAACGAATTTTGACTGGACTAATCAGTTACGTGATTCATTATGATGAAAAATTGCATGAAAAAAAAATCACATTTCAACAATAATGTATAAAAACCGTCTCCAAAATGGCATTACTGTTTTTTCGCGAAATACATTTATTATTATCATAAATGGAAGGTCGATGACCGAAATTAAGACAGAGACTGAAACTGCATTGTTCATCTTATCAATAGAATTTTGTTTGGTCCTATAAGAAATATAATAAATATTCTGTTTCCGTTCCGTTGTTAGTTGCTGATAGGTACTCAATTCGTTAGTTTTTGTCGTTTGTCGCGATGCGTACATTGCGGCCGTAGCCGAAATAATATAACTAGTATGTAACAATATTTTAATTGGCAATTTTACGATAGCAGTATCAAATACCTATATTTACCTTGTTTAATTGAAAAACGAAAAGTCAAAGAATATGCCAATTATTTCTATCGGTCAGCTCGTTTTTCCGCGTTGACTGAATATTCACGAAGCTCGCGGCCGCTCATCACATTGTTATTTTCTGACGACGTGATCCGATATAGGGATGTATAATTGAAAAAGTAAATCTTACAATACATGATTTGAAATCAAACCGATACTGTATCGACTTTAGCAGAAATATAAATTGGAATGAAATTCTGCAAAGCCATTCTAAAAATCTCAACAATTTGTATTTCGTTATCTATGACGTTAAATTTTATTAACGTAACGACAATTTTACTCAGCAAACACACTAAGAAAAATTAATAATTGAAAGAACTATATGATTACGTTGAATTCTTTACACTTGGTTCAATTAAATCGTTTTTTGAAAGAATACAACATGTAGTAAAAAGAACCAAATGTTTCATTGAATGAACTAATTATGAATTTGAATTGATAAATAGTTCATCCAACGAAATATTTGATTTCTTGTACTGAATATTTTATTCATCAAATTTTAAAAGTTCAGTTGAATCAAGTGTACATAATTCAGCCAAATCATATAGTTCTTCCAATCATTTTTTTTCTCAGTGCGGTCATTCTTGTCATTTATTGCGATTTATTTATTGTCATTTATCTTCTTATTGCGAGGCGTTTTGAGTGACCGAGTTTCCTGCCACGACTCACATCAATTTGACGGAATATGGAATGTTTCCTACGATCATGATACGCACGTGATCACAGCTGTCTGATTCCCCAAAAGTTCTTATCTTATGCATTGTGAATCGTGCTTGATTAGAATCTCTCTGCAAAGGACATGAATTAATTATACGCTGGCCATACGAGGCTGACGCCCGTGGCACTCCTTTGAGTAAGACAAATCGATCCTTGATCAGTTCTAGTTTATGTTGTCACTCATGACTGTCTCTCACATTTGATCGAATATGAATCTGGCGTTATTTCAAGGTCTGATTGATACACCTACAGCGAAATTACTGTCTACGTTCAGTATGTTTGTCGACGCGAGGAAATCTCAATATTTATCCCTTCGGCAATATCCAGACATTGCTAAGTTTTGAATCATAATAAACTCAGTGGATATGACGAGGCATAGATGTTGAGCATAACAGAGCCAGTGTTAGATCAGAGGCGCTGACGGTGATATTTTAGGCAAAGAAAAAATATTTTTATGATTATTTCAAAGGTACAAAATTTTAGGATAATTTGAAACTGTTATAAAGTTTAGGAATCTCGGAAAATTGAGGTCCTCGAAACTTTCTTAAACCGTAGAGTATTTCGGGATGCAAAAGATTTCAGAATCTCAAAACAATATCAAGAAATCTATACATCTTATATTACTTTTTATATTTTTGTAGTTCTATAATTTATCATTTCTAGAACTACAAAAAATTAAAGAATTTATACAATTTCGGTAAATTTAGAAACATCAAAAAATTTAGGTATGCAGCTATTTTAGGAAATAAAAGAATTTAGAAAAATAATGAAATTCGAGATTTTTCAGGAAATGAAAGAATTTGGGAAAATGATGCAATTCGAGATTTTTCATTTTTATGAAATCAAAAAAAAATTTTAAAGTTAGAAATTGAGTCATTTAAAATAATTTGATATTTGCGGGAATTTAGAAACATAAGAAAAATCAGGAATTTTATAAGATTCAAGAATTTCAGATAATGCTGGTTTTTCAGAAAAAATTCTTATTCAAAACAACCATTTAACTTCAAAAAGCTTGTCGTCGTGGGAAAATCTCAATATTTATAAGTTCACCAAGATCCAAGCATGTGATATGTAGGCTTTTGAGAATAATTCACAGTCGATAGAACGAGATATCGTCATTCAGCATAACCGCCATTGGTATTTGGAGGCTTCTGAGGGTCCCAGGTTATAAGATCTGTAAGGAAATCATCGTACCCGTCGGAATTTACCTTTTGATGCTTATTTTCAGGGTGCGCCAACAGGCAATCCCCTCACGTGATGGATCAATCGCTATAAGCCGTCGCGGCGTTGTCGAAAACAACGTAGAACCTCGGTTGCACGGGAAATATTGTATATTCTGAAGGCTGGTAGTGCGTTATCGTGTTTTAGTGGGTCTCGAAAATATTTGTCGACAAACATCGGTGGTTCATCGTAGGGGTATAAATAATTACCATAAAAAATGAGTTTCTGAGCTGAAATAAGCTGAAAAATCGATTGGCATAGATTACTTTGTCAACGACTTCGCGCGTGCATATTAAGTTAAGCATAATTAACGGATGGTAACATCCAAAAATATCTTTTGCCAAAATATCTGTAACGCAAATATCCTAGGAAATGATCCTGACGGAAAATATTCGCTAGTGAAAATGTCCTGGCGCAAAAATATCCTGTGCTGAAAATATCCGCGGACAAAAATGTCCTGATGCAAAAATATCCGCGGTTGAAATTGTCCTGATTCTAAAATGTCCTGAAAATATTGCGGAGGGTTCCCCAATCAGCCGAGAGGCGCTCCAGTCACTCGATATAACATATAAAGACAGAAATAGATCTGATACAGTGTATAATATTTAACAATAATAGAATAAAAATAATTACACAAATAAATAAACATAACGAGGCTAGAGCAAAGGCGGGAAGGGGGTCGAAGGGGGTGCAGGGGGCAAAGCCCCCGCTGGGGGTAAAGCCCCCGCTGGGGGTTTGGGGCGAATCCTCTAACACAAAGCTATGAATCATTAGACACGAATGTCCGAAATCACAATATTAACTGTATGAATTGTGAATTAAATGATACAAAAATGTAACCAATAATGGACTTATTGGAATCGTGGATCTGTTTGAGTTATATCATATTATAGGTTGTAATTTTTTTTGCGAAATTTTGGAATTTTCTCATTTAAGATGGCCGGAATCGTATAGCATGCCCCATATATTATTCGTGTGCGCGTCTGTTAAATATTATCATGTTTACCGGGGATATTTTTTGTCGAGGATATTTTTAATGGTAGATATTATTGGCACAGGATATTTTTGCTGAGGATATTTTTTTCCAGGACATATATATAAGGATCAAATTGTGTGCAGCCTAATGGATTGACCGAATTGTTTCTAATTGCAAGCAATTGAAAAACGATTTTTTCCTTGATAACGCAAAAAATTCGAATTGATAGATGTCTTAATAATCTACGAGACAAATTGGAGTTTCGTGATTAGCGCCTAAGTTTCTATCAATATTTGCGAAATATAATAGAAGTCGACCTTTCATTTAACATCATCTTAATTTTCTGGTCCGCAACTTACTTCCAGCGACTAAGTATTTTTCACCGTGCACTTTGCTGCGTCTAATAACATCAGTCTCCATTTTCTAGTATATAAGCAGCTGCCCTAAGGGGTGATGAGTAAGGTCTACACCATGCTCTTACTTTTCATTATACTGGACGCATTAAAAGAGTGAGTATTTCATTTCTGTAGTGTAGAGACAGTCGCCGAAGCTGCAAAGCTCCTGAAGATAAACTGTGGGTGAATATTGTCGCTTTTTGTCTCCACCGGTATTTTGTTTCACCGGAAGATACAGTAGAAACGTAAACGTATAAATATATATTTATTTTTCTTCTTTGGATACCAACGATAGCACTTTCTTTTGACTAACGCGACTACAAAGAGCTTCACTACACTGATGAAAAATGTAATTTTTGTATGTATGTATAATACGCTCTGCTCTCAAATATGGAGGCAAATATAATTATAGCACAGTAAAAAATATTAATAAATTTCTGTAGTCTAAATTCTTATAATAAAACATACAAAACATCACATAACTTTCCGTTGATTTTTCACAAAAATTTATATTTCTTCATCAACGAGAGTATAAGTAAATAGGTCAAAAAAATTGTAATCCTTATGTCATAATAAATTTTTATTTTCCTCACCATTTTTGAAATTTATTCATTATTCCAAGAGATTAAAGAAATTTTATTTGGTCTCTCGATTTTAGAGAGGATTTTTTTTACGGTGGAAGCTATAAAATGGAGCCTTACCCGCAGGAAATTTTTTTTTTCGTTCCACTTGGCATACGTTTTCTCAATGTTTATATTGCAACTTCGCTCTTAATCTCAGAAATGCTTCTCTTTGATGGATAGTAATCAAAGGACTTGAACGCTGACTGATTAAAAGAAAATATAGAGGGTAACACCTTGCGATGAGATAGCATTTCTGCGCTACGATATTAAAATTCGGGTTTTAGTATTAAATAT
Organism: Tromatobia lineatoria; assembly: GCA_949699805.1. Lineage (NCBI taxonomy): Eukaryota > Metazoa > Arthropoda > Insecta > Hymenoptera > Ichneumonidae > Tromatobia > Tromatobia lineatoria. The sequence continues at coordinate 4,089,833 of OX453052.1, forward strand.
CAGTTATTGGAATCGATCGTAATTCCAATATGAGATGTGGGCTCATATTGCAATTTTTTTACACGATTTCACCTCCATTTTACTTCACCCATTAGATGTATCGCGAGGATCGTTGGGGATTAGCGGTACGATCGTTGTATATAGTTTGGGCGGTATGTTCGACCACCTGCACGAAAGTGGGTCATCGCCATTGAACATTGCGATTTTCGCGCGTCCAATGGCACACCTTCCATTTCCGGACCTCTTTTTCGAACGATATTCATACAATAAAATAGCTAACAGAACTTCCGGAATCGAAAAAAACTTAGACATAGTCTTCCCCATTTCTATTCAATATTGTGACATGATTTTATGAGAATTAGGTTGAAACTAAGCCACCTAAAAAAAATCATTTTTCTAAATTTGGGTTCTTTATTAGGTGGACTACATACTTGCCAAAATTCAGACCAAAATTCCAAAAAAAATACCAAAATACAGACATTTGAATAATTTTTTAGATGCGATATAACGTGTTCTGTTGATATCCCAGTAAACAAAGTTATATTGCGGTGATGTAATGGCTACGTAACCGAATATAACGCGTTATATTGCTTAAACGTAACATGTAACTAACATGTAAGTTGCAATTTTTGATTCAGCAATATAACATTGTTAAATAACGTGGTTAATAACAGACGTGTAACCGTTACATTTCGGCTAAATTACTTGCAGGTTACCAATGTTATATTACATGTTAATCCCATGTTACATTTTCTCTTCATATCTCAAGAGTCGACATCGTCATATAACATGTAACTTCCGGGTTACATAGGCGCTATAATACGTGTTCACTGAGATTTCACATTTTAGCTACGTCTATGGAAATACAACAATCGTGTGACTTCCGCCACCGGGTTATAATAATAATGCGGTCGATTATTACCGACCGAACCGAAATCGATGCACTTTTGATTTTTACCGCTAGCACATGCATCGAAATATTCGTGTGTATACCGGAGACGCAGCGGTGTTTATTTTATGTTGTAAATACCGGTCTACTAAGTGGTGCTGAATAATTTGCCATTTTTCGTATCCATCCTGCATTACAAGTATGACACCGCATGTAAATAACAACGTCTACTTTATTTTTACACTCTTTTGTTTATCGTGCGGAAAAATTTTTTGAAAGTGAAATAAAGTGTTGAAAGATGACCGTTATTATGAATAAACTCTCAGCGAAAAGTCAGAAAAACTCTTAGGTATATTTCGTTGAAGTGTTAATTTATTCAATTTTTTTTTACCAACATATTAATTAACTATAATCTAATTTGCGTATATAACATAATAAAAAAATGGAAGATAGTTTGAATAACTTTTTTTGACCGACATTTAAAGTAAGAAAAAATATTAGAAACGATGTGGCATGGATGATATGGCAATAAGAAATTTCATTCTGTAGCAATCTTTGAATCTTCAGAAAAAAAAAATTCTATGTTCAATCTAGAATGCCTCCTTTAGCAACAAAATGATCAATTAGAACCCATTTTGTGCAATTCGATTTAGTCTGAAATTTACGACAAATGAAAAATGTTACACTTTTTCCCAAAATTTTATGGTGCACCATATCACTGCACAAAATTGCACAATAATAGCGCTTGATGTATACTATAAGTGGTTAGGATTAATTTTGTTTGTGAACTGTATGTGTATTTTGAAATTAATGTTTTATATTGACATTTCGGACTATTTAAAAGTGACATCGGAAAAATTTTGCATTTTTTTTTACATATATTGCAATTGAATTATTAAATCCATACTACATTTTTATTTCATGAAAGCAAAGGCATCTTAACGTACTAATGTAAAAATCAATTCTTCAGAAGTACATGTTCTTCTATTTCTATTGGGAAAAGTGTTGAACATTTATGTAATTTACAAAAAATTGTATATTTTAAAAGATTCTATAGTTCAAAAGTTCTCGTGATTCATCAAATGTTTGAACAAGCAATCATGATTTATCGGAAATCAATATTGAATTTCGTCTTCTAATTCAAATTTAAAAGTGAGAAATATTATTTGCTGCCGGCCGAGAGTCAGTTTTTCGCGATCACACCAGTGATTTAATTTCGCATTTATTTAGTGACAAACTCGCCGTATCGATTGACAAACACATGCGCCCTATTTCTATCCCTAACGAACGTGCGATATACGGTAGAAAAGGGCTTCATTTGGGTTCGTATCCAAGGGCTTCCAATTTATATAATACAAATTTGCAAAGTTAAAGAGACGTCTAAAACGTACACCTCTACTTGTTGGAGCTTCGTCTGAAATTTAATCTTTAGGAACTGGTCGCGAAAGAATTCAACGTTACATTTACTTGGTCACATGTGGGCCAATCAAGTTACGTTAAGTATTACGCGGATATACTGAAATCCTATCGCGGATCAATTAAAATGCGAACTTGCAGACGTCGCAGCTCATTAAGGGGTTACATGTATTTAAAGCTCGAAAAAGAAGATAGAAAAAAGATACGAAATTTGACACAATATTTAGATATTCCAAATTACGGATCTGATACGACGGACTAGAGAGGAATGTCACTTGATTTCTGCCTTGATGTTTTTGAGGACACTTATTACGAATTTTGACCGAAAATTAAAAAATTCAAAATAGCCGATGTAATGTAATAATGTAATGTAATGGTTAATTAAAGCCAAGCAAGTGTCGTTATTTGGATGAACCGCGGTACACGAGAGTTTTTGAATTGCTGTTCACATAATTCACCTTACATGCATGATTTGGGGAAAGCCAGCATTTCTCTCTCATGTCAAATGGCAACATACAAGTGAGAATAATGCGAAGTTAAATTCATCTTGTTAGTGGTCTCAGAGTTTCAAGCATTCATACAATTGAATGTAACCCAAGTCCCATTCAACCCAATTTTTTATGTCAAATGGAGCAGTTTACATTTATGCGTTCCCTACGACATTCGTACTAAATAAGATAGATTTAAAAAAAAAACGCTTCAAACCAATAATCTTACGTATCCTAAGCCAACAATAATGATTTTTGTTTTTTCTACTAAAAAGGTGAAATGAAGTCAGATACTTGTAAATACTGTTTTAAATAAATCGAGAAGATATAATTTTTTTGACTCCATAAATCTCTTCTGCAGGTATGATAAAGATGATATATTCCCAAGAGTAATACGTTCCCCGAAACTAATTACAGAATATACGTCGATCGATGTCGATTATCACGCGGCGCGATAACAAATACGAACATCATGCAGGAGAACCACGAGCAGACTCGTGGTTTATCGTAATGAATAAATGCACTACGCTGTATGAAAGCGATATTTGAAACGCAGGGACCCGATAAACATGATTATCTCGCAACGACGAATCGTGCTGAATTTCTATTTGAATTACTCGATGATCCGTAGAGTCGGGTTAAAAGCTATGGAGTGTCAAACTCATTTTCAGACCGCAAAACATGATCTTAACAAAACATCCTATAAATGCAGTCTCCATAAATATAATTGAGTTTTCAGTAACTTCATGCACTACAGAATCGTGACTAGCTGCATTTACTCTAATTTTCACTTTCCAAAGCTCACATTTCATGAATGGAAAATATAATGTTGACTAAACCCGTCAAGAAATCTTATCAGGGTTTTGCCAAGGCCCTGATTAATTTTCCCTAATTATATTAGGGGCCTTATATATAAGAAGCCTTACAGGTTTTTTCTCAAGGACGGTCACGCTTTGATTTCCGGGGCCTTTAAAAGCTGCCCTATTAAGTCCTTACTAAAATAACAAAGAAATCGAATTAAAAAATGTCTATTTGTTATTATTTAGTTAAGCAATGCTGCATTTATAATGAATCATTTCGTCTTTCTCTACACGATGGTACATATTAATCGCTGAAAAAACATATTAATTTTTTTTTACATTGACGGGAATCGAACCTAGAACCCTCCGAATGGTTTAGTTAGCGCCGCGCTTTAGTTCTCTCGGCCATTCGAATCATATGCAAATGCAATTTTTTTGTCTATTTGAATGACTGTAGTATAAAATATGAATTAAATTAATGTAATATAGTTAGAACTTTATAGATCTACATGACTGCGTCTGATGTGTAAAAATAAAAGGATATTTAGTAATTTTTTAACGGAAATTGGTTATATCGATTAGAGTTGTTTTATTGTTTGCGCGAATTAGTTCGTTTGTATCTAGGTGCGTAACTGTCTGACTGACCTGAGGGCCAGTATTACGATGGGTGACCACTTGGCTGACTTTGGCGGGCATTAGTTGGATAGGTGACCACCAATTTTGCCATGGGAACCTCCGATTCCCATCTAAGACCCTTATCTGGCAAATTTATTGATTTGTTGAATTTATGCCAGGGTTAAGTCTGACTGGGTCTTTAATTAGTTAACTTATCAAGGCCTTATTAAACTTCACCATAGTCTTATGAGATCCTTATTTGACAAAATCATGATTAATTAGTTTACTTGGTATCGTGACGAAGTCTGACTGGGCCCTTAAGTAATTACTTTGATCAAGCCCTTATTGAACTTCGCCATGGAAACCTAGAATTGCCTTATGAGACCCTTAGGTGGCAAAATTATTATTGATTTGTTAACTTGGCGCCGCGATTACGCCTGACTGGGCCCTTAAGTAATTACCTTGATCAAGCCCTTATTGAACTTCGCCATGGAAACCTAGAATTGCCTTATGAGACCCTTAGGTGGCAAAATTATTAATGATTTGTTAACTTGGCGCCGCGATTACGCCTGACTGGGCCCTCAAGTAATTACCTTCTTCAAGCCCTTATTGAACTTCGCCATGGAAACCTAGAATTGCCTTATGAGACCCTTAGGTGGCAAAATTATTATTGATTTGTTAACTTGGCCCCGCGATTACGCCTGACTGGGCCCTTAAGTGATTACCGTATCAAAACCTTCGCCATGGAAACTTAGAAATACCGTATCAGGACCCTAATTGGAAGTGATATAAAAATCCTTTTTAGGGTGTCCAGATTGAAGCTAGACAGGGCCCTAGTTTATCTTAGGGCATCCCTAACAATATTCTTCACGGGAATACAGAGGCCTAATTTTTTAAATTCGTAAATCATAGTTGATCGTGACCTCATTCGATTTTACGATCGATCCCTCTTGTAGAAAGAGAAAACGATGAGAAGCTACGAAGACGTCGGGTATGCGCCGTTCCAGCCGCAATTTCCTGGTCGACATCGGGTCCTATACCGGCGATAGCTTATCGAGGATTTTCCAATTAAGCCTAGTACCTTCAATGCCGGACCTGGGAGAATTGTGGCATATGAAGCTTTTGGTAAAACTTCGCTCGGGTAATTAAACTCAGCGTAATGAAACGAGAACAAAATTTAAACATCGCCCTTGACAACCCTTAACTTGACGAACAGGCCAACTTTCGATCAAATTTACCTTCAGCCACGCACAGACGGAAGAAACTTTTTATTGATGTATTAAAGCAGTATGAAGCAGAAAGGGATTTTCGAAACAACTTCGACGATCAGTAAACCATCTGTCGCGAGCATGAAAATATTAACTGTCATACTAAAACTGATCATCGACCAGTTTAACTTAAGGCGATTAACTTAAATATGACGAACTGATAGAATAAGAATAATGTTTCATTTATCAAATGTAATAATAATCGAGCGTTGGATAATCGGTAATAAATTATGTGAATAAATGTTGTTCTTTACAAATTTAGTGTGAGAAATTGTGTGCAAATTTAAAAGAATTGCAGGGACAACCATTTTCTTTTGAATACATTTTTTTAGTTTTATTCAGTTCCTGACGAAAGGTTAAGCAAAATTCCTTACCTACGATTTGTAATGTAGCTAAATAGTTTTCATAACCATCCATAAAAAATAAAACTTTTTATTGATGTATCAAAGCAATATAAACTAGTACGGGATTTTCGAAACAACTTAAACAATCAACTAAGATCATCGCTATCACCATCATATCAGGAGATCAATAAGGGGATTGACTTAATTATTACGAATTAATCGAATAAGAATAATGTTTTAATTGTCAAATACATTAATAACCTGACATGAGATGATCAGTAATTACTTACGTAAACGAATTTTGTTTCTTACAGAATTATGTTCCGCCATAACTAACCATTCCTTGGAAATACATTTCTTTAACGAAACCAATTTATGTTCAGCAACGTATTTTGTAATAACAGAGCTTTCATTTTATGAAAGATATTTATAAAGCTTTCGATTTCAACGTCATTTTTTTAATATCGAAAACGGTAAAGAATGTGGTTTAAAAAAAATCTTCCGTTACTTGTATGTGTGGAGTTGTTGTCCTACGAAATGAAAAATGTATTTATTATAACTGGAGCACGGATTGGACTATTGAAATGATAACTAGAACGTAAGTGAAGTGGAAGCTTCCCTTTAATAGTGGCGAATTTCGATGAAATTCGAAATATTTGCCACATTTAATCAGAGTTAATTTTTTTTTTTAAAATGGAAAACGTTATAACCACGATAACTCGTGCCAAATTCAATATAACAAACCAAACATTTTATATACATACACTTATATTAATGGTTGATTGGTACTGCATTTGAGCAAAAGCGACATAATCATTAAGAAAATAAAAAATGTTGACGAAGATCTGTTCCCTTCGTTTTAACTCTTGTAACTCTAGTACGATTCAAAGTTTTTCATTGAAAATCGATACAGGAGTAAAGTCGATACTATGAAGCTGCTGTAGTGAGATTTATTGAAATCTAGAGAGCGATTCAATTTGCATGAGAATTATTATTTATTTAAGCTTTGTGGATAGATGAAAAGTAATAAGGGAGCAATGGTCGAGTTTTTTCTTTGTTCATATATAGTAGTTCATACAATGATATGAGAAAATGGCGCAAAAAGTACGAGAAATAAAATATATATATTAAGGTGGCAAAAAAAAATTTTTTTTTTGGAAAAAAAAATTCTCGTATTGATGGAAAAGTTGAAATATATGCAGAAATACGTTTTGGTGAAAGGGGAGCTCTGTAGCTAATTTTTTAGAGGTCGCTCATGCGAGATTCATTTTAATTTAAAAAACAGTTAAGTTGACGGATAAATTATTGAACAATATTTCTTTTCATCAATTTCTTAATAAGATCTTGGAATTATTATAATAGCAAATTGATTTTTCCAGCACCTTCCACATTCTTGATTTTTTTGAAATTTTTGACACATGGAGAAGTGGTTGTAATTATTGGTAGCAACCTACCATGACCGATGGTAAGGTTCATTGAATAAATTTTTCAAAAATGAATACTATTCTGTAAATTTAATATATTCTCCACGTTTTAATGGAAATTGAAATACAAATCTCGCCTGAGCGACCTCTAAAAAATTAGCTACAGAGCCTCCCTTCCAAAGAAATGTATTTCTGCATGCATGTCGACTTTTCAATTAACAGTCGAGAGAATTTAAAAAAAAGAAAATTTTTTTTGGGACACCCTAATATATATTGTTGATGAAACTTTTTCGCGACGAGTGTGAGTTTGCAGCACGAGCTGAAGGCGAGTGTTGTTATCACACGAGATCAGAAAAAGTTTCTCGCACGAGTATCGTATACAATTTTATGCCACTAGTGCGAGAAGTGCCTGTTTCACGCACGCAAGCGAAGCGAAGTGTATAAGTGAAGTACACGCACACTTCGCTTCGCTTGCGTGCGTGAAGTACGCGCACACTGTGGTATAAACTATTTAATGGTCAAAATAGGAGTGTTTTTTTATCATCAATGCTTCAATGAACACTTGGAGAAACGATTAATAATAAAGTCTTTCGTTCTCAAATCAAACCGGCTGAAAACATTAAAGACATTTTAAATGCATCGACATAGTATCGCTCGTCGTTTGACTATGCAGGCCTATTAAAGAGCCTTCAATTTCGTTCCTCCGCGCCATCATAATACTTTCATCGAGCGTGAGGGAGGAAGCCGTCTGTTGTTCGATCGGGCTCGTAGCGTTCAAGGCTGTCCGACTAATTGGAACTTGGTACAACGTTGCTATACGTTGTCAAAGCACTGTTCATCGAACGCCGAATGCATGACATAGAGACGAAAATTATATAGAAATTAGCGACGAAGTGATTAAAAATAATTCCTTAGAATACAAAAAAATTGCTTCTTCAAATCGGGAGTTCGTAAAACGATTAACCCTCCAAAAAAAAAACCCTAACGGGTAAATATTGGGTCAAGTATATTAACGCGACTGGCATTTTGCCCCAAAAAGCGCAGTGGTTAAAAAAACTTCAGTGATATGCTGAATATATGTCAATTTCAATGTCAAGTACATTGATGTAGTGTTGCAAGTATCATTGATTATTGAAAAATATAATTAAATAAAATAAAAAATAATTTAGTATTTTTATTGCAAAAAAATTAGGCCCCAGTACTTGGCGAATTTGTAAAATGTAAGATGTTGATATACAAAATAAGGAATGATTTCTTATAAAATTGTAAACCCTCTTTTAAATGGATGAATTTCTTGTTTCCATGGAGTGAAAAAAATCGGACGAATAAAAAATGATTTCTTGAATAATTACGAGCATGCATAACTATGCTGATTTTTTTGTGAAATTTCTAAACTTGTCAAAATTGCTCGAGACAATCCTTAACACGCACAAGACGCGCAACAGCAGTGGAAAAAAAATCTATTTCTTTCACAGCATATCGACGAGACTGGAAGCGTCGGTAGGTCATCAAGCGAACGCAATCATTCTGCCACTCATCGCAAGTTACAAGCAGCCGGCCGCACACGGCTCGTTCTTTTGGACGCGTTGCCTTTTCATCTGTTTTCGCCTTTTCTTCTCCTTCTTTCAATTTGATCAGACCCGTAGAATGACTAGGGGTGTTTCTATTCTGCCATAGGGATAAACGTGTTGGCCAACGTTTCCAATGTAGCGATTATTTCTGGTTCACTACTACTACTCCTAAAATGAGGAAGAAATTGGTTGCTCAGGAAAATCTGTCAGACGCAGGCTGCTAAACTAATGTACAGTTACAAGGATTGTTAGAATCGATCCATCATCTCATAAAAAAATTTCGTAAAATTAATTGCTTACAGCGTTTATGAGAAAAAGGAAAACGTTATTTTCAAATTTAAACGTTTCCAGAATAAATTTTAAACAGAAAGAATTTTTTTTTGCAGAATAGAACTTTTCACATTGTCTACTCATAATGTTTTTACTATTCACGAAACCTCCTTTACGAGAAAACAATTTGCAAGGTTCAACTTTGCAGGTTCGTTTATATTTTTGATTTTCGTACACCCAGAGAAATCAGTCTGAAGAGTTTGTTTGAATTAATTATGAGATGTATTTCGAATAAAAAAAGTTTATTCAGATCAAATAGAGTCTAATTCGATAAAATGAAATTTCATTTAGATCAAATAGAGTCTATTCCGATTGAAGAAAATCCTATTAGGCCGTCCATTGAATAAATAATCAATTTAATGGTCGGCCTAATAGAATTTTATCCAACCGAAATAGAGTGTATTTGATCTAAATAATATTTCGTCCGATTTTAGTAGACTCTATTTGATTGAAATAAAATGTTATCTATTCCAAGTAATCCTCCTTATTGATTCAAATAAACTTATCAAACCTATTTCTCTGGGTGTAATATACGTTTTTAATTAAGATGAAAGATTTGAAAGATATTATGAATTCGTTCTTATATGTTCCACAGGAATTCAACCACGTGCATTTTAAAAATCTTGCAGTAACAGCAAAATTATATAAAAAATAAATACCTGATGATGGATTTTTTTTTCACAAAAATTGAAAAATTATTAAAACTGTCTAGGCGAGTCTACAATGGCACAATCATTTCGTAAATATTGACATAAACTTGTTATTTATTGTTCGAATAAATATTTCCGTTGTTTAATATTATTCTTTGTCTCTTCTCCCCTAGTTTTCACACCAACGAATTATTTCGATATTTCTTTCTGTTGCTGGACGTCACGAAGGTAAATAAGAACAATGGCAATTTTGTTGTGGTCGAGCAATTTTCTCAAGTTCTACCACTAGAATCAGGTGAGATGTGGGTCTACTGCCGCACCCTCATGGTTCGGTGTAAGTCTTGTACACGAAACCCGTAGTCTCCTAATTTGAGACAATAACTTCTGAATTTTCTTACTTCCACGTAACCTAACGCAAAACATTGTTCAGAGAATACGATGCTTCTACTGCTAATTAAAGTACATAACGTAGTGGACTTGTTAAGGTTCTTTTCGCAGCCAAGAAAAAAACAAGGAGAAACTGCAACTGTAATTAATGGGACACACGTTGGATGATGAGATGAGATTTACAAAAACCATTATTAAATAGAGAAAATATATATCAGAATTTCTCAACGATATTTCCGTCGTCCATTAATTATTATGCCAGTACAAAACTTTTCTAGCCCTTTAAATATTATTTCTTCCACTCAGTGCGAGAAACGCAGTTTCACGCACGATTCGCGTAAATCCTCACTTTGACATCTTGTGAAATCAAGTTTCAGACGATATTCGTGCAATAAAAATGATTGCAACACTCATTTTCGGCTCTCGCTGCAAGCTCAAACTTATTAGAAAAAGTTTTATCGCACTAGTATCGTAACATATTATTTTTCCACGCAAATAATATTTCTTTATCGTTTTTGGACATAATACTACAGGTTATATAAAATTAAGAGCAAAATAGATAATGTCCGAATGTACTTAAAAAAATACATAGTAATAATCAAAAGTGCCTGTAATGGCGAATAATGCCGCGTTGTATGTTACAAAATAGTATATTACGATACGAGTGCTATGAAACTTTTTTTGACGAGGGTGGGTTTGCAGTACGAACCGAAGGCAAGTGTTGCAATCAAACGACTTGAGAAAAAGTTTCTCGCACGAATTTCGTATACAATTTTATTTCATTAGTGCGAAAAGTGCGATTTCTCGCGCGCGGAGCGAAGCGTGTGAGAAGTAGGCATTTCTTACACGGATTTGCATAATGTATCATTATTACAATTCCTCAACAAAAATATGTTTTGTTTTCTCACAGCGGCAACTTTCGTTTTAAGGAGGAAAAAAAAGGGAGACATATTCTCAAAACAATGACGAGAAAAAAAGTCTAGAAAAAAATGTCGAACGTTTATCTGTATGTGCTAGGTGAAAGACAAATGGATAAATCTCTTATAACGAGAGGTAAAGCTTGTGAATTCAACTGAAATTTGTTTTTTCCTTTACATTTTCATTTTTCAAATGCATACTTAGTAAACACATTTCATTACGGCAACATAACATGGAAGTTACATATAATGTAACAAAGTTATTCTTGTGATATGTTGCGATTATATAACATCGTCCTAGCATGTGATTTCATCGTTGTTATATGCGGGGAATATAACTATTATGTTAAAATTTTGATTGTAATATAAATTAAATGTACCGGTAATACATCAACGTAATATAGCAATGTTATATTGTCAAGTCAGAATTTGACCTGCATGTAAAGACCAGGCAATATTACCCGTCATTTTCTTGCATGGCCGCAATATAATTGTGTTTAACGGATATTCATACATAAATAAAACTACGATTAAGGTTAGTCGTGTTAAGTTAATCCGCAACCGACAATAGGAGTCAAAATATATAGATTTGTTATTCAGTTTCCGCAAAGCTTTCTCTATGAAGCAAGAATCAATCAACCCAATTCCTCAGAAGCGACGATTTATGAAATCGAAATAAAGGTAAAGAAGCAAGGTTACATTTTACGTTATTTTTTTTCGTGAAAGTTACCATGTAAACGGTTCTTATCGCCTTCTCATCCCTTGTCCCTGTTCGTCTTTATGTCATATTAAAACATGTACGAATACATCAATAGATGCTGCAAGCATCAGCATAATATAAAAAAGAAAAGCGATAAGGGTACATGGAGGATTTTCCGGGTTGAGAGTTATCGAGGATTATGGATCCCTAGAAGTCAAGAGCTTCGGTCTACTCGTAAAAAAAACTCTGGGAGAAGGCCAAGGGACTGAGATATTAAAATCGCTCTGGAAAATACGATGTCTACCGTGACTAATGCATCGTAAAACTTGTGTCGTTGGACATATTTTCTTGAGATGGAATAAAACAACAATTCTGGTACTCTCGAAGAGCTTAACAAACGTATATTGCTTTGCACAGTCTGGAGCCTGTACAAGAGACCATTAGGTCTTCAAGGACTCTTCTCTCCGTTAGTCACTCGCAATTCGAGTGGGACTGACGAAGGAGGTTCCAGACAGTCTGGGACCGATGCTATATTCCCGCTGCTGAGAAAAGTATTGAAAAATCGATCAGCCAAGTCTCATCGTCCTAGACACGAAACTTTCAATTGCTATCTATAGCATCTCCACCAGACATAAGTTGATGGCTTTACAGCTTATCTGAAAAACAAAGCTCTACTCAAAAGCTTAAACACAATACGACTCTATCGAATGAATACTCGAAACAGTTTAAAAGTGATGATCTTAAAATAATGTATCAAAGATATTGCCACAAAATTTTTATCAAAGTATGTTAGTGACATGGGCGTTAAAAAAAAATAATTGTGGACATTTTCACATGAGGTTTTTTCAGATGATGCTTAAATGTTACTTTCCGTAATCAGCAAATAATTTCCGATTGAATGGATCTGCAAAATGTAATAAAAGAGATTTCTTCATTTTCGTAGCCCCCAAAATTGAGAATTGTGAAATCCGGAATTTTCAATTCGTGATAACTTTCTATTTGGACGACCGATTTTCAGTTTTCCTTTATATTAGTACACCCTCACCGAAACGTAGAGAATGACAGTCTCATAACTCATAACTTTATAATATCTCATTTTTTCCGCTCGTGAAACGACTTTGAGAGTTGAATGAAATTAAGGGAAAAGCATGGGCATAGTATTATGACGGCTTTTCCGTTGATCCTGAACTTCTTCAGAATTTTTCGAGACATTTAAAAATTTTCGAAAAATTGGTCGAATAAAAAAAATTCAAAAATGTTTAAAAAAATAAAGTGTTGAATATAATGATAACATGGTCATTGAAATTTGTGTACAAAGTACAACTACTGGACGTACAACTTGGCAGTATTTGGATTTTTCCCGCTTTTGTGAGCCTCAAAAAAAAACATTCAAAGTAATTGTGCCAAAACTCCCATGTTATTTGAATGGAAAAATGTTGGTGCTTATAGGCACGTTTTCTCGTACAGATAGAGCTCTCAAATTTTAACCAGATTAAAAAAAAAAATTATTTCGAACAAAATGAAGGGGCGTCTCGGACAAAATCGCTCAACATGGAAATTAACGACCACTCTAATCCATACACTATTCGTTTTAAAACGGAAATATTTTCACTTGGGCTAAAGGACTCCGGTCGATGGCCTATTGGTTGGATAAAACATTAACCGAAGGATCGATATTGGATCGTGAACTATTGTAAACCTACATGTATTTTCAACCAATAAATTTCTTGTACTATTACTGCTATTTTCACTGACAACGTAGAAATTCAATCAAAGAACCTGGGAAACATTAGAAAATTGATTTCTCAATGTTTTCCACTTTAAATTCTTGAGATATATCGAGCAAGGAAAATTGTACGTGATCAATGAACCAGAAATGGCGATAAACTATCTTGACGGCCTTACCTTCTGCAGTGTATAGGTGCAACGGGCCAACTTCTTCGTGTTCTGAGAATGATGGCTTGGGGTCTGACGTGTCCTACGACGGGTGCGGAAGTCCGACCCTGATTTCTCTTTCCCCAGAGATGGCTCGCACCACCTCCAGTCCCAGGTCCAGGCATCCCAGGATGTGGACCACTTTCGCTGCACGCACGTCGCGAGAACATTTCGCGTTTTCTTTCGTCGCACTTCATCATTTTCCTCGGGGCTTTATCGAATTAAAGAACAAACTCTAGTACGTCACTATATTCCCTTTATCGGCGACTTTCTATCTTCTATCGTGTTCGTCGTCCGCCTTCGGCTATTCCTTCGATTTTTATTACTCCAATATAAGATAGAAAAATCAATATAAAACGTGAGATTGTATTTTTATTCGACACACGATTATTATTATTATTATTATTAGGTATTAAATTACAGCGAAGAAAAAAATAATTCACTGTATAAAGTTAATAGTATGAACTAAATATAATTTTACGAATGTTTATTGTATAGTTGGTGGTTTTTTAACACGAGATTCTGGTTGTTACCACTAATATTCGTAGCTATCATAGGCCTTGCCGAATTCCAACTTGATTACCCGTAGGCCAGATTATTTATTCAATATTACTCGTGCGCATTGAAGTTTTATGAGTTCTTCAAACGACTTTTGGACAACCGTCCAAGTTGTATAATCCGTTACGAAGAGCTTCAAAGTGAGATAGAAAATAGCGAAGCGTCGGCTGAATTTTTACAAGTCAATTATAAGTCCTGAGGTACGTCAGAACAAAGTTTAAACCCGACAACAACGTCCCACGCACATGAAACTTTAGAATTACTCGCGTCAACTTAACGACACGAAATGTTCGCTGATGTGGATCCCGTCCACACAGAAACACCTATACGTATACACGGAATAATATACCAGAGCTCCGTATTGCGGCAAACCCTTCCACGGCTTCGGACAATAATTATAAGCTCCAAGATAGCCACCAGAATTATGCCTATTAACCCTTCAGGGAAAGCTGGAAATTATTAATCCTCCAGAGCTTTCTGAAAGACGTCGCAGCGCCTTGTGGTTTCCGTCCAGTCAATGTCACCCTAAGAACAAAAGCTGTAAGCGCATTCACGAGTATCGACTGAGGTTCGCTCTTTCAGATTGGCCACCATTCCTATCGCTTCTCTGATTGGTGACTTCCGAATAGAATTTCAAGCTGAGTTTTCGTATAACTCAGCTCAATCACTTTCTTGTTCTTTTGTTCCGACCATTCGGACTTCGAAGGCATGGGTTATGACTGAGTGTTCTTTTTTAACCTCTCTCGTCTTCAATATAACCGTTAATTCCTACGGAATGCTCGCCAATTCTACAGTTTATGATAATTAATAACCTCCAAAATAGTCACTCGAGTTATATTCCTTGGATCTTAAGGGAATGCTGAAAATGTATCATTCTACAGAACTTCCCGATAGGCGTAGTAACGCCTTGTGTTGATGTTCCAGTCAATGTCAATTCAAGCATTAAGACTGTAAACGTATTCATGAGTGTTGTCCAAGGCGAGCCCTTTGAAATGGATATCCAAGGCGATCGCTCCTCTGATTGGCCACCTTGAGATTGAATCTCAAGCCAGCTTCCCCAATTCCGCAGCTTAATCGCTTTCAGGAGAATGATAATTTATCGGAGAGTTTGTGCCAACCCTTTAGACAGTATATATTGCCTCGAAGCTTCTTCTTGAAGAGGCCAAATCGTGGATTGCTTAGTGAGAGTCCTCTTCTCACTCTGACCACCACCGCCTCTAATACAACCGACAATTCTCGCGTTGCCGGGGCTGTTAACCCTTGGATCGATACCAACGACTCCGAGTAGCAACTCGCACGCTATCCGCTTTTCTCTTCTACTGCCACTCGTTATTTTCAACGATTTCCATCGTTTTCAGCGCACGACGATCGATTGGTCCAAATACATGGTAAATTGTCTTGCTAACACTGTCATCCATAGATTTGAATTGGCATTTGGAACTATATGATGGGCTGCACTATCATTTGTAGATCAATCGTCGGCCACTTCAGTCAGTCTAGAAAAATTGTCGAAATGTCAGTTATTCCTTTGATGATGACAGTTTTGATCCGGAAGTCGTGATTTGCAGCGTTGAAGGTTGACGCATCGATCCGTCGCTCTGATACATTTTTGCCTTTATTTTCAGGCAATCAGAATGTATTTTATCATCCTCCAAATGTCACAAAAATTCTGCAATGCGTAGCGACATCAACGCAAGTGATAAATTTATAACGGCAACACGTAATTCGAGAACAAACAGTTGGAATATATGAAATCTTTCCGGTGGAGTTTTGTTGTGGACATTTGGTTGAACGGGGATATCTGAAAACGGAACAAACACAGAAAGCTTTGAAGGAATTTGCTCGTTAAACTTTTCGCATCTGAATCGCACGAAATCTTGAATGCTCGTCATACTTGTTTGCATTACCTTTCGATGCTTTGGTCTGTACAATTCGCAATTGAGCACGAACTTTAGTTTGAGTATTGCTTCGGTGGTTCGATATCGGAGCAAAATATTGAGAGGTTTTTGAGGAAGTTTGAAGTTGTTCTTGAGAACTTAAGGTTTACGCTTCAATGTGTCACGAATTTGGTTTGTAAACAGCTGGAGATGATTTTTTTCCTGCTGAAAGCTCTATTTTACATAAAAATTCTAGTAGCAAACTTCACCATTACATGAATTCTCGAACCCCTATTTTATGCAAGTTCCTCCCCGCAGAACTTTTCAACCCACTTCGCTTTTCCTTCTCTACCATTATGTACGCGAGGGGACAATACTAAAATGTCAGTCGCTTGGGGGATAAAGAGACATTTTTCATATATACGTCGTTTTACGTAAATCAAGCAAATCTTTGATACCTTATATTTTTTATTATTTAAAACAGTAGGCGTAGCGGATATTCGATAACGAAATCATCTTTCACTGAAATGGCTCGAACTTTTGTACAACAGACTTGCAGCTGCATTTGAACTTTTTAGACTTATTTTTTAATTCACTCTATATCTGTATGTACTCTACTTGGAACAAATAATTCCAAAGACAATTGTTTGTTGAACGTATAAGAGTTTTAATGAAAACAAAAATAGAAAATATCTCAATTAAAATTAATGTACAGTTTTCCACGAATACGGATAATTATATTCAGTGTATAACCCTTTTGTCAATATTTAAAATAAATCAAACTGTTTTTTTTCCCTGTCTTGAAAATGAACGAGCTACTTACGACCTTATAGTCCCGTAGTTGAAAAGAATCAATTGACCGTTATAATAATGCCTGGATACCAAGGTTGAGTTTATTTTTCGATATTTATGAGCAGACGAATTATTGCAAAAATCATATAATTTCTTCTGCCATTTAAAAAATAGTGTCCTGGCCACAAAATAGTACATTACGTTACAAGGGAGGAAAGTCCCAGATTTCCAGAGGAAGTGAAAATCGGCTCCCCTCCGTGTAGCGTACGATACTTTTTTTAACGCAATGCAGTAAACGAATGTTGAATAGACGTAAATTCCTAAATGATTGTGAAACGGGGTCCAGGAGCTGAGCCCCGGCGGGATCCAGGGGCGGAGCCCTGGTGGGTCCCAGGGGCGAAGCCCCAGTGGGGGATTGGGGAGCGAAGACCCCCCACTGCACAACACAAAAATTCTAATTGAAAAAAATGAAACAAAGAAAAAACACAGAAGGATACCCAATATAAAAAACCAGTAAATACAAAAAAGTAGGAAAAAAAAAACAGAAAATACTGAAACTAACAACAAAAAACAGAGAATAAAAAAAAAAACAAACAAAAAACAGAGAATAAAAAAAACAAACAAAAAACAGAGAATAAAAAAAAACAAACAAAAAACAGAGAATAAAAAAAAAACAAACAGAAAACAGAAAATATTCAAAACACCAACAAAAAAGTCAGAATACAAAAAAAAATAGTGCATATAAAAAATACAAAAACGAGACGTGGTGCCTGTGAGGACCAAAATTTCATTACATCCCTAGGGAGGTAATCAGAGGGACTAATGAACTGCGCAAGGACAGTGCGCATGCGCGGCCGGTTACGCATGCACATTGGTCGGCGGCCAAAAATCAGCCACTTTCAACCCTATTCGCATGCGACGAATGAGGTTATTTCGACGTAGTTGGGAAAAAAAATATTATCAACGGTTTTCATCATAGCCATCGCTAGTAAAACGGAAGCAATATTCTATGAGACTAACAAAATGTTCGTAACAAAAAAAGTGTAATATTGCAGCTTAGGAAAAACACTGAGTCAGTGTTTACAATGACTTACTGCCTCCCGTTCCGAATTATCTTTGACGAGCTAGGGAGTTTCTTTCCCAACGGCGCAATAAAAAATCTCATGGAATAATTAAGTGGATAAGCATGCATGTTCATTTTTCACCGACATTTTGCTCGCAGTAGCTCGCTCCAACAGGGAGAACGATATAGAAGCACCAGTAAACGCGGCAGCAACTACATTACCGTCACAGTGACGGTAGTACGTGGTAAAATGTACGTGCGCTAGCTCACAGGTTTTTTCCAGCTTCGAACGCACGTTAGCATTGCAAAGCAGACGATACCTTCGTTACAAAAACGCAGTGCAGCTTTGTTCAAAGCACTCGCAATTCATGTTTCGGATGTCTTTCAAAAAAAGTCCTCATGCGTTTATGTTTTTTTTGTATGTCACTTATTCATAACGAATAAATGTGGAATTCAGGCACGAGATAGAAAGTCTATTGAAATAGTATAAAAAGCGCTTTCCATAAAAAAATCATTTTATTTTTTTAGTACTTACATATTCATGTCATATATTTTACCCTACAATGTAATTTCTCACAAAGAAGATGTTAAATAGTGAATTATTCAGATGCCTCGGTGTCCTACACGAAATGTTCTATCGGCAACAATGGTTCAGAATCTGATAATGTATGAACGTAGCAACTGGACATTACGCATCACAATGGCGAATAATTAATTATGGAAGAATTGCGGCCCTTAATATTGCCTATTAGCAATTACACGAAGAAAAGACTGCGAGATTAATTCAACGCATATTTTGTGTTTTTTTTTATTACGACTATTACGATTTTTATTTGTTCTCTGTTATTGAATCGGTATATTCTCATCCAGATATTTACAATTGTCCGAGATGTCGAAAAAAGTGGTTGGGAGAAATATCTTAATGGAGTAGAACTTGTATAATATTTTCATCAGCATTTACCATGATTACTAAATCAATTAACCTACATCGTCATAGAAGATAAAAAGTCTTGGAAAAAATGGTAATTTAAAAAATGAGGAAGTAATGTACGAAATTCTTTCTGCATCTTTTTTTAATCGCTATTTAATGGTAATTTATTGTGAGCAATCTAGACTTGAAGACCCTCTAAATTTGTTATAAATTTTTCTGTTGAACGAGCTTATCAAAAATTTTAAGTGACGAAATTAATTGAGACAAATTGGATCTAAAGCAACTCGAGAAACTTGAGGTTGGAGTTATTTTTCTGGAAGAAGATTGGCACATTATAGTACCAAGCGGTATGATTTCAAATTGCGGGAGTTCAACCAAGCGCACTGCTTAAATGAACCACTCGAGTGGGTAGCATCGAATCTGGAAGAAATAAGGGACGTCACCGGAACGATGCGAAAAATCCTCAAGGGAACATAAGGGTAACGTTATAACAAGTGCATGTGGCGATGCGGCTGTGTCGCAAATCCTGGGAGACTTTATAAGAGCGACTTGCCCTGACGCACTTTCCCTCGAAAGTTTGGAAAGAACTACCATATATAAGCTGAGGCTCAAAGCACCCCTCGTCGAATCCTCAGGAGGAACGAACGGAGACTTGATGTCGTTGAAACTTTTCAAGGAAATAGAGTACCTATCCTGACAACCAAGTGACTGCTATAGCATCTACACGGTTTTGTATACCCCAAAAACATAACACGACGTTGTGACTCTATATACCCAATGCAAAATATTTCTCAAATGATCTTTCTGTGTTTTCATTTTTACCAATGATGAGACTCTCTAATAGGGGATGCTAAGATATGGCTATACAAGGACCCTGAATAATGTCCTTTGCATCATTCTTCCTCTACGACTTATCTGCACTTTAAGAGTGGAGCAGAAAAAGTGTTTGGAAACTCTGGACTGATCGGAATCGTTGTTGTCCCACTACTTTACAGCTCAGAACATATGTCTCTTCGTTGAATGAATAACTGCTGTTTTTCCAATATTCCACTTTAAAAAATTAACAACCGTTTTATGTGAAACAAAAAAAAACGATTATTACAACTCAGATTCCAGAAATTCAAAATGGCGAATCCAACATGGCAAAATAAAATGAAAAACTTTACTTGATGTTCATCAAAATCTGTTCTGAAGTTTTTTGAGGTTGCTGAATATGAATCTGGAATCAAAGTTCAAAATGGTCGATGCAAGATGGTGGATGAGAATGCAAAAAGAGACTTGAGTTACATGAAAATCAGTAATTGAGGGTTTCCGAGGTTGCTGAATATAGAAGTGAATTCAAAATTAAAAGATTCAAAATGACTGGTCAAGAGGCACAATTATGGTTCAAAAATTTAAAAAGCGACTGGATATGAATAACAATCAATACTCGGGAGATTGTAATATTGCTGAACATAAATCTGTAAAATGAGCAGTAATTTAAACAAAAATGAGTACTCGCTGATTCCTGAGTTCGGTGATTAAGAATTTACAGTAAAACCCCGGTTACACTGAGAGAAATAGATACTAAGATTTTTAATATCCGATATACTAGATATTATATACTACCGGGTAGTATTCGGATAGTACCGTGTATTGTGTGTATTGTAAGGGTTTATTATACAGAATGTACTTGGTACAATCAGATATTAACCATTACTATGATTATACTAACTGTTGCACTCCAGAGAGTGATCCCTATACGAAGCATCCAATATGCTATTCGATAGTATATTTTTACTATCGCGTAGTATCTATTTCTCTCAGTGTATCCGAGATAATTTAGGGAGGACGTACTTCGGATAAGTAAAAACTCAGATAATACGGAAACACACACAACTCAGAAACTCTTATTTTTTATATCAATTTGAAATAGTAACAAATAAAAATTTGTAATCATGTCTCAAACATACGTTAATCCTAACAAACGTAAGTACGTACGTTAATCTTTGGAGAAGCAGAGAGTTAGTACTTGGTATTAGCGTGAATTAAGAAAATCAGTAGTACAAGGCTGCCTCAACCTGCCCATTCGTTCTTCAGCTGCAATATCCCGCCATCGTTTTATCAGTAACAGGTCACTCGCTGTAGTTTCCGACTGTTCCTCGTCATATTTGAGAGCTAATTCAAGCGCGTTTAGACCTTCTTCGTGTTCAATTCGCGGGCTTTCTTCTGATTCGTCGTCTTTTATCCGAGAAACACAACAAACTTGTTGCAACATGTTTATGCGCGTATAAGCAACAATGTAGCGACGCGGACGACTCAGCGCATTCAGCATAGTCGTAGCTGCTTTACCCATTTCATCCGAATTTTTCCGTATTATCCGAGTCCCCATCTCGGTTAAAGCTCGGATAACGCGAAACCTCGGTTAATCGAAGTTTTACTGTAAACCCAAAATTCAGAAATTCAAAATGAGCGATTCCATGTTGCGAATTCCCATACAAAAAGTGACATCATTCCCAAAAAACTGAAATAATCATTTCTACATATATCTACCCCTTTTTCAATAACTATGATTTTTCATCATAATTAAAAAATAACAATACATCCTTGATCCCAATCCCTACAATATAGGGACATGACTCGACACATGAGCACTGATGGCTTAAAGCGAACTTCAAGCAAACTCCATACAAGCGAAATCTTAGCAAACCACCCCCTCGGCTATATATTACAAAAATATTACTCAAATGACGTCTCGTATTTTCGTTTCTACTGCCGGTGAGACACTCTGATAGAGGCTGTTAAAAATAGCTACCTCACCGAGTTATATTCACACTTCGGAAGTTGCCATAGAATCGAGACAGGAAAGGCGTTCGGAAACTCTACTTCACCCGGTTCGCCTCTGCTCGATGTCGTTTCGTCTAGCAGCTAGCTTCATTCGGGCGAGAAACGAGACAACGTCGGCTTCGATGCCAGTAACAGCCTCGAGTTTCTGAACTCCGACAAGCTAACAAATTTACGAGGGTGATTGCGACACGCGCTTTCAAAGTGGGCTACGTGCTGTGCGCGCGACTCTGCATCACTAAGGTATACAACAACACTGCACCCCTTTCATTTTCTCCATGGCTTTCTCTCGCCCTTTCCGGTTACCTGACAATGTCCCAGCTATCCACACCCATCATGCTTCTCAAACACGTGCACACGTGGTGTGGTTACGTTAGTTGTTGCGTACGTTCGAAGCTACAGTCAGCAACCTCGAAATTCTCTGGGGACATCGTAAATAGGATCAAGACAGAAGGTGTAAGTTCCCAGATCGCAGGTTAAGCTCATTCGTCAGAGAAAGACGAAATTCCGCCTTGCTCTCCCTTGTACGTGTGTTGCCCTTAAGCACAAAACTGAGGTAAATTATGGCGGGTGTCAGTGACGATTATGGGGTCGCTTTTTCCTCACCGGTTGCGTCGCAAACAACACAGATGTCAAGTCACGATTCTCTGGACTCCATCACATTGCATTTATTTTATGGGATGGTAGACGTTAGAATTGTTGTGAAGACAAGGGTGGAATTTAATGAATTATAATATAGAAGTTATTATATACACCGTGGAAGCGGATTAACTGTCGACCTTGAGAAAGGTTTCTTGTATTATTTTGTAAATTTGTTTTATGGCGATGATATTCATGATCTGTGGATAATGTGTATTGGGAACTAAATGTAATCAATAATTGGAAAATTAAATGCTTAGGGAGATTATCATATTTTTATTGATTATTTATAATACTTCATTGTCATTATATCTCAAGTTTCGATGAAACTCGAAAAAATAGTTACATTGTTAAATTCGAACATTGAAAAAGTAGTTTTTAAAATTGATTTACTTAGTAAATGACCAGCCGATTCTTCATTTACATTTTATTTAATTCAAGTAAATTTATTGAAACGGTTTGGTACTTTTTCCCGCTTGAAATGAGAAACGAGATGTTGTTTCTCTGGATTTTCGAAACGACTATCGCCTGATGGCAGATCAATATGTGCACGTCTACATAAATCATATTGCCTTAACTGCAATACACGATGTCCCGTTCGTTCGACGTTGTACAAGAGACAGGAAAGACTCGGATTCCACTAGCTTTGGAGTTTATCCCGCAGACACGTCCGAGAAGAAGCAGCAAAGGTACGAAAGTGACTGAAAGCTTTATCAAGTCAGAAACCTCGACGGAATATCGATAACCGACAGGGTTACCATAACTTTGTTTGGATGTTACGGAAGCGTTCACATACATGAACACATCGTGGATAAAGCCATAATGTACATAGAAGCCACGAGTACAAAGCGTTTTAGACATGGAGCGAAGGATAGGCCCGCCGAATCTTGAGAAGATGATCCAAGATGCCAAGATAAGATACTCTCCGACAAAATCATAAACAATACAATGTACCGGTGAAAGCTGTCACGGGTGAGTCTGTATAGTCTGCTCAAAGCCCATCGTGGGTAAGAATGTGTAACACATACATTCCCAAACGAAAATTTGATCCGACACATTTCGAGTATAATGTAAAAAAGTAGCGGGTTATTTTATCTTTGGCACTTACAGCTTTTAAATTTAAACTATAAATGGAATCTATTCGCTATTCGTATGTGCCGACATATTTTTGTTATGCGCTGAAAAAGGGTAACACCCAAAAATATAATTTGCCAAAATATCTGTAACAAAAATTTCCCAGGAAATGATCCTAACGAAAAACATCCGCCGCCAAAATATCGTGAGCTGAAAATATCTGGCGGCAAAAATGTCCTTACGCAAAAATATTCTGTGCTGAAAATATTCGCGAAACAGTATATAATGCTCAAAAAGAATAGAATAAAAATAATCGCACAAATAAATAAACATTATGGGACCGGGGCGTAGGCGCGCGAATGGGTTAAAGGGGGTGCAGGGGGCGACGACCCCGGCGGTGGATTGGAGGGGGGGGGGGGGGGCGAAGCTTTCCACCAATACAAAATTATAAATTATTAGAAACGAATTACCGAAATTACAATATTGACTGTTTTAATACTGAATAAAATGATTCAAAATTATAAATTATATTGGAAACGAATTACCGAAATTACAATATTAATTGTAAATGAAATGATACAAAAATGTAACCGATATCGGACCTATTGCAATCGAATTTTGGAATTTTTTCCAATTATGTTCCGTTGTGTTATTGTCTGTAAATGTTATTGTTATTGAAATAACTGTAATATTTTGCGATTCTAAATTAAAAAGCATATATTCATTGAATGTTTTGAGTGTTTCCTTGTACACTTGATTGGGGATTTTTTGTGCCAAGGATATTCTTAATCGTGCATATTATTGACACAGGACATTTTTTCAGAGGATATTTTTGTCCAGGACATAATGATGAGGATCAAATTGGGTGCAGCCTGAAAAAGAAGGTTCTCTTCACCCAAGTTCTGCTAGCCCTCAAAACCTCTGTTATCCCTAAGGCGCACTTCTATCTCTTCAGACTGCCCGGTTTTCTCGTCCTGTTTTTCGGGATTTTCTATTTCTGGAGAACCTTCCTGTCCCTCAAGATCTCTCATGTCACTTATCAATATCTCTTATGCTCTTCGACATCCCTCCTCTTGTCGATCGATATCCCTCATGACCCTCGAGATCCCTTCCCTTATCCATCGATTACCATTATGTCTCTCGAGATCACTCCTCTTATCCATTAATATCTCTCACATCCCTCGAGTTCCCTCCTCTTCTTCATCGATATCCCTCATGACTCTCGAGATCCCTCCTCGTATTCATCGATATCCCTCGAGCCCTTAATATCTCTCAAGCCGCACAAGTTCCGTCTTGTCACGCGAAACCTTTCCTATCCCTCGAAATTCATCATACTCCGCGAGAACTCTTATATCCCCCGACAAGACTCATATCGATCACAATCCCTTGAGATCCTTGAAGAAACTTTGAGATCTCTCATGTTCCCCAAGAACCCTCGGAACCCTTATGTCTCTCGAAAACCCTCATATCCCTTGGGATCCGTAATTTCTTTCGAGTTTCCTCATATCCCTCGAGATCCCTTACAATATTTGTAATTTTTCCTTTCCTGTGGAATCTCATCTACCCCTCGAAAACTATTCTATTCTTCGAGACCAACCCCTCGAGGGTCTCGAGACCCCTCCGACTGCTTCCAATTATTCCCATCTGCCGGCCCGTATCTCCCAAAATTTCCGGCTCTCGGACACTTAGAATAGATGTCTGTCAGCTTGACAGCATAGTTTTTGGTTCATTAAGTAAAATATCAAGTAAATGTTTCTTTACAGGTAATGAACTGTTCTCTATAAAATTTAACTGCACTATCTCATTGAAATCAAATAGATATTTCGTTGAAATTAATGAAAAAAAGAATCAAACCACCCATTTCTTTGCCATCAATGAAATCTTTTCTCTCAGTGTAGTTTGCACAAATACAAAATAAGCATTTTTTCCCTCCCCTTTTGGACATGCTCCGGCAATGCATCTATTTAGATGCCTTGATCCGGTGAATGTTGATTTTGTTTTGTGTTATTGTCCTAAATTGATGTCCATATGGGGAATATGCTTCTTTTTTTCGAGGCCAGGACTTCGGGCCAAAGCGTGTATCTGTTATGTTGATTTATTTGTGTTTATGCAGTAAAATCGTTAATACTTTGGCCGGAGAAGCCGGCCTCAATTGAAATTTGTTATCATGTCTAATAAATATTCTGAAGATGACTCCGATCGGAGTCAAAACGTAAAGGAAGTTTAATACTATCTTCAAGGCCGCTTGAAGCCGCAACACTATAACATCGTTAGTATAGTTAGTTAAGAGAAGGGAAAAGTGTGGAGTGTTATGGTATCACATTGACAACTTCACTTTTCATGAATGATTTTATATAATTTAAAAAAATAAAGAAATAATTTTTCTTCAATCAACGTTGGAACTATTTATCGTCACTGATACTAGATTTTACTCCCGCGTACATACACAGCTCCATAGAAGAGGAGACGAGGGATTTATACGAGAAATTAATCGCTGGGTCAAATGTATATGCAGATACTTTCGAAACAGGAAAAGCCGTCAGAAACGTAAGCTCTCCCCATATCCATACGAAATTTCCGTTAACGTCACGAAGGAAAATGGAATAATAATGACAAGATTGAGAAAGACCTAAGGCTTCTGCGGTGATTCAAAACCGTTGGGGTTACCCATGTGGTCGCATTACTGACGATACTGCGTATAATATTCAGTGAACCCCGTGGAAAACATTTAAAAATATGTCTACATTTTTTTATTCAAATCTGCACAATTTCCAAGAGTCTATGAGAAGAATGATGTGGCTGAAACGGGACCAGCTAAAAAAATGGGTTCACGAATATTTACGAAATGGACCGAGTCGAATAATCTACTGAACGAATATATGACCTTACGATAACGATTCATGTTACAATCAAAATTATGGAAGCAAATATTAAGAATCTAGGATTTCACTCTCTGTTATGTGAACGTGAATTTTGATGTGTGCACCGAAGTTATAATAAGCATGTAGGGAATCAAAATATTGATCGGATGGAAATGGACCTGCCGAAAATTCCGGATACCTTCCAATTCGGGCCAATAATACAAAAAATTGTTGCAGGTCTCTGGCAGGTGATAAAATATACGTTGTTGGTTGCAGCTACTGCAAAAGAGGTCGAACCGGGTTATCATAACAAAATGTACAAAACTGAAACATAGTAAAAATTTATCGAAACACTGTCGTGAACAGTATCTGGCATTACCAAAGATAATACGAGTTGGATATAAATTGGAACACAGCTCGCATATTGTTGTCTGGGTAACGATGTAAACAGGTTAACATACGAAAGCGCTGGAACTGCTATTTGCAGTGGGAACTAAATATAGAGTCTCTAATATTATTATGTCTGCCATTCTAATCGTGGATAACCAACAGAACCTGTCGTAATTCATAGTGACATTTAGCTTAGATTCGTGGTGATATAAATGGATGTACATGCTTAATTAGAGCCAGACCAGTGCTTTCACATGATCGATTTTCCATTCGTGATTACCCACACATACGACTATCGTACCTTACTATACCAACTCTGGTGGATCGGACCTTAGTATACCAACTCTGAAAGGTCGTTATACGAGAAGATGGGCATAAACTAGAAGCATGCTATGCACATAGAGCCGAATAACTATTATAACTATATTCATCTACAACCTCAGTTTGCACCTAGTCGGAGAATGAATGTGAATTGACAGATTGAGAGCAACTGTTCGACATGTATTATGCACTATTACCGATTTTTTTGGCGTTCCGTACCATAAAGCGATTCAAAATAGAATTTCATACAGCACAGATATTGCGGACATGTTTCCACTATTTAATTACAGTTAAAATATGGTCACTTCGTGGTCGTATTGCAAGAAATAAAAAATAAATTGTCTATGACGTTTTACATATGCTAAAAAATAATTATTTTGTGGAAACAATTGATTTAAAAATTATCTTTTCACCATACCTGCGCGAGAAGTTCGACTTCGCTCCCTAGGGGCTTCACGTAATTCGAACTTCTCGCTGCAGATATGGTGAAAAATAGTATACTACCCTCGGGAGTGAAAGTAGACCATCCCTAGAGGTGTAATATACTATTGAAATTGTGCATTTGTCAGTCTTTTTTTACAGATCTATTAATTTATCTCTAGGAATGAAAATTAAAAGCTTGATAAAAACTGACCGTTACTTTTATCGAATGATGCATAAAACATGACGAAATTTAGCACTTACTTTTACTAGCATGGAGTAAAGTACAAATGACTCAAAATTCTCATTTATGACAAAGTGGGTCTAAAGCAGCTCACAGTCTGACCTGAACCAAGCACTTCTTGGCACACTTAACCTACTGCGTGGAAAGATTTGTACTCAGCTTTAGTGCCCAAGTAAAGCAAGACATTTCAAGACACGACGGAGAATGCTCGTTTTCCGCAAGACGTTATCATATTCATATTCCCGCGCTGAGCTTAGTTTCGCTTCGTTTCGTATTTCGTAAATCGTCAACGACCAATGGAGGGAATAAGCAGAGGGCAATTTGAAAATGAAGGCAAAAATGGATACTGTGGTAGGAATGAAATAGCCCGGATCGAAGTATCATGAGAGCGAGGGTTGCTTTCCTTCGAGCGTGCAATGTTATTCTCTCCAAGCTTACGATCGTTTACCCATGAACGTTCCCACGTCAAACAAATTTCATGTATAATTTAGCAGCAAAAAAGGAAGAATATCAATTTCTAGATAAAATATGGAATTATAAGGCACAATAAGTATGATGCTATACATTTATGTAGCCAGAAAATCGAACGGATGAAATCAGTGACTGAATCTTGAGTATGGAGTCATTTTATTCATTTACTGCTTAGCAAGGATCGGACATTTTTCATTCAATTTATTTAAAGAATCTGGTTTGATTTACTGAATAGTTTCCACCTCTAAATGATTATATAATTTATGAATTCTTGAATAAAGGAGAAATATGAGATGAATTGTCTCTAAAAAAAAAAAAAAAAATATTCGTTAAATTACTCATCATAGGAATGATTCTCAGATTATTCAAATGAGATTTAAAAATTATCTATCTTGAACATCAATATGGAAAATATATTTTCAAAAAACGTAACTTCGGTTTAATGCTTTTTTAGTCGACTGACTTTGCCGTCGTCGTCGTTGATCTTGTAATCACAGGGAAATAAACTTCGGCGAAACAATATATATTCGCTAGAGTCAATGAATGTCATTGATGATTGATTTTTTAAAGGATCATGAACTTTTATGCTACGCATGCGGAAATAATCCATTATAAATTTTAATTGTTTTCCGAGACTTCAATAATCTTCTATTCGCTAGAGTCAATGAATGTCATTGATGATTGATTTTTTTTAAGGATCATGATCTTTTATGCTACGCATGCATAAATAATCCATTAGAAATTTTAATTGTTTTCCGAGACTTCAATAATCTTCCATTCATAGCAAATTCAAATCGTTTAAATTTATTTCCTGCTATTTATAAAGTTCGGCTGCGGCTAAACCACCCGTCGATTTTTTTCCCGCTGCCAACAGGGGAGTCGTTGCGATACTCTCCGTGACTACCGAAACTCCCTCAGCAATTTCGAAGTACACTTCCGGTATATTTCGCACCCGTGCGGGCAGACACAACCATTCCCGACCATTAGTATTATTATAGCAACGTGAGGCAAACCCCATCCGGACTCTGGCGTTTTCATGCACCTTCTTCTTACCCTTCTCTTATTTGAATAATCGCGGCTTGCTTTAACCGGTCGCACAGTCTACGAAACCCGTTAAAACATCGCGTGCTTTATTAAACTCAATAAATTATCACTCACGTAGAGAATGAGGGTTCTGTAGAACGTTAGTGTAAAATTAAGGGATTTTTAGAACTATTATGTTGCTTGTTATAATTTATCATAATTTAGATCTTATCTTGATTCGACTAGCCTTTTAATTGAAATATATGAATGTAATAGAGAAGAGGCCATATGAGAGTGACAACGAAAAAACGAACAACAACTTTCTTTGATGAGTCGTTTTCGAAATAATTTAAATTTAGTTTAAACTTCAAAATTCTTAAAGGGAACCAAAATTTAGCTTGGATTTTTCGACCGGAAGTTGGATCTGTGAGTTTTATTATTATTAAAAATCGACGAAAAGTTATCGGTTGAAAAGTTACGGTAAGTAAATTTAGAACTACGGTTTTCTGTGGTAGAATATACGTTTTAAGAAAAATATTAGAAATCCGATATCATGAACAGTAAAATTGCAAAGCTGACATCTCATTTTCTTTTTCATGTAAAGAAATACCGGCTAAGTCAACCAAAAGCTTATAAAGGGTGTAACAGCAACAAACGTAATTGCTACAATGTCAAACCTTTCATTCTTCCACCGTTATTATATTTAATCTATAAGAACTAAAATTTCGATAAGTCGATCGGGAAATGGATCGACATGCGACGTCCAGCGCAGGCGTCATAGATTGTCGATCGAAGATGATACGCTAAGGAACCCACTCGACCCTTGAACCTTGCGAAGTACAGACACGTCTCTCACTCAGCGACGGAGTTATAATACAAAGGAATATATCGATCGAAAGTTATATACCGAGGATCCAAGTTCGAACGAAAGTTCGAAGATCAGGTGACAGGAATTTAACCCAAAGATCGAGTCCGTTCAAAGTGTGAACAGCGAATAATTATTGCAATAGCCGAGCTGTGTTCATCGAACGTATGTAAGTGCTTTGTAAATTACGCTCGCAATCTCTTTGTCAAATATATTTTTCGAATTCGTAAAGTAATGTAATTTTCATTTGGGTCTACCCTGTTACCCCCTTGAGAGGCTACTAGCCGACATAATTCAAAGTACAGTTTATATCAAATTGGCGATAATCGATCGACTGGAACCCATCTTTTGTTCGAAGAAAATTATTAAATTATATCACTCTGAGCTCTGTTAGTCACTGATACCAATCGCGTCGGGTGAAAATTCCTTACAAAGTAATTACAGTTAAAAGTATTAAGGTAGAAGGAATTCTGTCTAAAAGATAATGTATTTTAATAGACATAATGATTACTAAATGAAATTTCTGTTTTTCTCTAAATCTAAATCAGTCATTAACTTTCCTTTGGGAATTAAAAAAAAAAAGTTTACTCCACGTAGCCGATGCATCTTTCAATGACGAAGAAAATGTGATATCAACTTGTTCAATCTGCCTAGCAGTTCGGTCGGAATCACGTGCAAAGTGGAAAATCTAAGATCTTTGCTCAAGATGATGTCGTTCGTCGGGCATATGCAAGTCAGACAACAATAAAGAAATCTTTTCATAGAGTACGAACAAAAAAGTTTGGTGGTCATATTCATATGCAGAATAATTCGGATGATATTGAATTTTTAAATTCAATTTTCTAGACTTGATTGTCTTCTCCCAAATTTCGTAATCCGAAACGTTTGACAGAAAGGTGTTTACACATAAAACTTAGAAAGTGACATTCACAAGTTGGCGATTATCTTTTTTTTCTATTCAACATAATTACAAAATGTCAAGGGTTTTTTAAACTCGAAAGGTGAATTCACAGAAATTACCTAACTTACTGAAGAATCATATTTGGTGAGTTTACGGATAAAAAATATCGTAGTCCTATAGTTGCCTACTGATGCGGGAATTTGATATAATATTCAATTGACTATGGACCTGTCAGGGGTAAGAATTCCCCGTTCGGCGAATTAAATTATGTGACACAAGACGACGGTTCAAGGTCATCTCCAGCTTTTACACAATCTCGAAGCTCTTCTTTGCGGGGACATCAATTCTCCTCTTCCGACCGTTTCTCTCTCTCTCTCTCTCTCTCTTCCGGTATTCTATGCGAGCCCAGATTCGCCTTCTTTCGTGCCGTTCCCAGTAATGCGATATGACGGAACACGAATACTGAAAAGCACATCGATTCGACATTCGACTTCAAGTGATTCAACCGAAATTCAATTTTTTCACGTCTCGGAAAAACACGATTGTGAAATAATAATAAAGGTGGAAAATCCATTTTTGTAATTCAGCTGACGCGAAATGACACATTTTTGTATGCCTCAAGACACAATGGTATTCGACCGTGACAATATGCTTGAGCCATTTTCCGAGCAGTCTCGTACGGAACAGTATCTATCCTCTAGACAACGCGTAATGGTTTATATATATATATTTCTAACGTGGATTTATTGACTCCAGATTCAGCTTTCGTTCCTCCCCCAATTATGTGATATAACGGAAGGCGAATACTGGAAAGCAGATTGATTCGATACGTGAATATAAGTGCGCGAATCTGAAAAAGTGTTACTTTATAAGGGGTATTGAGAAAAAAAATGTTCGAAAAGTTTGGAGCGATTCAGAGATTTATACGTTACCAAGTTTTTTTTAGGAATTTACTCAGGGCTACATATTGGGCCCGTATAATTTTGCTTGAGTAACTAGAGAGCCCATCTTGGAAAACAAACTACAGCCTGTATTGGCCGGTCATGCTTCAGAGGCTTGAGGCTGTATAGGACGAAATGTGTGGGGCCAGTACAGGAATCCATGACTATTTCCCGAATACGTAGAGACCTCGTACAGGCCCCGGATATATTCCAGCTTTTTTTTTAAATTTTTTCCTATTATATATAA
The DNA here is from genome assembly GCA_949699805.1 of Tromatobia lineatoria. NCBI lineage: Eukaryota > Metazoa > Arthropoda > Insecta > Hymenoptera > Ichneumonidae > Tromatobia > Tromatobia lineatoria. The sequence continues at coordinate 4,122,008 of OX453052.1, forward strand.
AGAACGGATTAAGATGTGGAGTCAAAATAAAACGCGAAAGGAGTCGCGAGAAGGTTCCAGCAACAGACGGTGAAATGTTTGTTCGCCGAGAAGACGGCAAATGAATTAGCTACCGAGCAGCAGCGGTTGTTTAAAAAAATGGTCCAGTTAGGGACTCACGACTTCATGTTTAGCTTTAGAACATCACCGAGGTGATTGTGCCAAACGGGGTGTATCCAATCCAGCGAGTTACGGTGGTAGACTCGCTTATGAAAAGAAAGAAAGAAAGAAAGAAAGAAAGAGGGGGGGGGGGAGCTCACCTTCGCTCCCACCAGTAAGACTCACCTGCCTGGCATCGGAGTTAGGCGCCCTAGGACAAGTGTTAGGAAGCGAACCTCCGACTCGGTTGTCCCTCCCTAAGGAGTAAATTACGAGTCTAGCATTATTTTATAGGAGTGTTGGATGCATTACTCGTTTAGGAGGACTCCTGTATAGACATGATAGCAACTTACCGGCTATGAGAACTTGACTTTTTATTGAGAAAAAACCCCGAGAATTTAGATAGTAGGTGTGGAAAAAGTAGAGAAGAGAGGGGTTTGTAAGATAAAGCAAGAAGAATGGACGGTATGAAAAGGTGGTGAAGGAAGTTGAGATAGTGGCTGGCCTCCGGGCTTCGTACTCCCTTAGGGCTTGTAGCTCAGAGTTATACAGCCGTCCGGAAGACTTGGTACTTGTGAGAAGCACTATGGGCGCCGTAGCCACCTCTCGGCCGGCCGAGCAACTAAATCCAGTCGTTCATGTGCGTGAATGCCCGCGGCGCCCGAAAAATCTGTTCTGCTTGCGCGCGATTATTTGTATTGGTCGTTCTTAATTTCACTAGAGAAACGAACGTTAAGTAACAATTTAAAAAATGAGATGATAAATTTAACGTAGTAATAAGTCAATTGTTCGGAGACGAGGTCTGAACGAGCGGAAAAAGTAGGTCACAAAGAGGCTGCTGCGTACAAGCGTTTTACTTTTTTCAGGGTAAAGTAGTACGAATTTTTTATGATCACAACAGTTTGTATCTATGTACCGTAACAATTTTACCGTTTTATTATAGAAAACCTCTTTCTTAAATTAATGACTTTTTCGTACATCTTACGAATAGTTGCACAGCATGTCATGCAAAACTTAGATAATAAAAAGCACAAAATGAACATGACGATCCATAAAAGAAACACTTGAAAATTATTTTATAGCATTTACCCAATGAGGCGCCCCCAGCATGACTGCCACTTAGTTGGGTCAAGAAGACACCGAGATTGGAATCTCTATGATGACTCCCACGAGAGAGCCCGGAAATTAGGTTATGGAGATTTTCGTTAGACCAAGTGGGGCCCAAGACGGGATTCTCATCTCTCGCTTTCACGAATAAGCCTATAATGGGCCTGTACTTAGTCGCGGACGCCCGTATTAATTTCTGCACCGGTTTGCGAACACAAACAATTTTTTTCGTGCAGGAAAATCCGGTGCTGCCACTCTGGTGATTTTTTTGAGATATCAGCAATTGTGCAAAAATACTCTGTAATTTTTTCAGCCCGAACAAAAATATCCGTTTTCGAATAAAAAAATAATTCCTCCGTTTTTAGGTAAAAAAATCATACCCGCTGGATCGTGAAAATCATTTCATATATTCCGCTCGAAAACTAACAAAAAACGACAACTTTTATGTCAAGACATTTTTTTTTAGTAATTTGAAGTTTTCGAAATATTAGCTCTTAAATAAAAAACGGTATTTTTTGAAATGATGTTTAAAAAAATCTGAAAAAATGTACATAGTGTGCTTTTTATCAGTGCTTCGAAATATGCAATTATGAATCAGATTAGAGGAGGTCGAAAAAAGTGGCTGAATTGACAGAGAATGCTGCATATGTCGATTTGTGATTTCATTTTGACATCGTTATTTTTACACCGGATACGAGCCCATTCATCAAGTTTGGAAATTACAAAAAATTGAAAGGCCTTTGCATAGTAAGATGGTAATTCGATAGCTTAATGGTATTTTAAGAAAAAAGTCATTTAGATGTGGCGAATAATCCAAACCTGGAGGGGTTAATAAATTGGCGATATATAGACAAGCATATAAACATACAACTTTTCGAAATATTTTGTTTAACGTTTAATCCCAAGACTAACCGAGGCTGGAAAAAGAGATAGCAATGCCATCACATGTTTTCATTTCAAACAGCTCAACTAGACGAGAGATCTGAAGAGGAATTGGACACGCGGAAAACCCAACGAAATTCATTGACTTCCTCACAGGAGGAGAAAAAAGGAGTGTCCTTTTTTGTCAATGAAACACACAAAGAAAATCAAGGAAGAAGAAGCAAGTATAAGAAAGAAATTGCAGGCAGGAAACTGATTCGCAAAGTAACATCGTAGAATCCTATACTTTTATCCTTCGTAGTATGCGGTCGATGAATGCTGAGGACGATGGGCGTAGGACGATATTAGTCAAAGTGACGGATGTACGCCCTGCGGTCGTTGTGACTCCGGGTCATTATCCTCTTTGGATCTTCACGTCCATCAGCAAACAATTCACCAACGTTACCATGTCCCGCAAACCATTTCCTTCTCGAGACGTTTCATCCTTCAGATCCAACAAGAAGAAGTGTGTTGAGTGCAAACGTGTAAGACTTGCATGCACCCAATTTTTTCCAATGATAAATGGTTTTTCTGAAATACGTATAATCTCATCCTACCAAAGAGCCTACTTACATCACCCCTACACATCCACATCGATGTATTGTGATTGTCTAACACAATATAATTGCATTCTAATGATCAAGAGCATATTTTACTCCATGGTAACCCCAAATTTCAGTGAATTGGGTCAAAATATAATAATGTTTCGGGAGAACTGAAAAAGTCGTTGGAAAACTTGCCACGTCGTAGTTAAGAAAGTAGGGGCGCGATGGGGTGCTCAACTCGCTCAAAAGGAAGAACTCAAAGAGAAAGTTGAACACTTTCCGATGGAATAAAAATCTGAAAAAAATCGAGCATACAAAAGGTGCGGTAAAGATAAATTTCAAATATTAATAATTGCAAAATGTTATTAAACAATAGGTGAAAAAAAATTGTTCATCAAATCATCCGTCAACCTAACTTTTTTTTCGAATGAAAATGATTGCTTAATTTTTCTGAATACGTACGATTTTTTTCAGAATTTGTTATAATCATCGAAATTTCGTTGTTTTGGAATTTTTTTTTTTTCGAATGCACGTTAAGTCGCGAATTTTTTATATGTGTTTATCACAAAACCACACATTACACCTAAGAAGTTTCCAAAGGATTGATGAAATAGATTCGCGAATACAGCTCATACAAGAAAAAAAACCGCAATTTTAAAACATTAGATGAAATTCTAAAAAAAATTCATACGTATTCAGAAAATTGAACGAATCGTTCGAAAAAAAAAGTTAAGTTGACGGGTAATTTGTTGCACAATTTTCTTTTCACCTATTTATAAATAACATTTTGCAATTATTAATATCTAAAATTAATTTTTTCTGCACCTTTTGTATGCTTGATTTTTTTATTCCATCGAGAAGTGTTCGAATGTTTTGTCTGAATTCTCACTTTGCAGAAAGTTGGGCACCCCATCGTGCTCTTACATCCTTAAGAATGGAACCTAGTGAACCTAATCAACCATTTAACTGGACTTACAAATAACATGATCCTGCTCACCAATAACATGATTGGATCCGTCGATTACATGGCTTGGTATGTCGATAAAATTGTTGAGCCTGCTAATGCGGCCTAATCGGCGAAAAATGTAAAAGCATCGAGTACATTGCACATAGTGAAGTGTCGGACGTTAATTTTTTGTCATTTGAAGGAAGCTCCTGAAAAGCATGGTGTCCTCCAAAATCACGTTGAGTAACAAAGTCGATCGTGTTTCAAAGACCGGATCAGGACATATTCACCAAGCCAAGCGATGAAGCCGACGAATTTCGCAATAAGTGTGAGATATCAGTCATTCCTATACAAAATCAAAAACGGATAATTGTTTCAATCACCGAGGCCGGCTTAAAGTTCCGAATGGTAAATACACGAAGGTCTAAAATTCCCACATTTTTAACGAAAAGTTTTCTAGTCAATTTCGTAAAAAATGCAGGTGAGATATAAAATTTCGAAATGTTAGACCTTCGTCTATTTACCAGTCGGATCTTTGTATCAGAGAGGCGAGGAAATCGGGGTGAAAGTTCCGAATAGTAAATGCACGAAAGTCTAAAATTCCGGAACTTAATATCTCACTTACATTTTTGAAGAAATTCGCTAGAAAACACTTCGGCAAAAATGTAGATGAGATATTAAATTTCGGATTTTTAGACCTCCATGTATTTACCATTCGGAACTTCAACCCGGTGTCCAATCACCGACTTTCTCACCTCTCACCCTTACCTTCCTTAGGTGAAGTCTATACACCGCAAAAAAGGCGTTACATTAACACAACTTTAAGTGCATTAATTTTTAAGCATTAAGCTTGAACGTGTAAAAAAATTCGTTATTCTTGTCAATGCATCCTCTTAGTGTGTAAATATAACTTTTATTGGAAGTCAACAAAGCTGGTCAAACGGGTGGTCATCTAGAGCCTGAGGCGTCCTTTGCGTTCATGATATCGCTGCAATATATTTGACAAGATATTAGAGGACAGGATCCGTTATAGCGTGCGGTGATGATGGCAGTGGCTATAGAGTGGAACACGTATAGATAATTATGTGAGCCACTTCCACGAGGGAGCTGCTTTCGTGTAGAGTGATGCCTTGACGATAGCAGTCGCTTCCCATAGCTAGAGTGGACGGAAGAGCAGAGAAGATCCAAGTTGACGTTATATGGAATGTATAAGGTAAGGGTAGATAGAGAGAACAGGAAGCGACAGAACGTAATATCAACCGACAACCAACTAGACAAGCGACACGCAAACTTCCGCAGAAGCTACTTCACCAAGTCTACGCTTCGAAGAATCGTCTCCTTGAAAAAGTCATCATGGAGTAAGAAGCTAGGCACGCACAAAGTTCAAGCTCGGATAACTATACTGCGTACGTGGACTAAAAGCAGATGATTGAAGTAACTGAAGCCAAAGTGCGGTGAAGAAATAGACAGCTAGATAAATGACCCAGAACCGATGGTATCCAGTGACATACCACGTAGATTTATGTCAAGCTACTCTTGGAATCGTTTAGAAAAATTGCCTAAGGAACAGAAGATAAACTGTCATAAAAAAGTAGTCGAGAAATTCGGTTGCACGAATTTTCTGACCAGACGATGAATTACCCGAAAATACAGAAACTGACTGTAACAATTTTTTCTCATCAACGAGTCACAGGCACAAAAAAAAAATCCATCGGGCTAATTTGTCAATTTTAATAGTTGCGTTCGCGATGATCTTATTATAACTAATTTTAGAAACGTTTTATACAGCACCTTCAAAACATAGCTGATCAAATACTTTTTCTAATTCATAAAGATAACGAAGTAAAGACATAGTTCCAAGTCGTGGTAAAATATCCTCCTAATTTGATACTTTGAGTGGTTGCGTCCGCAATGATCTTATAAGTTGTAACGAATTTTAGAAAAGTTGAGTACAGAACCGTTGAAACATAGCTGACCTAGTAATGTTTTTTTTTCCCTCCATGTATCAACCCGTTACGAAAACATACTGTGAAATTTTTATTCATGAAGATAGCGAACAAAAGACATAGTATTGCCACGTCGTGGCAAAATTTCGTGCCCATTCGTTACTTTCAATAATTGCGTTCGCAATGAACTCCTATGTTGTAGCTAATCTTCGAAAAGTTTAGTACAGCATCTTTAAAACATAGCTAACGCGATTATTTTTTTTTTCGTTCCGTCTGTCGACTTCCAATAAAGCCGTACTGTGGATTTGGAATTTATAGAGATAGTCATATAAAGACACAGTACCACATCATGGCTAAATATAGGATAACATCTAACGCCAACTTAGTGGTAGTCCTAGACCCATGCAATATAGAGAAGTATCCCAATCTACCTAACGTCGCGAATTATATCCCCATCTTCACTAGTGATGAGGGTCTGACAAAGGACAAAAGAATGGTTTCCTTAACCATTTGTTAGGAAGTATGTTACCACAAAGGTCGTGAAACTATCACCATAGTAATCCGAACGAAATTCTAATCATGTTGTAGCTCATAATATGTTTCGAACATTAGTATGTGACACATTATTTCATTTTCTTTTTCACGTCCTATCCTTTGCAAAAATAACCTTAATCTTGAAAACAAACTCCGAGAAAGTGACAACTTGGAACAAATGCAAACTGACTCTCACTCTATTTTGATCGAATTATGATCTGCGTAGTATTTTTTTCGTACCAAAAAATGCCTAGATATTAGAATCTCTGTTTCTATGGTATATTTAAAAAAAGAAACCAAATGAAAAAATCTCGAAAACAAAAGTTGTAGGTTTCGCCTCTTCGATGGTGTGATCAAGGTCAGCTAAGGTTCACTTTCAGTTATTTTCAGGACGCCTTTAGGTTTTCACAACATTTATCATACAGAAACGTAGTGAGTTTCCAAACGAATCTTACGGAGTGAAAAAATGCTCTTGCTTTACATACACTGTAGTTATAATCCTTTGAACTATGATTCTTTAATGTGCACACCTATAGTTTGAGATACTTCAACATACACCGTATGTTAATCGGTTAACATCATCATCTGAAACAATTTGAATAAAAAATAGGTTCATAATTAAAAGTTAAATTATTGAAATATGGGATGGCATTTGATCTTGTTTAATTAAGACATCAAACGTCTACTGTAAGCATAGATGACTATACCTCGAGTACAATATCAGTTGAGTTATATCCATGGAACAAATTGAAGCGAAGCCTTCTCCATATTTATAAGGACACTGACGAACAGAGTAATGTAAATTTATCTCATGATTCAGAGAACCCAGTCTAGCGGCCGCTTATTTGATTATCCAAATCATTCCAGCGTGGAGGTACAGTCACTTCCAGCGTATTCAAACAAACCGTTTTCTCAAAATAGTAATCGGGCTACGAACGGCAACAGTGAAAGTCGTAGCGAGACGAGACGATTCCCCGACAGCGATTATTGAAGTAGGAGCTCGAAGCTCGTTATCGCGAAGGAAGGAACACGATGAGGAGGAAAACGACTATGAGCCATGCCACTTGCTTTCGGAATTGTCGCTCGAGAGACTCGACGTTGAATTCGAACGTGATGAAAACGTAGGAATAAACGCTGGGGAAGCTTCAGAACGACTGGAATAACCCGGATGATAGTTAGACCTACGAATCGCCCTTCAGATCCCAAGCATTTATTGCTCACTCGTCAAGCACGTACTGAAGTTTATAAAGGGATTCGATGTTATTATGGGCAATCGGTTGAGCTCACGATTTCGCGCAGGCTTATGTTAACATTGCGATTACATCAAGAGCACATGATCATATAACCTGAAATGTACTCAGTCACGTGTAAATTATGCTGTTTTCCCATTACGCTATTAAAGGAGTAAATTGTGAAAACAAAATTCCAATCGTTGGGAATTTTATCCCAGCTGACAGATTAATTTTTATTTAAACATAATCTGAAACTAGAATGAAATAAGATGAAAATGTAATTTTATTCATGGATCGCATACTAATATAGAAGTTCTTCTGCTTCGGTCTGATACATACAAATGGAATTACTTGGAAATGAGCTATGAACAACATTCAATTTAGTATACTTTGCTAATCACACGCGCTGGCGCGCGTGCATAAAAATTCTTTTGCGCTGCTGCGCTTTTATAACCTTTTAAAATGTCACGGACGTTGCAGCACAAGTCCTATTCTTATGTCAAATTTGACATCAAACTGAACTTGTTTCTTGCGGACTTTCCCAGCAACCAATCACAACTCGAATAAGTGTCAACAATGCTTTCCGTTACCCATGAACTTTTTAAAAGAGAGATAAGGAAAACTTTGTTATTTCAGTCACTTACATAAAATTTCTCAAACAATCCGTTATGGAAAATGTCTAATTTAGTGGACTTGTAATATAAGCCGTGTTTCACTTAATAGACATTTTTTCACTAATCGATGATTTTATACATATTATGTAAATCATCAATTCTATCTGTGTGCATTAAATCGAAGGATAAAAACTTGTATATTAGCTTGCAGCCTAAAAAAAGAACGACTATCAATGAACTTGTGCAATTTTCATTAAAAACTCAATAAAAAAATAATCACATCGAATGTTAGTTTCAGAAATTGTGTTAACAAAACAGATTGGAAATTATCCAAATCCATGAAGTTGAGACTATTAACACTTATACACCCATTGCATCATATCACTTTTTATCGCACACATAGCATTTTAGATGAATACCAAAAGTTGTGGAGGCCTCATTTACGCCATAAGATTCAAAACTTTTGATCTACGAATAACTGTAATGTTAATTTGACTTTTCAAATTATCGCAGTGCTGCTGATCACACCACCGAAGCGAAAGACAAATGTGAAAAGCGAAGGCGCGAATGCAGTCGCGTGCGCCACCTGGCGAGGGCGGGTCGAAGCTTGAATTCGAATTTCAAAACGCTATCGTCATAAATTGCAGCGAAAAACGCATATTGGAAACAATGTACAAAATTCTTCAAATTTCTATTCGTACAGTCCGTTACTATACTCCAGTAAATTCACGATTAAAATGTCAGACCAGTAAAAAATTTGATGAAAAATCGAGTGTTGCGAATACGTCGATAGAAATTTTTCGTCGCGCTTATAATTTTTTCTAATTTTCCATTCATTTATTAAGTGTGCGAATATCTTGGCCAGAATTACACCATAGTATTCCTAAGCCGGGCTGTCGATGGGTTTCGAACTATTGGAAATCGACGTCGACAATTACACCGCCATCTCCTCTACATTCATCCTTTTTTCCTGTCTCCTGACGAAATACTCGCTCTGCTGGGCCGACTATACTGTTTTAGTCAGTGAAACCAATCAAGCTCGAGTACATCACTAGAACGTCTCTCGAGTCCTCAACCGGAGAAGATAAACTATGGAAGCTGCGTGCACAACTATGTTCCGTCCGCTCTGGTCTAGTCCTCCTCATATCGATTTCTGACTCCTGCAACAGACTCTCCATCTCTGACACCTTCATATTGCGTGAAATCCCGGAGACCTGGTAAACATTAACGCGGATGACAACTGAACTGAAATTTGCATGATACGAGGTTTGTCTGTCAAGGAAAAATTCGTCTGGAGATTAACAAAGCCCAAATATAAAGACGTGTATAATTCTTCGCATTGATCCTTCTTTAAAAAACATTCATTGGACTTTAACTGTCTTGAATTGTTGGTTTTATTTTGGATAATTAGTATCACCATATTTTTTTGTATATGGTGATGAAAATATCTTAAGGGGCATAAGGAGTTCAAGCAAAATTTAAATAACACGTGATGGATTTATTATTTTTATTTGAAGGAGAAAATATAACGGATCATGCAAAATATTAATGATTTAAATATCAATAAGGGGAAATCGGATAATTGATATTTCCGGCATCGATAAATGTTCAGAAATAAAAACGAAGACAAATTATTCGGGGGCCAATGTGATTCAATATATATTTGATATAATCGGTCAATTATAATTAGGATGCCACCTAATCTTCAAAACAAGGAAATATCCAAGACCATGTATAATTCAGCTCAAAGCATACAATTTGTAATTCTTAAATCACACAATTCATGATTCTTGAAATTACCCAATTAACAATTCTTTTCTCTTTTTATAGTTTACCATGAATTGACAATCTTAAAGATATAATATTGAAATACTCAGCTCAGAGTTATTTCCCAGTGTCTGGTCAAACGTTAATCGCCGAGATTCCAATAACACGTTTTTACGGCGAAGTACGCCTCGTCTGGTGCTCAGCGAGAGAAAACTAAAGTACAGATGTCGCAAGGACCTTTGTACTAGTTTCCGATAAATTGCGTACAATTTCGAGTGTCACCGGAAACTTAGCAATCAATCGAAACAACGTCGATATCCACGCTATCGAGTATTAGCGAATTCAACTTGGCAATTCTGAGACATGTGTAATCTATAATCTATAATAATAATTATTATTATTATTATGAAAGGAAGTGGCGAAAATGTTTGTGTGTCTGTATGTTCCATATTTGAAATTCTTTAGAATTTCTGAGATTTCTAAGATTTCTAAAATTTTCAAAATTTCTAAAATTTCTGAAATTTTCAAGTTAGCCATGGAATTTTGAGTGAGTCGTTTCAAGTTGGCCATGGAATTTCGAGTGAGTCATCTTAAGTTAGTCATGGAATTTTGTCTTTCCAACTAAAGGGTTTTAATTATAATGGTAAAAAAAATCTTTGGTGTTTTTTTTTGGTGAATCACTACGATTGCAGTCAAATTCATAAAGATTATTAGAAAACCCCAGAAATATTCCGTCCTCTTCAGATTATCTATATGAACTGTAACTGAAAAATAAAAATTATATGAACAAAATGAAGCCCGAAAACCAAAAAAAAAAAGAGCCAGTTGAAGAAGTGAACTCTAGATTAGGTTCCAGTTTTCTAAAAAATGAATGCGATGAATAGATGAATACAGTCTCCAAAACAGCTGTAACTACAATAGCAGACGCAGAACTTAAAAAAACCATTTGTCTTGACATTTCCTTAGCTCCTAGTCCCGTAAGACATACTCCAATATTCTGGTTTGTGTGAATTACGTTCGAGGAACTACTTTCGAAAAACCTAGCACGTATACGTCGAAAAGTATCGGAGAAAGAAGCGTCGTTCATCCATCGGCGGTGAAAGCACTCGAAGGCGATTTACCCTCGTTTGGAAAATCGCCCGAACCATTAGCTCGAACGTCGCCTGGTCATCCCGATTCTTACGGTTCGATCACTCGAATACTCTTCCCCTAATGCCGATCGATGTGCGTAACGAAATCTAGAGACCTATGAAAAAAAAAAACCGAAATCGAGACCATTCGGACAAACGAGGGTTCTTCACGATTCAGCTTTCCTCCTTCCTTCTTTTTTCCTTTTATCCCTGTAAGGATAGACAAAAAAATCGCACCCCAGAAGAAAGAGACATTGACAATGATCCTTCCGTAATAATGGCGACAACAGTGACAAGAAATACAAATTTTTGTGTTCTGATTCATCAAAATCATGATCGTTTTGAGTTTATAAAATCCTTTACTAAAAAAAAAAAAGGATTCCCAACATCAGTTTGGACTCACAAAATCAGCCACTTTAGCAGAAAAAAATTAAGGTTCGACTAAAATGGCTACATTTTTTTTTAAGATTGGAGTAACTCCAAATTACATTCCTTGCATTCGGAATTGATGTATCTCAAGAATAGCAAATGCTAAATTAATTACAAATTTTTTTAACCAGTACAGCAAATATTGGTAATTTTCGTCATACCTTTCTCATTATTTTTAGGCTTTTTCATGCATTCTCACGGGCGCGAAAATTGAAGCAACTCAATGATATTGTGAATCCATTACTTCTTTTTAGCCAGCTCTTTTGAAGGGAAAAAGAAAACGGAAAAACTGTTGGCAAAAAAAATTTACCGCTACGTAGAAATGCCGAATTTCGATAATTTAACTTTAAATAACACTTAAAGTCAAACTTCCTTTTACTGTAATAAATCTTGGAAAGCCCATGTAATTTAAAAATTTCCGCTAATGAAGAAGTCGCTAATACGGACTCTTGAATGATGTCATTGAAGTTTGCATCGTTGGAATGCATCGACAAAAAAAAATTAATCATAAAAGCGAAGATGAGCATCCTTTGAAAAGCACCGTAATATACAATGCCTTTATTTTCAATGCTAGTAATCGGAGTCATTTTTATTTATACCTCCTATGATGATTTAAGGTAATCAGACTTTTGAGAAATTTATTTCGTTGCATTCCAACGATTCAAACTTCAGGATCATTTTAAATGTTATAAACCACTAGAAACTTATTGTTAAAATATTTTTCGAGCTTCCTAATGAAATTTGATTAGTTATGGAAAATGCAGTGAATAATTTTCAAGAGAACTTTGTCACGTACAAAACGAAAAAATACCGGAAGGGTTTACGTAAATATCTCAGATCGTGACGATTCTATTCGCAAATATTTCTCGATGACGGTAAACCAGCCCTGATATTGACGACATACCATATACTATCAATATCAATATATAATGTATATGCATGTATGTATATTTACAGAAAATATATTGAACGGAATACAGAAAATATTCAGTATGCTAGAGATCGTTGCAGTCCAACGAGCGTAACATTGGAAGCAAGATATATACCAGGTGTTATCACGGATCCATGAACCCGGGTCGGAAGAGCACTGTTAAAGCTGCAGGGTAGTTTTGCGGGTAGTTACGTCGTGAGAGCCAGACGCGTGACGTTTCGATGAACCCAGCAATATCGAGCGAATATCGTCATGAATTGCTCGTTAATGCTAGGCACAGCCGTTTCAATAGACACGAATAGACGACCTCGGTAAAAGCTCGTCGCTCGTGTGCCGAGCCATCGCCTTGCAAATAAAATGTGCAAAAAGGCTAGGATGAGCGAAATACGGACGGAGGGAAAAAAAAATTATATACGGCGTTCATTATATGGCTATAATATGTCCTGTGATTTCTTCCGACTGTAGTTAAAGCAGAATAAGCGGTACAATTATTAATCAGGGTTTAGTTATTGGCATAGCGTGATAAATAACTGCGAATATCAAAGTTTTATGGAAATTTCGTTACATCCTAACGACAAAATAATATAGCCTTAACATCGTCGTGATGTTAGCTTCATTGATGTAGCATTGACGATAACAGAAGCATCACATATTAAAGTCATCCTGCGACGTTAAAAGGCAAGTGTTGGGAAAAATCGTATTTTAGGATAATGACAAAAATTACAAACCGTGATACTTTTGTTGATGAATTTGACACAGGAGTTGAGGAAATGTTTTTTTTTTAACGTTTCTTCAATTTAATGTTTCGCTTCACACTGGAGCGCGGTTTGAATACATATATATATATATATTTATTTATTTTCCTTTATGTTTTCGTAAGCCGCCGAATATTGACAAAAATAATGACAAATGAACGACAGAAAACGTAAAATCTCCGAAGAAAGTTCTGGTTATATTTTAGCTCCATTAAGGATGTAGGAGAGCGATGGGATGCGCAACTTCCTGAAAAGTGAGAATTCAGAGAGAAATTCGAACACTTCCTGATGGAATAAAAATCTGAAAATAATCAAGCATACAAAAGGTGCGGTAAAGATGAATTTTGAATACTAATAATTGCAAAATGTTATTAACAAATCGGTAAAAAAAAATTGTTCAGCAAATTACCCGTCATCCTAACTTTTTTTTCAAATGAAAATGATTCCTTAAATTTTCTGAATACGTATGAATTTTTTTAGAATTTTGTCTAATGTTTGAAAATTGCGATTTTTTTTCTTGTATGAGCTGTATTCGCGAATCTATTTGATCAATCGTTTAGAAACTTCTTGGGTGTAATGGGTGGTTTTGTGAGAAACACATATGAAAAATTCGCGACTTAACATGCATTTTTTAAGAAGAAGAAATTCCAAGAATGAAACGAAATTTCGATGATTAGAATAAATTCTGAAAAAATTCGTTCGTATGTAGAAAAATTTATGAATCATTTTCATTCAAAAAAAAAGTTAGGCTGACGGATAATTTGCTAAACAATTTTCTTTTCACCTATTTGTTAATAAAATTTTGCAATTATTAATATGCGAAAATAATCTCTGCCGCACCTTTTGTATGCTTTATTTTTTAAAGATTTTTCTTCTATCGGGAAGTGTTCGAATTTTCTCTCTGAATTCCCACTTTTGAGAGCGTTGAGCGCCCCATCGCGCTCCTACATCCTTAATCGATCATTATTCCCATATGAACATTGGAGAAATCTTAATGAATAGAAAGAAAAAATTTCTCATGACAAGTTCCATGTGAATAAAATTGAATGAAAATTTAATTTATCTCCCATACGACCGACAATGTTGCGCTAAGTATATCGCAAATCCTTAAAAGCAGTCACGATTCTTCAACGTAAAAAAGCGGTTCACGTTCTAATTTTTTTCCACTAAAAATCCATTTCCCTTGACATGTGGTACGATCAATACGTAGTTAATGCTATTAAAAGTTACGATTACAGTAGACTGCTCATAAATTCGATGATCCTCGCCTTCGGGACGTACCGGAAGTGCGACAGATTGACGTTATTTCCACCAATAGGTGATATTCGGGAGGGTTGAACATATTCCAATTAAATTAGCACACCCACCACCATCGTAGATGAATTAAATTATTTTCATCAGGGCCCGCTCGAAAACTGCAGTGTTTCGTCCCCTGTCGTTGGAATGATCAAATTACAGGACATGTGTTCAATGGACCGTATACCTTAACTGTGAATGGCCTAACGTACTCGTAGAATCACCCTGAAGGCATATAACCCGGTAAATGTTGTTCAATAGTTCCGAGAGTACGTGGACTTATGTGGGTCGTATTATACTGTGTTGCCGCCGCGTTCGCCTCGCGGCAGCGGAAGCATCTAGTTATTATACAACGGTTCAATTAACGTATGGCACCCATGCTGTTATATTGCATAGCAACAGTTTCCAGGTTCGCGGCCACTGCAAGTTGCACTTGAGATCCTATAGCTCTTCGCTTTGTTGCCACGTGTTTTGCTTAGTTAAAATATAGATTTTCCAGGAAGTGAGAATAGCACAAATGAATATAGCACATGTTGATCCTTCCATGAATCAACACATTGTACGTATACAATGAAAAACATTCGAGGAAAATGCAAATATGTTTGAGATATTCCTAATGATCTGCAACTTTTACGAAAAATGAAAACGAAAGGGGGTGTAGAAAATAATTAGACCTGGATTATGGATCGTGAGTTCTAAACTGTGGGAAATCTCTATATGCATTAAACATGATCTTGGTTTATTAATAATGGTTATCATATTTATACTAGCCCATCCAATGTTAATATAACACCCTTGAGGTTATTATCCTGCTACGTACTAGTATATTTCGGGTCAGGTTAACCGAAGTACGGCAGCACTGTGAAGTTATATTTACTCTCAAACCCCCACTTAGCTCGCCGACGAGCAGCAGCCAATCAACGACGACCAGCGCCGTGCGATAGCCAAGGAACGACGAGTAGCGCTGTGCAACAGCCAATCGACGACGAGTAGCGCTCTGCGACAGCCAATGAACAACAACCAGCGCCAAGCGGTACTTCTTCTACTTTGGTATATTCAGGTTGGCTTACAGTTTGACATGAATTTCAAGTCACAAGCGCACAGAAAAACACTCAGAAAAAAATCGATTAGCTTCTGGCGGGAGTCAAACTCCAAACGCTGACATCGAGGATCACACCCCTTGTACTAAAGTCTGATTTTGAAACAAGACTAGGTAAATATACGTAGAATAAAAATGTATCAACTAGGGATTCAGCTTAGTTTATTTATCAAAATAAAATGAGCTTTGTCAATTGAGGTACTTCAATTCATGCAATAGTTAATATGACAATCACCGACACTCGTGGTTGTGCGGTCAGTTTTTCTGCGACCTCGGTGTATATAATTAAGAAGGGCCTCCTACTATCTCGATGTGATGGAAATTCGAAAATTTCGGCAGCATGTTCACGAGTAATCCTCTCAACAAACCGTAAAGTTTCCATGAGGTTGTCAGCACCGTTTTAAAGATATTAATTCTCAAAGTTGAAAGATTTAACATTGGGCTTATGGAATATAGTGCATTTGCGATCGTGTTAAATAAATAGAAGGAATGATGTCATCTTTAGGAAACTCCTACCGCTTGAAACTAAGTACTTTTCAGAACTACATATCCGATTTTCGAAAAATTCGTCAGTACCGTTCAGAGTAATAAGTACAACACGCGTTACACGAGTTGGCCGTGTAACGCACACCGCATTTCAGCTGTCCCACCACTAATAACAGAAGACCCTCTTTAAGTAAGTTACTTTCGTGTACACACCGGGAAGTCAGAAGAATATACGGCCGTCTGTACCGGTACGGGTTTCCCGCAGTTTCTCCGTGCCCTCGGCAAATGCGGCACAGTGTAGCTAAGACGGCTGCGGACGCATTGGAAGTTAGGTTAGCTTAACGAAGTGCGGATAGGGAGGGAAGTTAGAGGGAGAACTAGGTAAAAACCCTCAAGGGTGTACCTCGGACCTGGAACTGAACAAATCTGACAAAAAAATCTAATATGACAATCCTGAGTCTATTTCTCAAGCCCCCCGAATTAGTATCCGGAATTCGTCCCTTATTTGAGCAAGTAATACTGAAAACTATGATCTGTTTTTGTGAAAAAAGAGTATAAAAGGTTTCAAACGGTCAGGGTATACGACTGAAAAGTTTTTGAGACGATTTCTTTTTTGTACTCGTGATCATCAAGTCTCTCGAATCAAATAATCCAGTGAAGTGTCTTCACCGGAAATTAACTGAGAAAACCGACGAGCCAACACCATAATATTATCATATAAAATAAAAAAGGTTTACAAAGATCCCTAGTAATCCCAAAGCTGTCAAGTCCCTCAATCCACACTTTGAATTCCTGGGCGATCAGAGACTGTGTTCAAGGCAACCAGTCAAGTCAACTAGGAGAAGCATAAAGGGCTTATTCCACCGTAACAGGAGACGGAAATGGTCGGTCAATCTGAAACGTCATTCCATGCTTCATACTGTAGATGAGGGAATACAACTAATATATTCCGTAGACAGGAACCAACAATTCAATGGAAACATAAAGATCATCCTAAATACAATATTTAACAACTGCGGTTTAAAGATACAAATATAACAAAACTAGTAGCCAAATTTTTGAACGATTGAAAAAGATCTAACGATGCGTTAATAAAATTTTATCGATCCACGCGCATGTTTTTGAAGAATACAACTTGCAACGTGCTAAATGAATAAATTATGAAAAAGAATGTTTCTTACTTATTTAAATGCAGAGGAAAATACTGATTGCTACAATTATTTCAAATTTAAAATAAAAAAGGAAAAAATTTTGCCCATAAAACTGAATTTCTCTTTTTTTTACATTATCATATATAAATGGTACTTTTTTTTTATAGATTAATTTATCATTCATCCATAAACTGTTTTAGATAAATTACTGCAGTCATTAGTTTCAGTCTTACAATATTTCCATGCCTTGACAGTCGACAGTTCAAGGTCCCAAAGATTCTATTCGTTATTTGTATCAAAAGTAGAATTATCCTGAATGCAAAACATTCGGTATCTCCACTCTATTGCAGCTGATGGAAACAAATATAATGGTTATTTTCCTACTTCCGTGCTGACTGAATTATTCTAAAAGGCCGTTTTCACCAGGATCGCGATAACAACTACGAAGAGCGACTGAAGCTCCGTAATTTTACCGATTAGATCAAAACTTATAATAGTTAGTCAGATATTGCCTGCAGATTCAAAACACGCGATGTCCAACTAAAAAAAAAGGGAGCGTGGAAAGGGTGGAAAACCAATATCCTATAAACCACACAAACTACACGACCTATCAAATTTTTCGAACCCTTCCTCTCCCATGCATACCCACAAACACAAACGCAAACAAACTTGATTTGCCAACCATACACTTGCTGAACTTTTATCCGCTACAAACGAAAATACTTTGCCCTTCAACGTTTGATGCGCTGTTTCAACTAAGACTAACACATTCTACCCTTGATCCCAACTGGGTGACGAAACTTTGTTGCCACTTTCGGCCACCATCTTATGAGCAAGCCTCTGATTACTTTTCTTTTCTGACACAAAAACCACCAGAGCATGATGAAAAAAAAAAAAGAAACTCAGCGAATCACTGACAAATTTCTGCTGGAACTTTTCGTAACGAGGAAACTCAACACTGGAAATATAATCAATGATTGGCAATTTTCGGCAAGTCATTAGTCGCAGTTTCCGGTCAAGATCTAAAGGATCTTATTTTATCTATACCATATTTTCTTTCATTAGTAAGCTTTCGATGTGCAATCGATTTTTTAATAGTGCACCTAAAAACTACCTTGAAAAGAAGCCACAATAATTTTCAGACAAACTTCATATATTTTCATCCTTTTTTTGGTCCTGTCCTTATTTCTTTTATGGGTTGATACATCAGGTAATAAAATGTCAAGAGCATTGAAATTTTTAGAGATTGTGAAAAAATAGAAGTCCACCGAAATACGGGCATGGCTATGATACGAAGCTTATTGATAGCAGCCTCCGCTGTAGCATACTTGTACCTACGTGCCAATAAAATATTAACCACAACTTCCGTGTTCCTTAAAGTTTTATCGTCGGTTCGCCACATACTCATGAAAACAGAGGAAAGTTGTGCTAATTGAAAGAACGAGGCGGAAAGGCAGGAGCTTTCAGCACTAGCGTCTTAGAGACCTCGGCCCCAGAAGTTGTCTTCGTTAATACTGAAAGTTTTCCTGCTCTAGGACCCTAAAGTCTATCAGTCGGAGAACGAAATAAATTCTTTAACTATCCCAGATACACCGTCTTTACAACTCTAATTCCCTAAATTTTTGTTGAGAAACAGATAAACACGTAAACCATAATAAATGAGTAACGAATTTGCGAAATTTTGGACAGGGTTCCCTTATTCTTTCTTCTTTTTATTTTCCATCGCTAAATTTATTGGCGCACAATTCCATATCAATTTGTACTCATTAAGAAGTTTAGTTTACGAATAATAATAAAAATAAGCACAAGGAAAACAGATTTTTCAAATCGTTTGTAAAAGAAACTGAAATGAGACGAAGTCTATTATTTTTTAAAGTTACAGCAATTATTTTTGTGTACTTAAATTTTTGGTCAGTATTTCAGAATCTTCGATTTACAGCCATTCTTTTATTTTGGGAAACTAAATTTTTCGCCAATATGGAAAAAAATGTTATGTACTTTATTTATATATTTTTTTAAACCTATTATGCTCGACATGAGTATTTCACTGATTTTATCGAGAAACCAACATTTTTTATTATCAATGCAAATTTAAATATGATATTTGCGAGATACCGACTCACCAGATTTTTAGATTTCGGTTGCTTCGACCCTAGATATTTGAGGGACTACTTATTAACATTTATCAAAAGCAAAGGTCGTTCACGTTTTTTTTTTCTTACCACTGACAATGCCATTGTCTTGATAGATAGTCTTGGGAGTGATATGTAATTCACATGAGAATTCCCCAAACGAAAGGAATGTCTAAAGGACCGTAAGATTCGTCTCAACCCCCGTAGGGAAATCAGCGTCGCTAACTTTACCATAGGCCAATTTTTTACCGATTTCGCTAATACGCATCAAACGAACCTTTTTTTTTTTTTTTTTTTTTAAACTGTTCTTCACAAGAGAATGCAGGACCCTAATGAGGTTTCTGGCAAAAAGAAACGCACACCAAGTGAAATAAATTAAGGGAATAAAGTAAGCTTTCAGATGCACAGATATCGAATTTATCTTCGACATTTTTCTTAGAATGTGTTGAGAGTGCTGTTACAAAAATGAAAATAACAATCACAACTATAATATGCTACTGAATTCACAATTATTTTCTATTTAACAATTTTCCAGATGAGTCGTTACCATTTTTTAGAACAGTTTTCCCCATTCCCAATAACCATTACTGTTTTAAAAAATAATTTGCCTGTTACGTCCTGGCTATTTTTCCTGATATAATTGATTATTATTTCGTTCCATTCTTTTGAATATTCGGTCTTAATAACTGCTCATGTAAATCCGTTTCGCTACTCCATGCTTCAGACGTTGCACTTATATTATTTTCGCTGACCGCACGTGTCGTGCGTTGTCAGCATCTTTGGGCCGTCGCGCGGTCCCCGAAAATCCCACTCCAACTTCAACTTATTCTTTCATCATTCCTTCAATTAATTTTCTCATTAGTCTTCAATCAATTTCCAAATAACCAACATGTCTTAAATATAATATTTCAAGCGCTTGAGCGCCGCGTCTAAGTATAAGTTTCGTTAAATAATTAACTAATAATTGTCATAAGCAGTGACAAAATAAGAAGTTTCATCCTATTAAATTTGTGTTTTAAACTGTTAAATTCGTATTAATAAATACACATATTTTACGCGGGTAAATGTGCAATTTTGGTTTTAACCATTAATCGAACAACATTCCCCACAATAGTTAATGCGCTCCAGTGTCGACTGTTCGAGCCGTAATATTGCCCTATGAACAAATCGTTTACAAGACCCATTTGCATCTTGAGATCAGATTTTCCCATTGTCAAATTATTCAGAAGGGCAATAACGTTTTGTAGGACAGTTTGCCTCATTTACGAAATGTCAAAAAAAAAAGCATTAAGCCTTCCGAGGACTGTTTATTTTGTCCAAATGTTCCGCACGGCCATGCACTTTTCGAGAACACTTTATATTAATTTCCAAGGCTACCAAATAACTAAATTAACAATATCAAACTATTTTCAACCGCATGATTATGCCATCCAATGCATATGTGAATTTCTAATAAATCGTAGCTTATTCGACATGGCGATGACCTTATACCACAACCAACCGAAAATACAACACCAAACCAATAAGAAATTTTTTCATCAATGTACACGCAAATTTACTACATGTATATAAAACGTAAGCTAAAAAAAATATAGCCACTCTACTGGAAATGATTTATTTTACGTTTCTCAGCGTTGCACTTGCAGCATTTACTCATACATTAAGCCGATGGAGGGTCTTCTTTACCGTCCGTTCGCTAAAGCCTCTAAGCCCATATTCCGCAACGTTAAGTTCTACGAGTCCACTAAATTTCGTACTTGTACGACGCAGAAACCACTAACCGATACACGGCCATAGAAACTGGTTCGCTCATTGACAATGGCCTCATTATTAAGCCATGCTATTTTATGACTTGCCTTCACACTGAGAGAAATCTAAACTGAGAGAAATTGTCATAGTACAGGTAACTATGAAGTGACAACTATTGATTTTTAGTCCTTTTATAGTTACGGTGACTATAAAAATAGTTGTGAGAACTAATTAAGTGGAAACAACTATGTTTATACCAACTACGAATGAATAGTTGTCACTTTATGGTTAATAATACCATAATTTTCTCTCAGTGTAGGGTTATTAGTAACTACTAAAATGTTGTAATGTAATCAATTTTGATTTGAAGAAAATCGAAAGTCCCGCGGAGCGATGAAGAGGGCAGCACGGGAATCTCGCTCACGATCACGGCCTTTTGCTGAAATCACAAAGATTCATTTCTAATACCACGAAAACTTCGAAATTATCGAATATTTCACGATAGGTTCGTTGAAAATAAATAAACGAGTCAAGTTTTCCAGGTTAAAAAATTGATTTTTTTCTGCAAAACTGGACGAGCTCATTTGTGTGCAGGAAACCTTGAGGTAAATATCAGATTAATTTCGAAGCTCGAGTGGTATTCGGGGGATTATTTTTTCCATCCAAATTGCGACCAATGGAATTTTTTATCCAAATTGCACCATGAGACGAAAATTACGATTTATGTTTAATAAAACCGTTCGACTGTCACAATTGAATTCAATCTGTCCGTTTGACAGATGGTTAACGCGGTTGAATCATCTTTTGTTTTGTATATATAGCAGCAGACAAAATTATAAAAAAATTGTCAGTATAATTTCGTGTAGGTAGGTGTACCACGTGACATCAAATGATGCAATTCTATCGATCGAAATTTTTATGGGAAAAATAATCGGGACTATTTTTTTATTCTTTATTGGTTATCCCCCCAAGTGCGTCGAATGGCTTTTACTATCCCCTCCTCTTTATTCCCCGGAATGGGATTAAAATTCAGGATGGTAAAGACACGAAGGTATAAAATTCCGAAAATTAATATCTCACCTACATTTTTTACGATAATTTTTCTAGCGAATTTCGTCAGCAATGTAGGTGCGATATTAAATTTCAGAATTTCAGAACTTCGAGTATTTACCATTCGGAACGGGGCGGGATTTAAGTTCCGAACGGTAAATACACGAAGGTCTAAAATTCCGAAATTTAATATCTCACCTACATTTCGAAATTTTAGACCTTCGAGTATTTGCCATTCGGAATTTCAACCCCGCCCCAGAATCTCAAGGAAAACGCGAGTTTGAAAGACGAGTATACATATTTATGTTAATCAAAGCGGTGACTTGAAAAATTTTATAACAATAAAAATAAAAAAAGATGTTGATGTGTATAAAGGAAATAAATAAACATTATTGAAAGTGGATTCATTACATTTAAAAAGATGAGAGATAGAGAGAGATATTACTATATATATACAAATTGATATTGCGAAAATAATAAGGAGGTCGGATTTACAAAAATGGAAAAGGAATTGAAGACGATCGAAAGATTATAAATTTTGTGTGATATTTGAAAGTATTTATTTTCTATATTGTTATTCAAGTGATATGTTGATGATTGTTTTATAGCATGTTGATTATCCACATTCCATCACTGGTTGCAATATTATTTATCTTATTATTCATTATTTATATCAGGCAATTTTTGACTTTTTATGCTATCTTTTTATTGAATTAATGGTTTTAGTGGGGCACGACAATGCGAGACGATAATTAGTGGTTATTACGTAGGATTTTGATCAACAGTGATTCCTACTGTGCAATAGAAAATAAGCTCGTGTGTAATACGCCGTGCGGAACAATAATCACATTGTCAATGATAGATGTGTAAGCCATCTGTACTTTCTACGCTTTCTGGGACATTGTACTCGTCTGATTCTCAGAACTTACAATGGACATTCAGAAGAGTATTGTGAATGGTACAACCCAGCGTTATTGGACCTTGTCCAGTAATCTCGGCACAGGTTTACGCGTATATTACAGAGTACGACTGCAGTTCAGATCAGCTCTGTGTCATCCAACAATTGGCTTTATTGTCACGTCACACTTCATTATGCCATCGATTGAACTTTCGAGCACTCTTTGCTGAAAGCATTGAAACGAAGCACGCATGGAAAATGCTGGGTAATTAACACCTGTGAATAACCTGAACTCGTGCAAATAGTGTTCCTGTGAATATTTACGCAACTCTAACTCGTGAGTGGTAAGAAAAATCTTGGATGTTTGGAACTTGGTATTCATGTTTTTATTTAATGGTATTTTTTTAAATTGTTTTTTAACAATATAGGATGCTTTTCCAATGATTGAGTTGAAAAATGATTTGACGGTATGAAAAAATATGGCCTATTTTCTGTTTAAGAAGGTTCGTCAGTAAAATTAAACATGCACAGAAAAATCTAAAATAATTACGGCGTTTTCAATAATCCATAACAAAAGCACATGAATTTTTTGAGAATTTCGTGTACATCGGTTACAAAAAATTCATTTTTTCATGCATACATTTTAACATGGACTCTTATGGCATATTTACGAATAAAAAAAAATTTACATCGAAAAAAAAAAAAATTAATTCCACCAAATACTTAAAAATTCGACGATGTAAAAAAATGTTCAATTATTATAATTTTTTTTTTTTTTTCAAAATTCGTAAATATGCCATAAGAACCCCTGTTAAAATGCATGCATAAGAAAATTAATTTTGTGTAAACGATGTAGAAGAAAATTCCCAAAAAATGCATGTGAGTTTTTTATGAATTATTTAAAACGCAGTAATTATTTCAGATTTTTGTGTGCATTTTCAATTTTACCCACGAACCTCCTTCACCTCATCTCGAAAAGTATGGTCAAGTAATAGTCGACCTTTAAGGATGTATGATACGTACAGTCCCGCCAAAAGTTAGTTTCAGTGACAGTTTCGATCACTTCCCGATGGGATAAAAATCGGAAAAATATAATGCATATAAAATGTGCTGAAAAAATTGATTTCGCATAACAATAATCGGAAACTGTTATTAACAAATTAGTGAAACAAACAATCGTTCAATAAACAATCAGTCAACCTAACTCGTTTTCTAATGAAAATAATATGTTAATTTATTTAAATGCATACGAATTTTTTCAGATTTTTTTTCTTCATTTTGATTTTGATTTTTTTTATTTTGAAAAAATTTGCAGAATATAACAAATTTTGGATATGTGTTCGGCATAAAACCATCTAGTACACTCAAGATTTTTTTGCAAAACGCATATCCAAAATTTGTTATATTCTGCGCATTTTTCAAAATAAAAAAAAAATCTCAATGAATAAAAAATCTGAAAAAATTCGTATGCATTCAAATAAATTAACATATTATTTCCATTAGAAAAAAAGTTAAGTTGACTCATTGTTTGTTGAATAATTGTTTTGTTCACCAATTTGTTAATAACATTTCGGGATTATTATTATGCGAAATTAATTTTTTCAGCACGTTTTATATGCATTATTTTTTTCCGATTTTTATCCCATCGGGAAGCGTTCGAAATTGTCTATGAAACTCACTTTTGGCCGGACTGTACGTATCATACATCCGTAACGAATAATTGAAGGCTAAAATTATCTCGCTCTTCTCCGAAAAACTAGAACCGACATATACCTGGAAGGAGTTCAGGGAAACAATTCCATTTAAAAATAAAAACTGACTCGATACACTAAGAGAAATTAAGATGATCCTGGTAACTATTTAATAATATGTAAATCTTATTAGGCCAAATGACTATTTTCATTGTTACATTAGCTCTATTCATTTTTAACGTAGCCACGAGACAGTTAGTGTTACTAAAAAAATAGTCACGTGGACTAATTAAATATGATTATCACTGAATAGTTAACAGGGCTATCTCAATTTCTCTCAGTGGATTAAAAACCCATTTCTAACGGCAATTTATCTAATCAATCACAATTATTGAATAAAATCTTTGAACGAGGTAGGCAAAAAACCATTGCCTCCGGGGAAAACCTTCCCCACAATCAAAACGAGCTTACGGTCGCCCCTCATCATTCCACTCAAGCCTATTCTGTCATTAATTAGAGAAATAATAGTTTGTTAGCACTGAAGGGACGCAGAACTTGGATTTATTTGAATATAACTTTATAAATTATGCTCAGCGTGGGTCGATTCTCCTGCTGAGCTGTAGTATCTAGTCAGTCGGCAAAGTTACCCAAGCTTGACTACTAATTTAAGTTCTATTTCATTGAGGGTAGACCGTGAGACGTCGGCCGTGAACTTTTAGCGCAATAGTCGTATGTAATACAAAGATCTCGCCGTCGTCACGGCAAGAAACGAGCGACTTAGAAAAATTCAACAGTCCTGGACTAAGTCCAGTCTTAATGGAGTCTCAATGGACTCCAGAGCTCGAAAAGTCACGGCCATCTTTGCGACCCCAAAGACCAAATTTTTCTAAGTCTTTCATTATTCTAATTTTTTTAACATTTCACTAATTATGCACTCTCCGATTCCCATACAAAAAACATAAAAATGCTATGTTGAAAACTCAACACTTTAAGACTGAAACCATAATGGAGAAATAATTTCTTCTACTTTCTTCACTCAAGTTTGTTTTTTTAAACAATATTTCTTTATCCTTTTTAGGTTTTAGGTATGCCGTTCCCGAGATGAACACAATTGAGTGAATAGTATTAAAGTATTGAAAATCCGCTCGAATATATATGGGGCATTCTATACCGATTCGACTTGGGTCGGACCCTCGACCCTCTCGGATTTGGTGGAAATTTTTTTATATTATTGGAGTAACTCCAAAAAGTACTGAAATTTTTTTTTAGATTTTTTTTATTCCAATTTTTTTTGCGATTCTTCAAAGCTAACATATCGTTAGCCCAAATTTAAGAGTCTGAAAAAATTCTCAAAAATTCTGCATGAAATAACAAAGTTTTTGAGCCTAAAACCAACGTGCGCCGGGTTTCTCTTCTATATATATATTTTTTTTCTTTATAAAGGACTATTCAAAAATTGAGAAACGAAAGAGGAAAAGTTAACAAATTTTTCTAAAATATTGCTTTCTCTTGTAAGTGATTTCTTCTCATAATAAAAAAGCGCGTTCCATAGAAAATATGGTCAGAATGTTACGTTAAAAAAGCATAACTGGAAAAAATTTCCAGTGCATGTTTATGTGCAAATGTGAGTGTGTATGTCTATGGGTGTGTATTTCATGGAAGGCCATGAACACGAAAACGGTCTCAAATTTTCAGCATTCTAGCTAAAATTTGGGACACATGTCAAATGATGATCAGTAAAGTAGATTTGGAATCGGCCTCAATCGATTAACAGAAAAACAAGCTATCAAGATTAAAACTTTTTCGATTTTAGAGAGAAAAAGTTTAAATCTTGATTTTAGAGAGAAAAAGTTCGAATCTTGATTTTAGAGAGAAAAAGTTTGAATCTTGATTTTAGAGAGAATAAGTTTAAATCTTGATTTTAGAGAGAATAAGTTCAAATCTTGATTTTAGAGAGAAAAAGTTTAAATCTTGATAGCTTATTTTCCTGTTAATCGATTGAGGCCGATTTCAATAGTAATTTACTCTAGTGATCATTCGACATGTGTCCCAAATTTCAACTAGATTGCTGAAAATTGGAGACCGTTTTCGTGTTCACGGCCTTCCACGAAATACACACCCATAGACACACACGCCCATATTTTTTCCAGATTTGCTTTTTTAACGTAACCTTCGGAACATATTTTCTATGAAACACGCTTTTTTTACAGAAAGAAAGCTCTTACAGGAGAAAGCAATATTTTAGGAAAATTTCATAACTTTCCCTTTTTCGTTTCTAAATTTTGAATATTTTTTTATAGAAAAAAAATAGAAGCAAAACCCGGCCCACTTTGGTTTTAGGCTCAAAAATTTTGTTATTTCATGCAACATTTTTTAAAATTTTTCCAGAATTTCAAAATTTGGGCTAACGATATGTTAGCTTTGAAAAATTGCAAAAAAAATTGAAACCAAAAAAATCTGAAAAAATTTTCCAGTACTTTTTGGAGTTGGTCCAATCCTATAAAAAAATTTCGACCAGATCCGAGAGTTCGAGGGTCCAACCCAGGTCGAATCGGTATGGAATGCCCCATATATATTACAAACTTGACACCAGGTGCATTTACTAAAATTATATGACCTGATATTCACCACTCGAAAAATCTTTTTTCTAGTAGCTTAAGAAACATGGAAAGCCTCTTACATAGTAATTCAAAATACAGTCTATTCCAGCTGGAAAACCCAGTTTTACAGGTACGAGCTAGATATACATATATATCCATCGTAGGATATAGACGAGACGAGTAATTCATGTAAATGGTTAGAGAAACCTTAAGGCGAACGTTCGTCTCGATCTTCGACGATTATTCGCTCGAGAACGAACGATAAATTGAACTCGTACGTCTTGCGGGTTGAGCTTCGCTTCCCTGAAGAACCCCAACGGGAAAAGCGAGCCCATCGCGCTGTCTATTCTCTTTTGTTTCAATGCAACTGCCTGTGCATTGATCCTCAGGATAAGGCATTGCTCTGACAGCTAGAAACGTAGTGATCCCTTGAATACGCTACAACGCTTTATTTGAATAATGATCCAAGTTGTAATTGGTAGGGTTTGAATGTCATTTCGCACCAGTCTGACAACTTTCATGTATTGTGGGAAATAAAGCCATCAATCATCATGAGAATGTACTTCAGAATTCTGGTAACACGAAAAAAAGCATTCGATCCATCTTGATTTGAGGTAACTACTCTGGCCCTTTCTTCTCCTCGAAATACCCGCAGACTGAACGCGTCAAAAATGCATCAACTCTTTAACATTTACGCATTAAAAAAGTTTAATCATCAAGTTTACAATGCGCCGCAGTAAACTTCTTAATGGAACACGCGGACAGCTACGGTTTTTATGGACTTCAAGCGACTCGCTTAATACGCTCTCCGTATAGACCGACACTTGACCTACATAACCATTGTTTGATCGACCGTCCGAATTATTAAAACATTGTATGGCTCGCAATTCTCATGGGAACAAAGTATTAACTATCATATTTTTTACGGAAAGCGGTCATTTTACTGAAAGCTAAATGACTTGCCACGTGATGTACTCATTTTGTCATAAGAAAACACATCTAAAAATAATTGATAACTACTAGTTTCTGAAATAGCCTTTATCGCTTTAGGAGACATTTTTTATTATTATCTATGAAAGTCGGTCTCCATTTTGCGGACTGGTGCTTCTATTGACCATTTTTTTAAGCGTTTCAAGAACGATTCACTACTTTCTATAAATTCTTCAAAAGATTCATTACACAATTTGAGAACGGTTTGCTCTGAGAATATTTAAAGTATTTCAAAAGGGCTGTTTCATTTTTTTAACACAAGTTTTCTAATTTAAAAGTTTTCATCTCGCTTTTTGAGGATATATTTGGTTGGAAAGGTGTTGGAATCTTCATTCGGAGAAACATCTGCAGCAATCGGACATAAATATTTTATTTGCAAATGAATTGCTGATCGAGAGTAGCGATAAATCGGAAATAGTTCAGATAATTAGATTCATGGAATAGGATCTGCGAATGGAACTAGATATTCGTCGGAAAGCTATTGCACGATGCCTGTATGCATTTCTACTTCGCCTCCATATTCCAAGGGACAGGATTGGGCTTTTCCGTAACCGAGGGAATATCGTGTGAATTGGCACTCTACTTCAAATTCTACAATTCAGATTTCGAGCACAGATCGTCTATATGTCGCCCAGAAATTTCCTTTGATCAAAAGTTAGGGTGATCCTCGAGTACCTTCCGTGGCCTTTGTGCTATTTGCATTGTATTTGATGAAGAAACAATGCATTGGCATTGCCACCAACTCCACGATATTGCAAATATTATTTACCACATTCGCGCCGCAGAAATCACAAACAGATGCTTTGCATTCGATGAAGAAATAATGCATTGGCATTGCCACTAACTCCATGATATTGCAAATATTATTTAGCACATTCACGTGGCAGATATAAAAAGAAGATGCAAAGTTGACATTTACAATATGATTTTTTTCCACCTTACGCAAAGCCAATCTTGTCACTGTAATTTTTCAAATTGTCATTTTTCGGCGATTCTATTATCAGAATTCACAAATCCGATTTTTTTTTAAATCTAAGACCAACCTCATGACACTTTTATTTTGAAGACATTGATTTTTTTGCCACTTTTTAGATAGGTGTTTCTTCCAACAGCTAATCATGTGGAAATAGTACCTTGCGATACTAGTGCGTGAAAGCGGACTTTACGACCGCCGTCAGGAGTCCGATTTCACGTACAGATATCGCATACTACTTTTTGTAACAAATGCACGAAAACTGCCACGTTATGTTGCTGGCCGAGCGCGACGATAAAGGAAAAAGCAGACCGATGTGCGCATGCGCGCACCGTATTTTCGATACGGTTTCGAGTATTTACGATCCGGTTCCCAGTATTTACGATACGGTTCCCAGTATTTACGATCCAGTTCCGAGTATTTACGATACGGTTTCGAGTATTTACGATACGGTTTCGAGTATTTACGATACTGTTTTCCAGTATTTACGATCCGGTTCCGAGTGTTTACGATACGGTTCCGGGAATTTACGATACGGTTTCGAGTATTTACGTTCCGGTTTCGAATACTTATGGTACGGTTTCGAGTATTTACGATACGGTTTCGAGTATTTTCGATACGGTTTCGAGTATTTTCGATACGGTTCCAGTATTTTCGATACGCTTCCAGTATTTATGATTCGCCTTATTATGAAGTGCCACTTTATGTCGCAGCCGGCCCGCACATAAACTGGCACTTTTCGTGCATGCGTTACAAAAACT
The DNA here is from genome assembly GCA_949699805.1 of Tromatobia lineatoria. NCBI lineage: Eukaryota > Metazoa > Arthropoda > Insecta > Hymenoptera > Ichneumonidae > Tromatobia > Tromatobia lineatoria. The sequence goes on from OX453052.1 coordinate 4,151,879, forward strand.
TTTTTTTTTCACTTTTGATTTTCAGTTCACAAACGAGAAAGAGACAATATTTAATTACAAAATTGAATAGTCAGTTTATTCTTCTGAATTGCAATTGTTGTTCTTTCCGTTGCGGAAAAGTGCTAACGTCTATTAGAAATATTGTTCAGTTAATATGGCTCTGATATCCTAATATATTTATGAAGTAAGCGATAATTTCTCGTTGCGAAAAAAACTTTTGAAGAAAATGGATCAGAAATGAATAATGTGCGGTTCGCTGACCGTTAGTTCCTGTAGAATGCAGCAGTGTCATGCAATTTATTAGTCAGTGGTGCAGAGTGTAGTCGGTTGTGCGGCGGCTACGAAGAAGGAACGGTTAGCGCGCGCGATGGTCCTTGATGGAGTAACGCGGGCGCGTTACGGAAAAGTTACGGGCAGCCTATTGAGAAACGGTTGTTGGGCACGCGATTCAACGTTAATGCGAAGTACGTGCCGACGAGAGAAAGATACGAATGACCCTTGTCCGGTAATAGCACTGCAAAATGCATACGATAAGCTGGGAAAACTTTTCTAACGTCGACGGACCGCTTTTCCTCATCCAGAGTTGTTGATGGATAAACGAAACGTTTTACATTTTTATCAACAACTCTGAATGGGATTAACAACAAAACATCATAACGTTAATTACTTTTCGAATTTTTCTCTAATTATAATTACTTTTGTGATTTCTAGGATATTTAATCAGAGCTATTAAAAAAGTAAGTATGGATAGTCTTGGTTTGGAATGTATGTGTGTAGTATTAACATCTCATCTGAAGTAACTTTCCTAGACTGCAGGAATTTTTTTTTTTCTCTTCAATTTGAACTTTTGAAATTAAAAAAAAACGTGCGTGCGCTAGCTTACGTGAAATAGACGATATTCTGTTAAATAATTCTCCATAAGTGCAGTTATTCTTGTTATTGATCGGTATTGAATTTATCCTAAATCGGAAAAACACTTCAAATTTGATCTTTTGAAATTTTGGAAAAATCTACGTTATTGCCGTAAATTTAGCAAAACATAAGGCAACGAACGCAAATTTTATACATAATATCTGCACAGTTTCGTCATGATCTGCAATGTCGTTCAAATTTTTCAAAATTTTATTTTGACAAAATTATATTATTGCATCAACTTTAGCAAAACATAAGACGCCGAACTCAAATTTTACACATAAAATTGATACTATTCAACAATGATAAATACATCGTCTCGTCATGACTTTTTATGTGGTTCAAATTATTCAGAATCGTACACTTTTAAAAATGTTTCAAAAATCAATATATGTATTGGAAGTTTTTTCGCAGATACAATTTATTAATTGTGATTTAATATGCGGATATTTTGTAAAATTTCAAAAAACACATTATAAACACTACAATTATGAAGTTTTTAGTATACTGTATATTAATTTCATGAACATTTTTTTGTATATTACTTACTATTTGTATATTACATTTAATATACGCACATCAACAGGAAAACTTCCAATACTTTATATTAATTTTCGTACGAAAATTTCTGACAGTGTAACTTCTAACAGCTGCAAAGTGAAACTTTAAAAATTGCTTCCTCCATATTTTCAGTTTTTACTTTCACTTCTTACATACTTTGTATGGGATGAGAGATATATCATGAGATGCAATCCAAAAAAAATCGACTCCGAGGTTTTGATGGAAATACATGTTTAAGTTTTGAGTGTTGTAGATTTTAAAAAACACATTTATTCATTTCTGTTTGGCTGTCCGTCTGGCGTTCTGTTTGTATGTCCGAAAGGGTAATCATTTTTGGAAAAATCTATGGACCGCAATGAAATTTTGTGTCTGTCGTCTGCATTTAAATCCTGGTTCCGGTATTGAAACCCAATCCAATATCTTTGCTCCTCTTGATTACTTCCGTAAAATATTTTAAAAATTAAATAGAAATTCTGATCTTTTTTCGAAGCATGAAACTAACATGGAAATTATTCTACTTCGGTCTGATACATACAGCTGTAATTTCTCGCAAAGGAGCTATGAACAACAGTGACTTAGTATATAGTTTTTAAAGTCACTCACATAAGATTTCTGAAACTATCTTCACGGAAAACTTCTATTTCATAAAGTGTGGATTTCGTACTAATTTATTAATATAATACGTAATATAATCCATGCTTCAGTTAACAGGATATTTTTAACAATGGATGATTTCATGAATAATAGAAATGAATATAAAGTAACAGAATCTCTGCTGCACTGAATTACATTTTTTGTTCTCTGCTCATTTGCTTGAGATACCATCTGCATGTATCACCTCGAGGCATAATAATTTTTTTCTCAACTGTGTTAGAATAACCTTATTTCTCGCGTGCGAGTCGAAAGCGGCCGATTCTTAGCCGCCGACCAATGTACACGCGTAATCGGCTGCGCATGCGCAGTACCGATTTATTGCCTCTATCGAGACGTAATCATATGGAGTAATGAAATACCGGTCACCACGACAATTTTTTCCCCCGCGAAAAGTGGCGCCACTGTTGCAATTTTTTTAGCTTTTTCTGTCTCTTATTTTTATCTTTCGTGTTTCTTGCTTGTTTGTACTTGTTGGTGTATTTTTTTCAATTAGAGAGTAATTTTTGTGCTGTACAGTGAGGGAACGAACCCCCCCCCCCACACCGGGGTTCTGCCCCTAGCCCCCGCCGGTGTTCCGCCCCTGGACCCCGTGTCGGTGACACGTTTCTATCGTATTCGGGATGTCGAGCATATTCGACATCGTCGAACACATTGCGCGAAATAGAGGTTATTTCGACGCAGTTGGAAAAAAAATCGTAGGCTACACGGAAGAGAGCCGATATTCTGGCACTTACCCCCCTTGTAACGTAATGTATTACTAAATAATCTCGAAGTCTTAAAAAGAACTACTATAAATGGAATCCTGCAATTTTCAATGGGAACTATAAATATTTACACCAAATGTTTAGATTTAAAAATCATATAAACAAAACAGATTTGAGGTTATTCACACTCATGGAGTTCAGACGGTGAACATTCGTACACACATCGTATCATATCACTTTTCACCACTCACATAGCATTGTAGATAAACTCCAAAGCCTGTGGAGGTCTCATATACCCCATAATATTCGAAAATTTTGATCTACGAATAACTGAAATGTTAATTCTTCTCCTTCACTGAACGATGATAAGTGGAGGGGAGATCGTCACCACCACCTGGCCTTATTTCTGGCGACAAACCAGCTAATGAGCGAAATTATAATTCGACTTGTCAAACTAACGCAGCGCAGCCGATAACACCACCTTAATGGAAGACATATATGAAGAAAAGACGTGAACGTATTCACGCGCGCCATCTCGCGAGGGCCTTTTTGTACCTTGAATTAGAATTTGGAGACACAATCATAATAAATTACACCGAGGAACGTAGATTGCAAGTAATGTCTGAAATTCCTCAAATTTCTATTCATATAGTTAGTCTTTTTACTCCAGGAAATTCAGTAAGAAAAATGTGACGAGAAAGTCGTGTGTTGCGAATACACCAATAGCATCTTTTTTTTTTTAACAAAACTGCCTCTACGAGGAAGCCAAAATCGATTAACATACTTCGTCATAGATATAGATCTGTAAAAAAATAAAAAATAATAATGCAAGCCTGCTTCGCATTCCCAGCTTCGAGTCAATGAGGAATTTGGAACAACTTATCTTCTTGTTTAAAATTGTTCAAGGGGTTGTTAACCGCCCTTATTTGTTGGAGAGATTGTCCTTTCACATACCACAACTGCAACATAGAGTACCTTCTATATTTTTTATAAGTAACGTGCGATCTGTTTTTGCAGCGAATTCTGCGATACATTGCATGTGCAATTTAGTCAACAGTATGAACTTGCAACGATTTTTTGGTCTTCAGCAACACATCTTTCGCAACTCAATCGGCGACCTTCTCCACTACGAATGACGTTATTATCTCCTCTTGATTATTTTCTTTTCCATAAAAGTTGTTCTTCATGCCTATATTAATGCTAAATATCATTGTAAGATATTAATAATTTGTATCTCAAATGTATTAACCCAAATATATGCGAAAGGGATTATCAAATTGATATAAATATTAATAAATAATGATGATGAGGAAACGAATTGGAAAGTTCTACTTTGTTTAGAAAAAAAAAAAACTTTGAAATAATTTGTCCAACAGTTGAAATCCACGAAAATGCATCCTCTATTGTTTTGTCATGACATGCAACCATATTTGTAAGTAAGCAGTTTTGAAATGAAAAATTTTACGGTTTTGATTTTTAAATGTGTACAATTTTTCAAAAAACTAGTTTTTTTTTAAGGGGAGAGATCCTAGCTCTCAAAATATCATACATTCTGAAGGAGAAGAATGTATAATATATGCTGTTAAGAATGCAGTGTATTTGGCATTCTTATGTATGACTACTGCAGGGTTTTGCATTTTTTTTCCCTCCGCAGTTTCTTCACTTTTTTTTACCTCTCAATTTTCCCCTAGAGTGCTGTTCCCAGCAACTCCTCCTCGACCCCTACTATGTTGCATTTGCGCGAGGAACCTGCAGAATGTAGCTGATGGAAGTAATCTCTTCTACGAATCATGGTTGACCCCACACGCAAATGCGAGTATCAACGCAAGGCCATGGAAAAAAGAATCCTTTGCACAAATGCTTTTCAAGTTCATTAATTAGGCTCATTAATTACTGCACATCGAAATTTCCTGGTACATATATTTCCTAGATTCGTTTTCCATTTTCGTGATTCAATCCGTGCTAAATAAAACTACTAACCCTCCTTTTCTGATCTCCTTGCGAAATTCTGTATTCCAGAAAAATTCATTAACATTTTCAGTCTGATGAAAAAAAAAAAAAAAATTCACCACGTTTTTTTAATTTCAGTCTAACTCTTGATGATGACGATTCAGTCACAGACATATTTTCAATAAAAATATTATTTTGAGGAATCTGGGTAAAGATATATTTTCCCGATCATAATTATCAGGTATATGACATTTACATTCTGTTTTCAAAATATGGAAAATATATTCTGTCTAATAATTTTCTTAAATTGAATTAATTCAGGGGATCTGTAATATCGATCGTTAGCCAGGAGGTTGCTGATATGAAAAGTAAAAGTAGTGCCAGCTTCTTCAAAAATTTTCTGCTCGCAGAAAGTCTATGTATCGAGTGCAAAAAAATTGACTTGGGCGATGACATTCGTTTACGATAAATTGACCGGCAGAATTGGCGCAAATACCCTCGAAGATACATATGGTATATGATGAGATAACATATACCGTATCTCCGATAACATTTACCGATCGATATTTTCTATACGGGCAGAGGCAACCTTATAAAAAAAAAGAAACACTATGTAGAGGAAATGACGAGGATCAAGATTCGATGAGGTTTCATTGGGTTATAAGTTATTTTACGCGAGATATCTAGCAAAATCTGAGCATCTTGGTTTTTGGCACACCGACCGCACCGCGCGCCCTCTAACCTATCGCCTCCTCGCCCCTCAAGTCGCGACCGATCAACAACCTTAATGGCATTGACATTTATGTATCTGTGATGTTCAAATGCATTTATATTATACTATATTAGAGACAACAGTGGACGCACGGTCTATGTGTGTTCTAAGTGGTCCTCAGTATTAAGGAGGTTCGTCAGTAAAATTAAAAATGCACAGAAAAATCTGAAATAATTACCGCGTTTTTAATAATTCATAACAAACTCACATGAATTTTTCGGGAAATTTCGTCTACATCGTTTACACAAAATTAATTTTTTTATGCCTACATTTTAACATAGGCTCACAAATGGGCTTTGTTCATTTACATAAAAAAAAAAAAATAATAGTTGAAAATTTTTTTACATCGTTGAATTCGTAAGTATTTGATGGAATCAATTCTTTTTTATTTCGATGTAAAATTTTTTTTTATATTTTCAATTTTTTTTAAAATTCGTAACATGCCATAAGAGCCCATTTTAGTTAAAATGTATGCATAAAAAAATTAATTTTGTGTAAACGATGTAGACGAAGATTCCCGAAAAATTCATGTGAGTTTGTTATGAATTATTAAAAACGCGGTAATTATTTTAGATTTTTCTGTGCATTTTAAATTTTACTGACGAACCTCCTTAAGGACGTAAGAGGGCGATGAGGTGCTTAACGCGCTCAAAAGTGAGAATTCAGAGAGAAAAGTCAAAAACTTCCCGATGGAAGAAAAATCTTTAAAAAATAAAGCATACAAAAGGCGCGGCCGAGATTAATTTCGCATATTAATGATTGCAAAATGTCATTAACAAATAGGTGAAAAAAAAATTGTTCCGCAAATCATCCGTCAACCTAACTTTTTTTTCCAATGAAAATGATACATCAATTTTTCTGAATACGTACGAATTTTTTCAGAATCTATTCTAATCATCGAGATTTAGTTTTTTTTTGGAATTTCTTTTTCTTAAAAAATGCATGTTAAGTCGCGATTTTTTTATGTGTGTTTCTCACATCACTACCCATTACACCCAAAAAGTTTCTAAACGTTTGATCAAATAGATTCGCGAATACAGCTCATACAAGAAAAAAAATCGCAATTTTCAAACATTAGACATAATTCTGAAAAAATTCACACGTATTCAGAAAATTTAACGAATCATTTTCATTCGAAAAAAAGTTAGGTTGACGGATAATTTGTTGAACAATTTTTTTTTCACCTATTTGTTAATAACATTTTGCAATTATTAATATTTGAAATTCATCTTTACCGCACCTTTTGTATGCTTGATTTTTTTAAGATTTTTATTCCATTGGGCAGTGTTCGAATTTCTCTCTGAATTCTCACTTTTCAGGAAGTTGAGCACCCCATCGCGCATCCTACATCCTTAAAGGGGACGGTTCAGTCAACAAAGTCCTCTTTTATTATGAATACAACTGTCTCTCTCACCGACAGTGTAATTGGAGGTAATTCCTTTTCTCAACAATGAGCTCGAACATTTTTTTTGTAAATGAACCAACCGATTGAGTCTACGGGTTGATCCGAAACCAGATTCATAGGGTTTTCACTCTGCGCGTGATCCAATAAAGAGAATGAGACCTAACGAAGACCAATCCTTGGAGCAAGAGTTCAATGGACTATACACCAGTGTGTAGCTTCTGACAAAATCTAACACATATTTTTTGGTGTTTTTCAAAGACTAGAAGAACATCACGTGAAAATTTCAAGATCTAATCTCAGATATTTTAAGAATGTTTGTATATTAAAGAGCAGCTGCTTGTAGGTCCGAAACGCGGTATTTTTCTAATTGGCTGCATCTGCAACTCAAAAATAAATTATGCGATGAGCTTAAAATTGTTACGTCCTGTTCTAAACATATTTTGCCATACCATGAACTAGGATTTATGATTGAATGGAAAATATAAATTTGGCATTAAAAAATAAACATTATTTTGAAGCCGAAAGTGTAATTATTTTCTCAAAATTTCCTCATTCCGTCTATTACGTCATGGCTATTATTATTTATATAATGACGCAACGAAAAAAGAAAAACATTATCTATATCCTCCATTGTCGGGCGATATTTGCCGCCTCAGGGGTTGGAAAAGTTGATCTGCTTGACTGAATAGTGTAAACGAAAAAATACATCTTTTTAAAAATAAACAATACACTTTATTGAAAATATGTTGATGCGTCGAGATTTCAGCATTTTTTATTTGCTTGTGTAATAAAAAATAATAATTCCGTTTTTAAATGTTAACATTTATTATGAAATGATAGTCGCAGTTTTATAAATATTTCATTCGTCTTATTTATTTAAGTATTTATTTGAACAAATTTATACTGTTTAAAATTTATTGACGGTTAACGAGAGTCGACCAAACTGGTCGGCCCCCTGAGTGAAAAACTAATTTGTCGACCTCGACTACGCTGGTCGAGTCACCGTACATGACTATCTAATGAATTGAAAGTAGGCACACTGCAATAGTACCGAAATTTGAAGATGCAGGACATCGCGCATTTCAAAAGTGTGCAATGCCCTACTAAAACGGCGTGGGAAAACTGACGCTGCGTTGATAAGGACAGCGAAAGCAGTCCTCTGTTTTAAGGCGCACAAGAAAAATGTATCTTATATCAGCTTAGGAACGCTTATGATATAAGCATATCCAGTAGTGATAAGCACTACTGGATGTTGAATTAAAAAGGCAATGAAATATCAAATTCATTATTATTATCAATTTCCATTTAAAAACATTCATGCAGTAATAATAATAATTTATAAAAATTGATTTTAATTGTTTGTATATTGGTTTTTTTAATTATTTTTTTATAGTGCAGAAACTGTATCACGAGTTTATTCGCACTGTCGTTTACGATTGGTTATTACTTCACTTGTATTAATACCATTTGTACATCGTTTTATTTTTAAGTTGCACTTAACAAGAAATTTGTGTATAATACCAACGGCGTTCAAGTCAGTTGTCGTTACAAATTGTGATGTTATCCGGTGCTTGGTATTTACGTACTTTTAGTTCCTCGATAATTTGTGTTCTTTGTTTCTTTGTTGCTCGAAGTTTTGGCATTGCCAAAGCACATGATCGATATCCTAGGTATAAGTACCGCGAGAACAGTTTGGATCAGGGACTATACCAACTCGTGAGAGAGATGCATTCAGGTGTTGTATATTAGTTATTTAAGTATGTGGGAAAAATACACCCGGACGTTACATGTCAGATTTTAATATTTTTTCCAAAATCCTAGTTCATGCACGGAGATAAATAATTGGTTGCCATACCAAAGTGCCTGGTTAAATGCGTCTCAAGCGACAAAATTGGTTGCGAGAACCAGCTATCGGCTATCACAACACTCAATCAGATGTTTGTGACGTCCAAGTGGTTAGTTGTGACGGCTAATTGGTCGGTTGTGTGACACCCAATCGATTAGTTCTGACACCCAATCAGTTAGTTTTTCCAACCAATTTTGTCTATTGAAGGGTATTCAACCATGCACTTAACTATGGCAAACAATTACTTCTTTCCGTGTGGACGAAAAATACCAACTAGTTTAACAGCATTTTTGTTTTGTTTTAGACACTCTACACTGAGAAAAAAAATTGTTAGAACCAACTAAACGTGCGCTTGCGGGCGGCGAAATAAATATTTGTTTGATCGAAAGAAATATTCAATTGATCGAAGCGGCTGGAGGTACTATTAATAGATGTTTCGATCAACATTGCCAAATATTTTGTCCAATCGAGAAAATATGCTTTTCGCTGCCGGCAAACGCACGTTTCGTTGATTTTAACGATTTTTTTTCTCAGTGTAGCGGCCGTAATCACTGCAGCAATGAAGCGATTTGTTTTTTTATAGCCCTAGGGTCGCTTAGTTTAAATATTTTCGTACCAATAATTACTTCATATACTTCTCTTATAAATCAATACATCCTCTAACCTTCAAAACATTCTATGTAAGAATTGCTTTTAAAAAAGAATTCCCGCAAATCTGTCAATTTTAGAGCATTCACAATTCGCCCCTCAATTCGAAGGATCTTTAGAACCGCATATCCAATAACTTCGGTTCAAGGAAAATAATGTATTATTATCATTCTTATATCACGTTGCTGTGAAATGGAAGAGGCCTGTATAATATGAAATAAGTCACCCCTGACGATCAGGGGTGACTTCGACGAGGCATTGTACTGCGTGGGGACATGAAATTATGCCAGCCGTTGTGGTCCTTGCAATATCGATGTCGACGAGAAATGGGAGGACGTCGTCGACGACGATTTTCAGCAAAGTCGGAATGAAAATACGGTGAACGTATGCGGTGCACGCATGCGACATTCCGTTTTGGTGCGAGAGACACGAAGACTGAGCCGTACTCGGCTCTTCAGAATGACCTGGCAAGCGTGATGTGCAATCCTGTGATGCGCAATCCCTTCACTCAGCTGAAATTTAACGTTGACGGGAACAATTGATGGAATACGAACCGAGAGTAGATGTCGCTGCCACCGGTGATAGAATGAAGGACACCGTGAAATTCAGTTCGGTAAATGAGAGGCTAATGGACTTTTTTGTGCGAATAAACGTTGACTGAAGAATGGAAGTTTGAGCGGTTAAAAAAAACTTTGCATACTAGATTAGGCATACGAAAGTTTTTTAAAAGAATATTCATAAATAATTTGCGACGGAAACTTTCATTATTTACTGTATTTTTAGCATTCGTTGAATTTATAAACGTTAGGTGAGTAACGAAATAGAACGACCTCAAGAGGTTATGACTTAGGCAAAAAAAATACACTCTTCTGTATTATTATGATAACTTGAGTAAAGTTTAGACTAGTTTATATCTTATATGTTTTTTACCAAGGCTAAAATTAGAAAATCACTTTCCTAAGTAATTATGCGTAGAAATCCATTGTCATGAAGTTTAAGTCCACAAGTCTATTCTTTATCACGACTGAATAAAAGTGAACACAAGTTCTTGTCAGAGGGAAATTCGTAGCAATGCAATTTCAAGGCTTGGAACACCTTAATTACTCGGATAATTAACGTGGGGAACAAGCGGCACGTAAAACTACGAATGACGAGCCAGAAAGCCTTACTTGTTGAATAAAACATAGGAAAAGTGAAAAAGGAAATGGAAAAAATAGCAGAAGTTTTTTTTTAGGAGAAAAACATAATAGGCACGCTTAATCTTACGTCAGATTCGGTGGTTGTACAGTATTAAGGATATATGATACGTACAGTCTCGCCAAAAGTGAGTTTCATAGACAATTTCGATGACTTCCCGATGGGATAAAAATCGGAAAAAAATAATGCATATAAAACTTGCTGAAAAGATTGATTTCGCATAATAATAATTCCAAAATGTTATTAACAAAATGGTAAAAAAAAACAATTGTTCCACAAACAATAAGTCAACCTAATTTTTCTTCTAATGAAAATGATATTTGAATTTATTTAAATGCATACGAATTTTTTCATATTCTTTTTTTTTTTTTTATTTTTATTTTTTTTATTTTTAAAAATGCGCAGAATATAACAAATTTTGGATATGCGTTTTGCAAAAAAATCTCGATTGTAGTAGATGGTTTTATGCCGAACACATATCCATTTTTCGTTATTTCAAGCACATTTTTGAAAATAAAAAAAATAAAAATCGAAATAAAGAAAAGAATCTGAAAAAATTCGTATGGATTCAAATAAATTAACAAATAATTTTCATTAGAAAAAAGTTGGGTTGACTGATTGTTTGTTGAACAATTGTTTTTTTTCGCCAATTTGTTAATGACATTTTGGGATTATCATTATGCGAAATCAATCTTTTCAACACGTTTTATATGCAGCATTTTTTTCCGATTTATATCCCATCGGGAAATGATCGAAATTGTTTCTGAAACTCACTTTCGGCGGGACTGTACATATCATACATCCTTAATTACACGGAGGCGTATTGAAGGTTTGGGATTTTTTGTGAAACCGCCTTTATGACGTTAAACTTGAATGAAACCGGTTCGTACTTAAAATCCTTGTAAAAGTCTAAAGAAAACGAGTCTGCCACTCGCAATCGTATAGATTATTAGTCATAAATGCGAGTGGACCTAGCCATGATATTTCTGCGGTTTTCTTCATTCCCTTGGGTTCTCGGAATAATTAGCAGAAGGATAATTATACATCTCAAGTGCAGTAATAACGTTATTTCCTTTTCCCGTCTATGAATAAAAACTTTTTCTCTCTTCGTTTCAATGCATCTCTACGATCTTTCTATTATTACTTGGCTCCATCTGACTTCGTATCTCATAGAAAAGAATCAAAGCAGCCAAAGGTGCACTATACATATATATTTTTTCTCCAATAATAGCTATGATAATAATAATACTGGGTTATGAACGAAGAGGTTATAGGCAATATTCTTAAAGATATAAATCAAATTCAAATAACAAAGGTATAAATTCAAATACCAAATAGAATACAAGATAATACAAATAGAATGCAAGAAAAAGAATTTTTATCCGAACGGCATTAGCAAAAACATCGGGGCTCTCTGACTTTTTTGCAGGTACAACACCGATCTGCTTGAAATTTGATATAAAACCGCTTGAAATTTGATATAAAAGTTATGTGAGCTTCTAATTTTGGCCAGCACCGAATGCATTACTTCTAAGTTGTATTTAAAAGAAAACTGCACTCTGAAAAAGATTGCTGAACGTAGTAAATTGAACTGAATAAATTGCGGCAGTGTCTAAATCGTATTTTCAAAAAATTTTACTTTGAAAAAGATTTGTGCACATAGTAAATTACCAGTGATTACATTGTCTAAATGCCCTTCCGGAAATTTTGAATTTTCAAGTCCAATTTTTATAAATTTTGGACTTCCAATAAATTTTCTATCTTTATTCTTCTATTCTTCCATTCATGTACTCCTCTTGACATGTGCACAATATTCCATTCGCAAAAACTGTGTACCATTTAATTGACCGGTTCTCACGTGAGCATGTTTATAACAAGCTGACTGACGGTTAGCCAGACGAACAGACCGATTGATCGACAGACCATCAGACTGACAGACCGACAGGCTGATAGATCTTACAATATCGCGCTTGCAATTGTACTGTGTAATTAACCAATGTCCAAACCGTTTATAATGGGTATATGAGCCATTTTACAATATCTGGACTACCTTCTACAATGACCATCATCAATATGTTTGATTATGTTTTTAGTTATTCACCTTGAAGAACGGAACATGTTGTTTTTTTTTCAATTTTCACTATTTTTCTAACGCACTGGAATTTAAATTTCATAAATTTCAAATCTTTAAACTTTTCAAAATTTCAAATGTGCATAGCTTCCAGAATATAAGTTGCATCGTAACAAACTGCACAAAGTTCTCCACTTTTGCGTCTGCTTTTATTAAATAATATTCAGAAAATTTTTCAAATCCCTGAAAGCGTTTATTTGTAGTTAATAATTATCAAAATCCATTTTTCAAGAACTTAGACATTTTTTATTAAATAAAAAAAAATCTCGACAAAGAATACTCACGAAAACGAAGATTTTACACGTAATTCGAGAGTGGGATAATCCCATTTTGATTTTTTATGAGAGTTTTATTTTATTTTTTGTCATCGAGCCCATGATAGACAGGTTTTTGACAGGCGTTTTTACACGTACTGACACAGTATTCTGTGTCACATTCGGATGAGAGTGCAACATGGATGAACAAAAAAATACGCTGAACCGTTTTTAAGTCGTGGCAGAGGTTGGACGAACACGAGGCTTGCAGAGTTCGTCATTCCAGATCAAAAGGCTCGGTCAATGGGGTGTAAAGTGTGGGTGGACGGTCGAATGGATGGAGGCGACAGACTACACGCGCATACTGCATCAAAACGCGGATCTCTATCCGTGTCGTGCTAAATCCACCAAGAACTGTCAAAATTGCTTTCACCGTATTTTCGTAACGGTTATTCAATATCGTTTCGCTTCAATTTCATTTTTTATTTCTTTTTCAAGAGACGTGAATTGCAACAATTTCCCCTTCAGCTTTTCGATGGAGTGGAAATAATCGCAAGTTTTTGCATGCTTTTCATTTTTTACGATTTTTCAAAGTGACTCACACACACAAAAGAAACGAGGTTTCATCATGATTTTGTTACCGGTTCCTACGTTTCGACAAGTGCATTCAAAGGATTAAAGAAAATAGTAGAACGGACCAACCAATAAAAAAGGATTCAGAAAATTTTCAACCCGAACAAAGTTTTCAGTTCAAATTGAATTTCAAAGTCTATCCAATCCTACAGTTTTCACTGATTATGAAAGTGCTCATTTTTTGATCGGCATCTTAAAAATTTCAAGGAAAAACGCAAAAATATTTTTCTTCGATTAATCATCTTTTAACTTTGGAATATCTAAGGTATCAAACGAAACTGGTCAGTTTTGTGATCAAAAGAACGTCACCTATTGCTAAACTTTTGCAATGTAATAAAAGTTAATGACACTCAAGAACTCATAAATTTCTATTCACGATAACTTTTTCTTTAGTTCAGTGGCAATCAACGATTTATCGGAATAAGAATTCTATTATTATTCTTTACACTGAAATATTTGTGACTGATTTTTAAAACGTGGTAAAACAGACAAAAGAAAATTTGATATTAAAGCAAAGATTTATCATTACTTCATGACACATAATTTTCAGTAAGCGTGAGCGCCTAAAAGAGAACCGCAATCAACATTTGAACTGAATCCACTAAGAACTGTCAAAATTGCTTTCACCTCAGTTTCGTGATTGTTATTCCATACCGTTTCGCTTTAATTTGATTTTTTGTCCTTTTTTTCAAGATACGTGAATTCCACCAATATTCCCTTCAGCTTTTCGATTAAGTCATTGTCAACCAACGAGTCTAGAAGCTTTTACGGAACGTGCCACGTGGACGAAATAATATGAAAAATCTGAAAAAAAAGTCGATTGACCTTGTACGTAGGTGTGACAATCTAGAGGTGACACGAGGAAAATGCTTTCAGATCGAAAAACGCACGGAGCACGTGTGAAGGTAATCATGCGAGCCTGACAATAACGACAGCGATGTTTATCGAACTTTTTATCGCCATCTGTGCTATATCTCTGTCTATACAGAGATCATACAGTAGGGAACTTCCGGTACCGGAAATCACCCTAGCTGACAATAGATTTCACGACACATTACATACTTTCGCTTTTCGTTAAGGGAGTTAAACTTGCGAATCGATTTAACGAGCATTCCAGATTCATCGCTTAATTCAGTTGACACAATAAATTAATATTTTTAAAGCAATTACCAGCAATTTCCAAAGTTTTTCACTTTTTATCTACATAACCAAGAATTTTTCGTCAGTTCAGTCGCGATAAATTTTGAAAATATTTTTCCATGAGCTTTTAATGTTTTCATAAGTCTTGAACTTGAACACTGCTCGTTCTAAAATTGAAAAGGAAATTAGAAGTCTTCGAACGAGTAAAAAAAATTTGGGGCACCGAGTTAGTAAAAAAAAAGCCTTTATTTATTGCAAGGACAAACTGTTGCCGTTATAATACAAGATTGCTTTTTTTGACTGAGTCATTCTTTTTAAGTGGACTTAAGCTAACGACTGAAATGACGAAGAATGTATTATACTTGAAGAGCTTAGCAAATTATTCGACAGTTTTCATGAGCTCGCACAAATTACCATGCACAGTTAAAAAATAAGAACAACTGAAAACCAGGTTTACTGTTTATTTAAGGAAAAAAATTACACAACGGTAAGACTAACAAAAAATCACTCGTAATTTTTTTTTGGTGCTATTTGCGTTCAACAACTGTAAGTTATCGTAGTAATCAGTTGAAATTATTCTTTACTATATTTACCGACAGAATATTGCAAGTTAACAATTTTCAACAGTTACCGATTATTATTGAAAATAATTGGTGGTTATTCAATACACAAAAAAACTTTACTAACAATTAATGTTCAATTTTCTTGTGGGGGCGTAAAAGTAATGATTAAAACCCTATTCTCGTAATTTTTTTGAAGTAATAAATATTGTATCAATCATCACGGCTGTCATCACAAATCGACAACAAGAAGTGAATAAGTAACTTTCCGAATAAATGATCTTTGAACAAAACACTCATTTATTGCAAATGCTTATGATTTTTTCAATTAACTTAATATTATTTGACAAACCAAAACTCGTATATTATTTCATTTTATCAATTTCTCTTTCTATTTAACGTTGATGGATCATGATGCTGAAGTTTGCATCGTTGGAATGCAAGGAAATAAATTTCGAAAAATTCTGATCACCTTAAATCATCATAAAAAGTACAATTAAAAATGTGTTCAATTACTAGCATTGAAAACAAGGGTCGCCCTATAATACGGCGCTTTTCAAAGGACGCTAATCTTAGCTTTTATGGTTTATTTTTTTAGGTCGTTGCATTCCAACGATGCAAACTTCAATGACATGATGGATCTCCGTTTGTTGTATTCAACAATTTTTCAACTGTACGTGGAAAAAATCTTTTGAAAGGTTGTCGGTGCACGAAGACCTTGTCCGAAGCCCAGAAGTTTAGTCACGTCGTCGTCGACGAACTCGCAAGGGTGTCATTGACACACAGCATAGCCGTGCACTGTGGAAAAGCACTTTGGTTCGATTTGCGAACGAGGCAACGTCGTCTGCCTAAAGTTACCGCGTGAAACTCGAAACTTGGTTGCTTTAGACTACAGCAATACCCACTTTGGAAAATTGCTGGTAGAATCGCTAGGGATGACTTAAATATCGTATTACCTACAACAAGCGTCCTAGACGTGAAGACCTCGTGAAACTTTCAACTACAAAATCCTCACCTGCATTCACTAGCACAAAAAAAGATATATATATATAGTTTTTCACTATTTAACACTACTGTCGTGACTAGTCTACGTCCGACTCATCCCATTTTCGTGCTTTTTGACGACAAACCCCCCGACATTTCTTCCCCCACTAAAACTTCGAAGATGCAACACCAAAAGTTTTTCATTCGTTTATCCAAACCACTGAACAACTACTTTTAACACTTTTTTTAATTCACAAATCCAAGTTAGTACACATAATTTTGCGATACTCAAGTATTCGTGGATAATTTAAAGTTATCGTGCATTTTATTTGTTCCAAAATGTGGCGAAAGGAGTTCTTTTAAATCCTCACGAAGTTCGTAGCAAGTCGGAAATGTATTCCTTAAATCTCGAAAGCGAAAGTCACGGCTTTGAAGCTCGAACCACTTTTCGGCGCGCTTGGCTCCTATTTTGAGGTTTCGGCTTTAAGGAATAACAAATATATCAGGAATAACCAGAACGTTTGCTATGATGATGATTTCGCTGAAATGTAAACTCGAGATGTTTCACCAATTACATCAGCCATACGTATAGCCACTTTTAATCGCAATGAGTAATTTGCTTTACCGCAAAAACTCTCATTTGCCAACCGCAATGTGACGTAAAAGCCATTATCTCGTTATATGGCACAGAGTTTATTTTTTTCAAATTGCTCTCGAGAATTGTTAAAGCAATTTTTCTTGCAACGTTATTTTTTATAATTTAATACACTTTTAAAATGCCTTCTCAACGACTTTCGTGCATGGTCAAAGCATTTCCACACAGCACTTGAATTTTCATCACTCTCGACGAGCTTAAAGCTATTTTTTCTGCAACGCTGATGATATTTTTTTAACACACACTTTAATGCAGTGTTATGTGAATTCGGTTGTAATCTCTTCCGTTGATGCTTGTGGACATTCGTCGTATTCCCACGCAACGCTTTATTTTTTAATCACTCAGATGAATATTAAAAGGAAGTATTTCACAATTTTATTTTTAGATATTATTTTTTTCAACTCACACGTTAATCCAATACCATATTAATTTTTCAGCAATCCATTCTGAACCAAATTCTGACGTTTGTGCTTCGTTGAAGTTTTTCCATAGAGTGCGTTTATTTTTCATGCACTCTCCAGAATTGAGATTAATTTATTCTGCGGTGTTTCAATTTTTTAATACACACTATAATGCAGAACAATATTAATTCTTGTGTAATCCCATCTGATGATGATTGTGCACCTTTAAACTATTCCCGATGAATTATACGTTTAACTGAAGGAAACACGGAACACTGAAGACGATTTCGCGCTATCGGCGTAATTCACCCTGAAGAATTCGGCGAATTGGAATTCCACGACGTATGACAAACCACAGGCCTTTTATATAAAAAAAAAAAAAATTAAATTGAAAAACTTTGGCGCGTTGGAATTTCCACAGTTACGCTAAAAAAAAAATATTGGATTACGAAGGAGAAATAGTACTTTTTTTTAAACGAATTTAATGCTCGACATGTGCGACCGACACTCGGCTTGAAGGTCTGACCACTATCGGGTAGTCATCACGCGCTCCTCGCGACAGAATGTTGTGCCGCTGCCGACCATAACAAACGACGCTGCTGCGTCGGAGCCACGAGGGACTTTCAACCCCCGACGACAGCGACATCGCTGCGACAGGTTGAGGAAACATTTTGGAGCAAAAGCTCGGTAACTATGTGATTCTGTATGTAATTGAGCATCAATTTTTTCAGCCTTATTTATTATTTAACCAAGCTGTCAATTTGCTAGGTAAAAAAATCACGCACCTTTAAAGGATTTTTTGTTACATAATTTTTTTAAGGATCTTAAGGATTAATCGTATTAATAACGATAAGCATGTCATCAAGCTATAGTGATTTTTTTACTCCACTTATAAGCGATTATATTATTTGAAATTATCTATCTATTTTGTTTTGGAATTTTTAAAAAAGCATTCTCTTTTTATCACCGTTATTGTCCCGGGTATTCATGGGGACGATGAATCGACGGTAGGTTGGAAGTATTAGTAGTCGGTTAAGGAAACATTTTGGAACAAAAGCTCGGTAACTACGTGATTCTGTATGTAATTGAGCATCAATTTTTTAAGCCTTATTTATTATTTAACCAAGCTGTTAATTTGCTAGGTAAAAAAATCACGCACCATTAAAGGATTTTTTGTTACATAATTTTTTTAAGGATCTTAAGGATTAATCGTATTAATAACGATAAGCATGTCATCGAGCTATAGTGATTTTTTTACTCCACTTATAAGCGATTCTATTATTTGAAATTATCTATCTATTTTGTTTTGGAATTTTTGAAAAAGCATGATCCTTTTATGACCGTTATTGTCCCGGGTATTCATGGGGACGATGAATCGACGGTAGGTTGGAAGTTTTAGTAGTCGGTAAAGATAGCATTCTGAGCTTGCGGATAATGGTGAAGCTTCAGCAGGAGGTAATACGACGTGGATGCGAAGACGAAGGATATAGCCCTTGGTGGTAAGGCAGGGCACTGCGGTTTTTGATTTATCTACAACCGGATGTGGATAGGACACCACTGGTCTCGGATTCTTATCATCGATGGGCTGAACGAATTTTTTTTTTCACGTGTTTATCACACTTGGAAAAGGAAGCTGAGAAAGTATCTGAGGTGTTACCAACCGTCATTATTTTTTAACTTTATGTAACTGATTTGTTTCATGATAGATTTTAAACGTATTTTGGTTTCGTTATCCTACTAGAATAGTGAAAACAATTTTTACATTTGAAAAAAGAATCTATGAAGAATCATTCACTTTTTTCACTAAGTTAACAAAGCGCCTTTTCCGGAGATTTTTCTACTTCTGCGTTTACTCGAAATCTTTTGGAACGCGTAGTAAGTCTTCTAATTTAATTGAAAAATCATTTGTCGAATAAATGAATAGCAAATTCAGGTTCAGCGAAGCAAAATACAACGGTATCTGATGAAGGGGAAAAAATGAACATTTTTTGCCATTTTTGGGAGAAATTGAAATTTTTTCACTTTAATGGCTATAACTTAAGAAAATAAAGGGCCTGCTACTTCTGCTTATTCCTTTTAGAAATTGATCAAGCTTCAAACCGCTATGTGGCAAATGTTGATCCATTGAGTTTTCCATTCCGTACACATCCCGCGCAAAAAAAAAGTATTAAAAAAGTGTTAAAAAAGTATTTTCAAAAAAGGAATTAAGAGTCTCGCGTATTGGACTTTTTAATACTCAGTTTAATACTTTTATTCGAGACTTGAGTATTAAAAAGGTATTAAATGATATTAAGTATCAAAAAAGTATTATAATCGTAGAAAAAAATACGTTTTAATACTGTTTTCAATACCTGTTGATACTCATTTCAATACTCAAATTACAGAAAAATATATTGAATTAAGTATTAAAATCGTCATAAAAAAATACGATTTAATACTAGTTTTAATACTCATTCGTTACTTTTTTAAAATACTTGAATCTCCGACCGAAAGTACCAACTGAGTATTAAATTCTTTTCCAAAAATACGATTTAATACTTTTTCATACTTAATACCATTCAATACTTTTTTTTAAATACTTTTTTAATACTCTTTTAATACTTTTTTTTGCGCGGGATTTTTGAAGAGGGAGTGGTAAAAATCACAAGTTTGTGCTTTGTTACCTCGAGGCACAGACGCAAAAGTCGAGGTATCATCATGACCTTGGCACCAGTTTCTTCGTGTCGGCAAGTTTAGTCAAAGGATAAACGAAAATAGTATATCGCTCGAACCGATAAAAAAGTTGTCAGCTCCATTGAAGCCCCGAAAAAACTCCGGTTTATATTAACTTTCAAAAATTTATTTTATCAAAATTTCCTTACTGATTATAAAAGTGCTAATTTTCTTAACGAGATCTTAGAAACTTTCAATAAAAAAGACAACACCATTTTCTTCGATTTATCAATTCTTCATTCCGAAATTTCCAAGGCATTAACCAAAAATCGTCAGTTTCGTGATCAAAGGAACATCGCCGATCGTTAACCGTCGTTAATGTAGTAAAAGTCGGAAATATTATTCCTACTTCTAACCCCGCGAAAATCCAAGATCACAACAACTTCGTATTTCCAATTCGGCGATTTTCACTAATTTATAGTAATTACGATTTTTATTTGTTTTTTCATTGAAATATTTGCGAACTTTTTTTTAAATACTTTGATACATAGGTAACCGAAAAGTTTATATTAAACGCAGAGATACACGTTTAATATTAACGTATGATTACTTAACGACACATAATCTTCAGTAAACTGTAAACGCCTAAAAGAGAACCGCAATCAGCACTCAAACCTCGATCCCTGAGTCATATTTTTTTATCTCCAGACGTAACACGAATAACCCATTAAAAAAGGCCTTGAAAAGAAGAGGACGCTGCAAAAAAGGGTTAAAAAAGAAGTGAACAGGTATTGAAATGAGATTTGCGTTGGCCTACGTGATTTACTGTGTTATTTCTCAATCGATACTTCAAATGGAGTTGCGCTCGAGCTTGGTGCCTGTTATTCTGCTGGTCCCGACAGTAGATGCTCCTTTTCCAATCTCTCCCTTGCGAAATCGAGGAAAAGCTCTGCAAATGTAAATCCTCTCGAGCCAATACAGGCTTGAATTCACAGCAACAACATCACTGAGTAAAGGCGCGACAAAATGCTATATATATATACATAAATATACACTCACCGATAGGTCAGTGTAGTGATTTGTCCATGCGGCCCGCGAAAATTAGATTCGGCCAAGCGATCGAATTACGTAAGTAATCGAGGCTATAACGAACAGCCACCGATACTCTATTACCGACGTTTGAAATGCGTTTAATAAATTATCCTCGAGCTGTTTATCGAGTCGTGTAATTGACACCGGTTGCTGTATCGTAAGCTTATGTACACCGACGAATAGTGATGTATACAGCAGAGGATATCCCCCATAAGGATGTATGATACGTACAGTCCTGCCAAAAGTGAGTTTCAGAGAAAATTTCGATTACTTCCCGATGGGATAAAAATCGGAAAAAAAGAATTCATATAAAACGTGCTGAAAGGATTGATTCCGCATAATAATTATCCCAAAATGTTATTGACGAATTGGTGCAAAAAACAATTGGTCAATAAACAATCAGTCAACCTTACCTTTTTTCTAACGGCAATGATATGTTAATTTATTTGAATGCATACGATTTTTCAAAGATTTTTTTCTTTATTTTGAATTATTTTTTTTTTTTTTTTTTAAATGCGCAGAATATAAGAAACTTTGGACATGTGTTTTGCAAAAAAATCCCGAGTGTAGTAGATGGTTTTATGCCGAACACATATCCAAAATTCGTTACTTCCCTCACATTTTTGAAAAAATAAAAAATAAAAATAAAGAAGAAAATTTGAAAAAATTCGTATGCATTGAAATAAATTAACATATCATTTTCATTAGAAAAAACGTTAGGTTGACTGATTGTTTGTTGAACAACTGTTTTTTTTACTAATTTTTTAATGACATTTTGGGATTATTATTATGCGAAATCAATCTTTTCGGCACGTTTCATATGCATTATTTTTTTCCGATTTTTATCCCATCGGGAAGTCATCGAAATTGTCTCTGAAACTCACTTTTGGCGGGACTGTACGTATACATCCTTAATCGACTTGTCGTGGACGCCGATACCGGATATTAGCCTCCCTTTTTAAGAGATCTATTTTTAATATTACCCCTGGTTCGTGTCTTACGCTTCAGTGCGTTTATCGTCAAGTATTTAGCCATCTCCTCTTATTTACAGGTTCGGAGTAAATAAGCCGACGTTATATGATGTGATGTGATAGTGTGCAGCCGACGAGTTTAGAAAGTCTGTATCATCAGGCAATTATGAGATTAACCCTAGGTGATGGAGTAGACAATTTTACCGGTTAACAACACACGTGATCGAGAGATTAGTGGTATCATCGTTTTTGTTCGATTATTGGAAACGCATTACAAATGCAATTTCTTAATTTTATAGCAAGGACCTGTCATCGGAGTATTTAAAATATATGAAGAGATGCGGTAGCGTTGCGACGCCAAGTATTAAAGAGAAAAAAACATTTCATGCTGAAAAATGCCCGCGAGCCTGTCGCGGCTATCGCTACACTGAGAAAAAAAAATGTAGGTGTTATGAACATACATGAGAAATTAAATCAACCGAATACGGTTGGTTCAATGACAATTTCACTGTCTTGATGAAATAGAAGTGGACTCAACGGAACGAGGTTAGCTCAACCTCTCGGCGAGGTTATATGCGGCGAACATAATGATGAATTTGAGTCAAGTGCTTTCGATGTGGTTGAGCCAACCTCTATTAGGTTAATTTGACCGATTCGGGGTTGACTCAAGCTCATTTTAGCCGATTGACTCAAATTCACCATGATGTTCGCCGTATATAACCTCGCCGAGAGGTTGAGCCAACCTCATTCTGTTGAGTTAACTTCTATTTCGTGAAGCCAGTGAAATTGTCATTGAGCCAACCATATGCGGTTAACTAAATTTCTCATGTATGTTCACTGCACTCACAATTTTTTTGTCAGTGTACTTTTATTGTCTGGAGAATCGTATGCCACAAACTTTTTTAAAACTGCTTTTGGACTTTACACTAAACAAAAGACGCGGATAGAAAAAGTATCGGGTTCAATATTTTTTATTTTTTTTTTACATCTTCCAATTGGACCTTGTCTCAAGAAAATCGGTGTACGCAATGCTGATATATCAATAATGTGATTTTTTAGCCGGCTACGTTTCGATATAATTTTTTAAAACTCACACATTCTCAGACGGCGAAAATGTGACTCACGGATTTTAATTTTCCGCGCAGAAAAATCTCAACGCGGTGGGTCCCAATGAGACTACTTACGGGATGCTAAATATATTTGCCTTCGTCTTCATTTATAAAGGGCTTAGAATGTTAACACTACATGTAATTTTTGCATTCAATATCTCTTGTACTTGGGAACTAATTCACATGAAAATAAATATGTTTGGTGTTATAACTCTCGGTTACATTATGGATAATATATTGTATTATATTTGCTACATTTTAGGGAAGATGTATGAGAAATTAGGGGAAACTATGAAACATTTGTTATACATATGAGGCATTCCATATGAATTGAGTCATCCAAAAAAGAACAATTCCCACACAAAGTCTAAAAATTAGGTTCAGTAATGATGAAAGATTAATTTTTTCAACAACCCTAAAAGTCGAATATATGCTTTTTTTTATGACCCGCAAAAAAAAATCTGAATCAATTGTGTAATTTCGGGCATTATTTGCAGGAAAATCAACGAAAACATTTTTTTTTGCGAAACGGACTTGCAGAAATCCATGAAACCATATACTACGCTGAAGATTTGTTTGCAAACCGCATATGGAAAATTTGTTATATTCTGCGCATTTTTCAAAATAAAAAAAATCAAAATCAAAATGAAGAAAAAAATCGGAAAAAATTCGCACGCATTCAAATAAATTAACATATTATTTTCTTTAGAAAAAAAGTTAGGTTGACTGATTGTTTGTTGAACAATTGTTTATTTCATCAATTTGTTAATAACCTTTTGAGATTATTATTATGCGAAATCAATCTGTCCAGCACGTTTTATATGCATTATTTTTTTCCCATTTTTATCCCATCGGGAAGTGATCGAAATTGTATCTGAAACTCACTTTTGGCGGGACTGGTCGTATCATACATCCTTAAGCCCATTTAGTTCGCCATGTAGATAAATACTTTCGATAATATTCAAGTGATCTTATGACACCACATGTTATAAATTAGTTTTGTCGACGGAAATCGCCTTCAATAAAACATTGGGTTGGGATCAAAACAGCGAATGACTAAAACAGCGAATTTCAGAATACGTGCAAATCTAGAATGGCTATCATTATGAAATGCACTATTTTAGCCATTCACCATTTTTATACCATGGCACTCCAACTTGAGCAGCTCGATAACCATAGCGCAAGTCGCAAAGTGATCACAAGTGGCGTATAAATATGAAGCCAATGTCTTACTTTTTACTACATGTATTCAAAAGTCGAATGGAAGAAAAAGTTTACCTGTGGGCAGGCCATTCTCCATCGATAGTTGTGGTTGGCGCAGACGTACTCCTATTGGGTAGACTTAGCCTCGGACCGATCCTGAGGGTCATGGGACGTCTTCGTCGTAGTGTGTAGTCTGTTGAAAAAAAAAGACAAAAAAAGAAAAAAACATAAATAAAGTGCCGTAAATAAGCTCAGTGTTCGGTATTAACTGGCTCCTATCGACGACGTTTTCAAAGCTAAACCCACGTATTATGACCACGTGACTCAAGTAAATTGTCGGGATTACATGCCAATGTAAACAATAGGTCTCACGTGGTCAGATCGGTTGCTCATTGAGCTCGTGGCGTGTGAAATTTTTATCACAAGGAAGTGATTTTTATCCAGATTTTTTAAAATAATCATGTCCCTTGATTATTATTCTCAAGTTGCGTATGCGTCCTATATATTGCAAATGTTGGTACGATATGGACAAAAATACAGACTAATAAAAATCGGCGCTTTTCATTTATCACTGCGTTGAATTCTACGAGAAGTGTGCTAATTATCGAAAGACTCGTTGCAGAAAAACTAATTTATGTTTTGATTCTTTTGGCAAAAAGTTTTTTCCACAAACATCTATAAAAACTTTTTGTGAATTTCAGTAATCATTTTTTATCGATTCCTACGTTTAGGAGAAAGAGTAAAAAAAATAACTTGTTATTTCTAATAATTCTGTATTCTTATATATAGTAATTATTTCTATTCCAAGACAATAAATTACTTTTCCCTCAACATTTTTTTTCGGTTATTTTTAACTCCACAACAACAAAAATTTCTATGGTCTTAAAAATTCAGTCTTGGCAGTTATTGTCATATATTTTCGTAGCATCGTAATATCGTTTTTAATTTCTTGTACTTTTCCTAATTATATGACTCAGCCTCTAACACGAGATCCTAGACTTGATTATTTCCCATAACTCTATCCAACACCGGGAGGTTCTTGCGTAATGATCAGAGAATTTTCTACTCCACAATTACCCTCATTTCCAAACATTTTAATTATCCGGCCAGACTGCCTAAAACCTCGCGATATCATATATCTAAGGGAAAAACGTTAATGCGTAGGAAGTTTCATTTACTAATCAGAATATTCTTGCATAAGAACTTCTAAACTTAAAAAAATTATTTAAAATGCCGATTGATAATTTGAAGGCAACAAATGAAAAACAGCAGTGGACACAATCGATGTGTGGTCGGCAACCGCCAAAGTTAAAGAGGCAAAATCACATAAGAAACTTAATAACAAGAAAAAAAATCTGTAGATCATACCCTTCGTTTGAAAAGCCTCATCAAGCATCATAATTCTGCAACTGTATAAAGAAATACTGTGCACCAAAATTTAGTGAGGAAGAAAGTAAAATTTTTAGCCTAAAATAAAAAATTTAAGCTTTCAGATCAAACAGGTGACCACATTTTACTGTTCCATGTCTCATTTAATCTGCCGAAAAGTGCATTCTAGTATAAGACTAGGAATTGTCATTTTAACTTTTATGAATTTATCTCTCTTCATCTGAAAATCTGCAAATCTGAAAATCACTGAATAATTGGTTCCACTAAATCCAATTCTGACAATTAACATTTCTGCATCTGCAAAAATAAACTTTGTCAAAGTTCAGAGAGGAAAATGTCTAGGGACTTTCTTGTTCCTGTTGTAATTCCCCGATGGTAGATATTTTTGAAAAAAAAAGTATGAAATTAAGACGGTCTCTGCAAATTGTAAACTTTGTCACCTTTGTCAGGAGTTTATCTGGCCATGATGTCACCGGACAAAGTTTTAAAATGGCACAAAAAAAAGTTTCTTTGCCCTTGAAAAAAATCCGGGTGAACCTGCCACTAGATAATCGAAAAAGGAACAGAAAAGGCAAATATGTTTTTTTATTTTTCTAGGAGTTGGTCTGGCCAAGAACTAACGTAAAAAAGTTTTCAATTTGCAGAGATCGACTTAATTTAACACATTTTTTCCCCCCAAAAATATCCGCCATTGGGGAATTAAATAAAAGACAAAAAAAACCCTAGACATTCTTTTTCTGAACTAATGTGGCGGCGCTACACTTTGCCAAAGTTGATGTTTGCAGATGCAGAAATTTTGATTGTCATATCCAATTTCCACTGTATCCAGAATTTCTACAAATCTACACTGGAAGAAAAAACAAACAGAGGGCTGAAAAAGCTGTTCATTACAAGTTGCTTGCTAATTTACTTGAGCATTCTAAAAAATTCCTTTAAGTTTCATAATTTTGGTTATCGAATCATAAAAAATTACATAACGGAAATTTACGACCCTGTAGCTAAGATGTACTTAAATACAGAGGATGAACCATACTTAAGAAATTCAGAGGTGAAGCAGAATGGAATTTAAAAAAATACTGGGGTCGCCCAAATTGGCTTTTGGGTTATGTTTAACCCGTCAGTTTGCACTTGCACAATTTGGTGGGGTAGTATGGAATAAGAAGCCCCAGGGACGTAAAAAAAAAGTGGGTGAAAAGTCTTGGCGGAATGGTATTCTGGCCGAGGCCTAAATTATGGACGACCTTGTGGGTTAGCGGGATAAGCCGTTAGCGGGCGGGTAAATTCACCCGCAGATTAAAATTGTCTCGGTATGTCATCGTTATACTATAATCCGTGGCAAGATTATTTATACCGGTGTGTGGGAAGTGCACATAATTTACTCCCTCTGTACATTAGAACCGGCTCCAGAAGTTATTGGTATACGCTGTACCTGGTGAAGGCTTTTCATCGCTAAGTTGTCCCAGAACTCGATGAATTAATTTGCCATCCATGGAAACTCAGCAAATAATGGTGTACAGTACGCTCACTAATTTGGAATATCGCAAATTGTATGCCGCCATGTACATTAAACCATCCGATGAAATTGGATTGCGTTATTCAAGGTTCCACAATTTAATTTATATACGCAACATGGCAAAAGCGGTGTGTTTCATCTATTGGACGATGCGAACAAATTGCTTCATTACGAATAGATTCATTTTTCGCTTGTCAGGATTTTGATTCCATAATTTTCTTAATTTCAATTATTTTCATAGTTATTGCGTCATTGTATTAATCAGCTGTGCTTATGAAAGGATTAGTAAGCTCTTGAATAACTGCAATAGACCCCGGTTTTCAGTACATTGTGAAAAAAATGTAATGAACGTACTAGTAGTTTTATGCTACGTTCAATATAGTGCGATATTGAATAAATATTTGGTATAATCTATAATTGAAGTAATTTTATTAATAAATTGCTTTTTAATGCCTGCCGTCAAGATGCTACCAGGATTTCTTGATGTACTTCACCTTTGGTCTAAAGTACATGAACTTCGTATGGCTTAATTAATTTTATCGTCAAATAAAATTTTTTGGCTTGGGCATTAGAACTTGCAGCTTTTCCCGACAGTGGAGAGTATATGCGGCATTCCACATGACTTCAGCCACCCAAAAAAAAAAAACAATTCGAAAAAATGTCCAACAATCAGGTTCAGTAGTTATAATAGATACACCAAATTTTGATTTTTTAAAAAAATTTTATGGCGAAATATGCCATATTTTTTATTTTTCATTTTTCATTTTTCATTTAACCTATGATATCGCGGGAACAATTAATCGTACCGACATCTCAAAAAAACTAAAATGTGCGTTTTTTATGGCTCACAAGAAAATAATTAATTCAGAATTAATTGTGTAATTTCAGACTATATTTTACTACAAAATGAATGGAAATGTTTTTTTTTCGAATAGGACTTCGGAAAGTAGCATCGAAAAAATTGTTGCCAATTGTGTATAAAAAATTAAAATTTGGTGTATCCATTATACCCACTGAACCTGAATTTTTGACATTTTTTCGATTTTTTTGGGGCTGAAGTCATGTGAAATGCCTCATATAACAATTTTCAACAACGGATAAAGTAATTACGGTTATAACTCCGTTATCATTTATGTATTTATGTTTGTATTTATTATTAGTGCAAAAATAGTCAGCAAAATAACAAGTTGAATAAGCAAGCTTGTTTATTCAATTCCGGTGGGAACTTCTTCGTTTCAATAGTAATCCCGGAATTGGTACGTCGCAAGTCCCTCGACAGGAGAAAATATCTTCTAATTGCCGCTGAAATGTCAGACTAGTGTCGCTCACAATCTTGGCTGTTGCTTCGAATCCCTGAGAAGAAATCCCGGGATTAGCGAAAAGCTCTTGGCAATCGTGAGTTCCGGTGCGACAGATTACACGTCCCCCGGAGTATCCGCCGAAGAAGAAGTGTTATGTCAGCTCACTGCCTTGGTCTCTTTCGTCCGTCCCGCAGCTTTTTCCTTCTCAATGATTCGATTATACGGCGGGCCAAAGTCCAGACGTATATAGATCATATAACGGACGGAGATGCGCGGTTCTCTTGGGAGAGCATACGAGTGAAATGTTGTTTGGAGCAG
Organism: Tromatobia lineatoria; assembly: GCA_949699805.1. Taxonomy (NCBI): domain Eukaryota; kingdom Metazoa; phylum Arthropoda; class Insecta; order Hymenoptera; family Ichneumonidae; genus Tromatobia; species Tromatobia lineatoria. The sequence continues at coordinate 4,180,834 of OX453052.1, forward strand.
CAAAAAATGTATGCAGCTTACGGAAAATCTCTCCGGATTTTCCTTTCACTAAGTCAAACCCTCTTCTTTTTTCCGACTCGTCTCAAAGGAATGACTCTTCTACTGGTACAGGCTGCGTTTCTTCTGCCTCACCTTCACGTCCAAGAACAGTCCCAACTTCTTTTTCTACTTTTGAAGATTACTCAGACGTATAGCAGTGCAATATGTACACAGTCTTTCACAGCCCAACTCAGCCGGCAGATTTCGGTAAAAGTTCGACGTTAATGTTCTCTGCGTCAAAAAAAAATCATCTACCGTCTTCAGAAATGAACGATGAATCCTTGCAAAGATGAAATATAGGTGATACCGCCACTGAATGGCTGCGTTAAGGGTGATCTACACATAGGTACTTAACGAAAAGTTCGATGTTAATGGAATTGGTATATCGTGCATAGAGAAAAATCTGAAAAATAACGTCTACAAAACATTTGAATTTATGCAAATGGAATTTTTTCAAAAATTTTCACAGATTTTAAAAGTTAGAATCGCAACAATTCAGTAACTTAGTATAAATATTTTTTCCCCTTACTTTCCATACCGAAAATAGAAAATTAAAAATCAGCCGAGACAAACAACAATTACGGCCATTTGAAGTTTTTTGGTAATCCTGATTTTTTGGGGAGATAAAAAAAATCGTCGTGCACTGAATTTCAAGAGCTTCATCAAAAATTTCCCACAGCCTAATTCATCAATTTTTTTTCGACAAGTGACAAATTCCGGAAACCCCAAAGACTCTGCATTTCCGGTGAATCACATTTTTCCATTAAATTGCTTATTATTATTCGAAACAAATATTCTATTCGTTCGATAAGATCAGATCTCCCGTGTGTATTCTTTCATGGTCTAATTGGTTTACTTTGAAATAGCGTTTCGCTCGAATTTAAGTAGCGCGGGATTTCTTTAATATCCAAATTTATCGTGTAACTTGCAAATAGTACTTAAGCTGCTTAAACAGTCATTTCTTCCGACTCAGCGAATCGCGGAGGTAAAACGGAAAATAGAAGAGCGTTGAGAAATTGAGAGGAGGGCGATAAGAAAAAAGCAAGGGAAGTGGCACTTGATCGATTAGATGATATAATGTAGTATTAACGCCGAAAGGGCACTACTAATTGGAATGACCGTGAACGGGAAGGCAACCATTGAGGCGACAAGCTGCCACCTTCCACGGTAGAATCACCTATCCACCATATACTCGTCTAACGTTGACGCAATTATTGGAAAAACTCACCGTTTGCCGAGCAGAGAGAATTACGCCCGTGGAATACATGGGGCGATAAGTACTGATGATGAGGTTGGGTAGGCGTAGGCGGATTCGTTCGACTTGGAGCTGACGTCGTGATCCACGAGGGCGCAACATCCCTTCTGACAATCTGTTCGTCCGCTGAGGACGCGGGGATTTCGTTGGTCACCCGCACCTCTATTCCCACCGTCTGCAAAAAAAACAATCATAAGATATCCAGACACAGAATTATTATCACTTCGCTGTATCATAATCTTTAACAACAAGGTAAAAAAACAAGTCTGGAAGGTAAGACCTTGAGAATTGCTTCCTCATTATTTTTCCCTTCTCACAAAGCTATCTCTACAAGGAAGAATGGTGATCGATCTTGGCTTCGTCGTAGAGGAAGCTTTGTAAAAAGTGAAAAATATGGATAATTAAAGAGAAAAAAAGAGGCCAAGTAGAACTTTGCACATTGCTTCCTCTTATAAAATTTGAAGACAGCTGTAAAATTTATAATTTTAATTTTTAACGAATCTAGCTATATGAGAAAGACATTATTATTTATTTTGGCTTCCTTATAGAGGGAGGTTTGTTAAAAATTGAAATTTAAAAATATCCTCTTTACAGCTGTCTTCAAATTTTATATGAGAAAGCAATGTGTGCAGCTATGAAACAACGTTAAAACACCCTTACATCGCATTTTTATTAAGTACAAATTTTTATCTTAGTCTCTCAACTTTTGCGGAAGTTATGAGAAAAACGGTACATTTATTTGAAAAATTTGAAATGCCATAAAATCCAAACGACTTTACCGATCAGCACCAAATTTCGTACGTAACAGGGCTGTATGGTATTTTTCGACTGTAGAAGATTTCGGTTCATTTGTTGAGATTCGACGTGATTTAGAGAAAAAATTTGTTTTTTTTTTTCGAAAAATTTAACATTAAAGATTCTATAAAATCTGTATACATTGATACATATAATTAAAAATCACGTCAATTACAGAGGAGGCAATACTCTAGTTGCGTGCCAAATTTGAGCTCCATCCATTGTGCCGTTCGTGGGTTATGGACAATTGAATTTTCGGTGCTTGGAACACACACACACACGCGCGCGCACATATTTTCTAGACCACTTTTCTCGACGCTTTAGGTGATTCTGAATATGTTAACACGAAAATCTCGAAAAAAAAAAAATTTTCACGATAACAAAGCTTCCTCTATGAGGAAGTAAAATAAAATGGGGCAGCAATTTGCAAGGTTGTACTTTGCAGCTTTGTTTAGACTCGAAAAACGTTTTTCTAGAAATTTAAGGTGTTATAAAATTTGAACCGCTCGACTGATTTGGGTCACGATTGTGCCTGAACTTTGTTTTATGCTAAAGCGTACGTGAACGAAGTTTGAACTCTGTATTTCGTATAAAATTTGCTGAATTAGTTGAAGTTGTCTTTAATGATAACGACAATGTACATTTTTCGACAGTCGAAAATCCTATAAAATATTCACCAAATTCGATATGCACTACAACTGGATATTAATTTCTTCTTGTAAAAGATTTGAGCAGGATTGGCCGGAGTTAACTCGAATTAAAACGAAAACATCAACTTTACGAAAATTCCAAATTCTATGAAATGTAAACCTTTTCTTGCACCCATTTCTGTCCCTTTTATTGCAACTGCAGCTGCACAAAAGAAAAAAAATGGCTGCCAGTTTTTGAAAATAATTTAAAAAAACGAAAAACAGGCGCCACAAGAGATTCGCAAAACGTGAAAATGTGCCTTGGAAAATATTTTCTCGCATGCACAGGAAAAGCCGTATAATTGTAACTGCAAAAAAATGATAAAAATGACTACATATTTCAAAATCACAAAAAAAAAAATTAAAAAACGTCACTAGAGAATTGCGACATGTGAAAAAGTGCCGTAATAAAAAAAAGTTCTCGACGGCAGTGTCCCGCAGAAACGGCGCGAAAACTTTTGAATTTTGTAGATGCAGATATATTAATACAGAAGATACATTAACAAATCAAAAAATAATTAACATGAAAAATCATTTTTTCTCCAATACTATTAGCGTTCATTACATTGTAATAAGTGAACCAAGCAGAAATTAGCACGTCGTTTTCTGGCTCTTTTGATTAATCTTGAAAAAGCTTCTGTAACGACTGAGCTAAAAACTCCAAGAAAATTAAACTCGCTATCACAGGAATAATTAACTCCTTGACGGTAGCCTTTTTTTCTATAAAAAAAAAATTCTTATTTTCGAAGTTATGCCGTCAACGGCATTTAACTAGAGTTGCTAACTTCTAGTATATCTTAAAATGAATATTTATGAAAACATCTACAAATTTAATAAGAACAACTTTGTAACCGGATTCCTTGTTACACATAATGCTTTAGTATATTTTGCGGTTTATTAAACGCCTAAAAATGATTATACAGTAAAGCACTGAAATACTTTTTATTCAGATTAATTATAGTTACACATAATTATTGCAAAATCAGAAAAATTCTTAGTCACGTTTGCAAGTTCATCACAATTATCGAATAAAATTCATTATAAATATGTCGTTACTAATAACAATCGAAATAAAAAAAAATTTATATGCGAGGAATCTACCTGAGGTAATAAAATTTTCCTGAAGGTTTTATTCCGTGAAAATCGTATATTGATATCCATAGGGTGCATAGATAACGAAGTCACAAGAAGAAAACGACAATGTTCGAGTCGAGAAGTGGCTCGAAGTATAAATATTTATATTCTGCTGAACGTGAGTCATTGATAAGAATTTCACTTGCCGAGCTTCGTCGGATGTATTACTCGGCAATGAATGCGGAATTCTCATCCCTCTTTCTCGATTCGGTTAATGCATTATGATCATTATTATTTATCATTTCCTCGTTACCGGCACCAGTAAAAGCTTAACAAATGTATAGCAAACGAGCGGAGCTTTTATCGAAACAATAAAGCGGCAAATGAATTAAATCCGAAACAATTTCATCAACAAAGCTGGCCACTGTTACGTAATATCCAACAAATTAAGCCCAATCAATTAGCACCATCACGCATAAAATGGATAAAAATATGAGTACGAAATTCTCGATACAAAAATAATTCAATAATAATAATAATAATAATCCCGTGTCGGGCTTGCTGGTGCCGCATCACCCCCATGGAAAAAAAGTATACTCAAAAAAATATCGAAAAATATATATTTTACATACCAACTATACTTAGGACGAAAAATTTGATATATCGGATATAACTTTTAGTATACTTACAAAGTATATACGATGGTATACTAGTTCATACATATTTTTCGGAAATAAAATATATCGTTTCTATATTCTTCATATAATTCTCAATCCATATTTTATGTATTGGTAAATATATATGAATGTATATTTTTTCTATAGAAATTATCTATATATTTATGTAAGAAGATGTTTAACACTTGAATTAGTTAGAAGAACATTTGGCCAAATTGTTTAGATTTATTGTCGATATGAGAAATCTAGGTGGTCGAGATTCCGTGTTTTTATATTTTATGAGTTGATGTATTTTTGATATACTACTAATATACAAAAAAATATACTTTACGTATATTAGTCAGATACATGTATGGATATCCAAATAAATATATTTTTCGTATATTTGCTAGATGTACTAACAATTGTATAAAAAAGTTACCTTAGGTAAATTCGTCAAATGTACGTTTGGACGAAATATTGGATATTCCCAAGTATATAAAAAGTATATAAGAAATCTACCACGTACATTATTTATATATTTTTCGATATGTCAGAAAATATACTTTGTTAGCATACTTTTTGTCCATGGGGGCAGGCGCCTCCCCAGGTTGCGGATAGGGGGACGCCTTTCAGATATGGAAGGTACCGAGGATTCTCGGGGTGGACGAAAACCAGCGCTACACACACACCGACGCAAACACCTACAAAGCACGCCCGAACGGATTAGCGGTGATGTGAATGATCAGGGCCCCCATAAACGTGCAACCTTGAGGAAGCGAATGATCAGGGCCCCTATAAACGGGCAACCCTAAGAAAGCGAATGATCGCAGACTCCGGTAAACGGGGCCTACCGAAAAGCGAATGACTTTCACGCACACGATACAGGGGTACAAACAAACAATTAAGGATGTATGATACGTACAGTCCCGCCAAAAGTGAGTTTCAGAGATAATTTCGATCACTTCACGATGGGGTAAAAATCGGAAAAAAGTAATGCATATAAAACGTGCCGAAAAGATTGATTTCGCATAATAATAAACCTAAAATGTTATTAACAAATTGGTGAAAAAAACAATTGTTCAAAAAATTAACAGTCAATCTAACTTTTTTTCAATGAGAATGATATGTTAATTTATTTGAATGCATACAAATTCTTCTAGATTTATTTATTTATTTTGATTTCGATTTTTTTATTTTGTAACAAGCGCAGAACATAACAAATTACCGATATGCGTTTTGCAGAAACATCTTGAGTGTAGTAGATAGGTTTATGCCGAACACATATCCAAAATTCGTTATTTCGCGCACATTTATGAAAATCAAAAACGTCAAAATTAGAATCAAGAAAAAGATCGGAAAAATTTCATACGCATTCAAATAAATTAACATATCATCCTCATTTTAAAAAAACTTAGGTTGAGTGATTGTTTGTTGAACAATTTTTTTTCAGAAATTTGTTAATCACATTTTGGAATTATTACGATGCAAAATTTATCTTTTCAGCACGCTTAATATCGATTTTTTTCCGGTTTTTATCTCATTGGGAAGTAATCGAAATTTTATCTGGACCTCACGATTGACGGGACTGTACGTATCATCCTAAAGGACAAATGGCTCATCAGCAGCATCGATATGCCATTATTTTAAAAGATTCCTTTAATGCTTCTGTCCTGCTCTAGCGGAAACTATATACACTAGCGTTTGTTGGAGCGCTCTAGCTTGATTGCGACGGTACATCGTGGGTGGTCGGTATGAGCCGCGCGAACAAGCTTACGAGAGACAGCGAGCTTTGATGTTATCAACAGCACGTACGATTTTGCATGAAATCCAGGCGAAAATGCGAAACGTAGAAAAATAAATTGAAAAACTTTCGACCAGTTACGATGCGCCACATACGAGGCAAAAAATAAATTGGTGCATCACGTTTGTTGACAGTATTTTATATTTTGGTTTGACGCAATATTTTTCAATCAACGAATATGAATGTCCGAGTTGCCGGGGCTTAAAAACAATCAAAATAATTCGCACTAACAAAATACAATGATATGAATTTTATTGGCGTCAGAGTAATTGCAGGATTACAAACCTAAAAAATGACATTTCGGCAGGATTATTTATTGCACAAAAGAGAGTTCGTTAAACGGTTACACGAGAAAAAATATTATCAGCAATGACGAATGACTGTTAGAGTAATGTTCGATTTTTGTGTTTTTTATTAGTGTTTTTAAATTATCGTGAAATTTTTCAGATGTGCAATAGCCAATAGTCGAACAATCACATGGTTTTTCGATAACTTGTTTGTTAATGTAATATACGTCGATACATGGCACACATAAAAAACTATTCAAATCGACAAAGTTAATTTGCACGAATGGAGTATGAAATTAACTTTTTTCGTTGATGTATAATTGTGAGTTTGAAGGACTTCAAAATAAGAAACGCTTTTTCTGTAACTGTTCATCACAAAATGACCCAATTTTTATTTCGTTAAAAAATAATTATGCCGGAAAAAATATGTGCAGCAATTAATTTGACTACAAAAAAAATGTCACTCAGTGGAATCCATTTAATTTTTTATTTGCTTTTCCTGCGGTATTTTTTATCAAAGTAAAAAGAATTCCATATGTGCAATTGCAACAGCATGTCGACTTTTAAGGTTCCACCGTCCTCTTAAGTAATGAGTCGTCATAAATGTTAGAAGACTGCATCACCGTTACAAAAAAAAATAATATATATACCTGATGGCGTTGAACTCAACGAGCTCTGTGTCATTTTGCAAAGGGAAGGAAAGAAGGATCAGAGGAGAAAATCATGATGTTTTTTCATATGTACTCTCCGTGCACGGAGCTCCCGTTCCAAGAGACATGAGCGTAGGTTGTACAATAGAGGTATGGAGATACATTCGAGAGCTCGAGCTGTAACGAGACCGCATAAAGTTGACGCATGGGTGTATAGTATTTCATATTACTATATACCATGAAATAACGAGGTTGAACTAGGTGCGAAGGTAAGGGCATTTCCATTTCCCGAGACAAATTCACACTTAAAGAAGAATTTTTCGAAGGTGGCACAACGATAAAAGGTTCATGCTAAAATTATCGGATACTGTGAGAACACTCAGTGAATCATGTAGCAAGGGATAGTTAAAAAATCGGAACACGAAAAAAGTATTCTGCCCCAAAATTAATTTAAATCATTGAACCTTTGTATTTACTTCTGTGATTGATTTCTATTTAGCTTTGTGTTTAGTTAATGTAGAATTTGATATTTCGTTCGATTTATGGAATTTTTTCAAATAGATTTTAATACACTGAAAAAAAAAGAATTCGGGTGTATCAACAAAATTTTGTATTAACTTCTGTGATTGATTTTCTATTTAGCTTTGTGTTAAATTAATGTAGAATTTGATATTTCGTACGATTTATGGAATTTTTTCAAATAGATTTTAATACACTGTAAAAAAAAATTCGGGTGAATCAACAAAATTTTGTATTAACTTCTGTGATTAATTTTCTATTTAGCTTTGTGTTTAATTAATGTAGAATTTGATATTTCGTTCGATTTATGAAATTTTCTAAATAAATTTGAATACACTGAAAAAAAATTCGGGTGTATAATCAAAATTTTGTTTGCTTAAACGCACGGGTTTATGAATTTAAATAAATATTATGTACCACAAACAAATTATTTTGTCTTTTGTGCAAAATGAAATACAGTACTTACAATATGATATTGAGTTGTTTAAATGAAATTCGGTTTATGAGGATCATATTTTGTCAATTTGACATATAAATTTATTTAGGTAGAATAACATTTTGTTGCTTCAATAACCTTGTTCACGACCTTATTCTTGATCATTTTTTTATAATAAATATTTCTTTAAAAAATGAGAAAATTTATTTTAAATTAAAAAACTATTTGTTGACTCAACTGAATCAGGTTTAAAACGAGAGTCGTAGTTTGCACTACGCGAATGCAATAATCAGTACGGTACATATATTGTGGAATTACCAATAAAAATAAATCTTTTACGTCTCGAGGATTATTTATTAAAACATTGCCAGTAGTAGTGGATTAGAGGTAACGATTTCTGCTGTCGAAGAAAATTTTCTCGATACCGAGATTCGAACCTACGACCTACCTACCTAAATTCCTAACAAGGCTACCAACGCAACGCAACCGAGTATGATACCGAGTACCTACTCTCGCTGATTTAGAATATCTAAATGGTATAATAATAATCAATTAATGATTCGCTTTCGAGAAAGTGCGTTGGGTTGGCCTTACCAAAAAGTCAAAACCGAATAAGCGAATCATTTTGATGAATGATGGCAAATAGTATAAAGTTTATCATCTTACCCGCTTTACAGTCAACAAAATAATTCGTTAATATAATCCGATATATATTTGTTCCAAAATATCGATGGTTTTGAATCAACTAAATATTTTATTGACACATGGGGTTTTGTCAACAACGTTTTCGCTTACTGTAACATAGAATTTCCTTAATCCGAACTAATATACACACTCTGAGAAATAATTTAGTTTAATCGCATTATATATTTCATCATAAATATAAAATGATTCAATCAAATCACAAAATATCCAAGCGAATTTTCAGATTCAGTTCAACAAACTATTTTGACAAATCAAAATAAACGGGTGAAGCTGTCCGCTGGATTCAACTAAGAAAAGCTTTTATTCGAATCAACCAACCGTTAGTCAAGTTAACTATATTCACGTATGTTGATTCAACTAAGCGCGATAATTAACCTGAATCTGAAAGTCAACCCCGTTTATTTTCTTGATTTAACTAAAATGGATTTAATTCAAACAAACGTTTGTTGACTTGACCAACTCTCCAATCAACGAAACGCATTTAGTTGAATCAACTGAACGTTTTTTTCAGCCTGTCAGTTTTAAATCTGACTTACCGATCATTGATAAGGTAGAAATTCCTCGTGCCGATCTAATAAGTTGTATCCGTAATATAAGTATCAGCCTTACCAACGCTATTCTGGGTACTAACTTTATGATAATTGAAATCAACTATTTACCTTCAAATACTCGCACGAAATGTCCAAGTTCTCAACAACGGAACGATTAACGGATGTAGATCATACGGAAGAAAAGTACAGTCTTGTTGACCATATTTTTTTCAATTCCCCATACTTAACTACTTCGGTCCCTGGCACAGTTTGTGTCCCAATAATAACAAAAAATAGTTCCACCATTGAATCAGTGGTGATGTATTTTTATTGATGGAACGGTCCATCTTCCTCAGAGTCTCGACGGTGAAGAAGATGGACAGGGTGAAAGAACATAGATTGAAAGGAAACCCATCGAGTATGAAGCCACTGAGTACAGGAGTAGATCTGAAAACGGTAAAAGCAGTCCGAAACCTTCGGTATATACGCATCAGATGGAAGGGTCCTCATCACTTGTCGACTGACACAAAGTACAAAAGCACTAGCCAAAGGCATATAATATCTTTGAGGTTGCCCACAGGGGATGAAATTTGGTAGTAAAAAAGTTAACGCCGAGGGTATCCTCCAGTTCTTCACCGTGCGTTTGCGGTCTTTCGCGATGGGGAAGTAAATAGACCAGACAAAAGAGTCGAAGTAGCGGAACCAAACCACAATTTATTCTACACTTCGACGGCAACTCTATCCCTCTCCTCCTAAAGGCGCTGGGAACTAACTCTCAGGGGAGTAATAATACCCATGAAAGAATGAGACAAAAAAAGAATGAGACACTTTTTTGCGTTGCGTCTTCTTCTTTTATAGAAACCAATGTCTGCTTGTTCATATGTCCACAATGCATTCAAGAACAGCTTACGCTAATTACGCGCAGTTTATCGATGAAATGTGAAATGTCTCAGGGAGATTAGAGACTACCACAATTTATTGTTAATTGAATTAACGATTCACCATCCGAAAGCAAAATATGGAATCGACAATCGGCAATTAAAATTATTAGATTCATTTTTATATGCAGAGTATTGAAATCATAGAGGAGATCGGGGTAATGGCGAACATCTAAGAAAGGATTGAAATTAAACACACAAAAAAGCAACTATTTGAATATTTCAAGGTTCAAAATCACAGCTTAACATGCCTTCTTCGGCTGTAGAAAATGTGCCAATGTACGGCATTACCTTCACCGTCGGGTAATAGCGAACAGGGTGTCGGCAATCCCGAACGGTGCTTTCGGAGATTAGGAGAACAATCATGAACTTTTATTTTTATCGAATAGTTAACACAATTATAATTTGAACACGCATAATTGCTATTTGTTTTACTAAAATAGAAGTATCACTTTAACAAAATATACATAAATATAGGAACTCTTCATTGTCGCTTTATCATCTATCACATTAATTGATATCACAGATTGATTCGCACATTGAATCATGATTCTACATCATGACAGAACAAGAATTTCGCTTCACTCTCACGATCAAAAGGAGGATCTGTGAATTTTGGAATCAAAAAGAATTGGGAGACACTTTTCATTTAACTTCAATTTTTTCTGTTTCATAACAACAATGCAGTGGTAAACAACGTAGAAAGAATTATTCAAGTGAGGAAATAATCAAAGGAAATTCAAAATCAAAGTCCTTCCCCAAAAAGCCAATCTCAATAACATAAAAATTATTACCGTCCACGTTCTATCTGCTGTAAATTGAATTGACATATTTCACGGTGGAAATCCTTCCAATTTGAACAGTGCCATTTCGTGAATTCTCGGGAATCCCGAGGAACGCAGGTTTGGTTTTATCATTTCGGCATATCAACGTATTTGGAATACTCCACGAGGATTTGCAGGATGATTCCCGTCGCGGTCGAACGATTCGCTCTGTCGAGATGGTTGCCTCTTATAAATGTACTCGAATGCATGTCATGTCCCAGATACAATAGTATCAACATTTGCGCAAGAGAACTTTTCCTGCGGCTTTTGACCTGTTTATGCATTCAGGATTTTTCTGAAGAGATGGAGCTTGTTCTGTTTCTTCAATAACATACGTGCTATCTGTGCACGTATGTTACTGTATGTCATGAAACAAAAATAGTACAGTTGCATCTCTAAAACTTTCTAGCCTTTCGTACTGGTTACAGTTTCAATTCTCCGATCCCCATTATCGATTCTATTCGCATATGAATACATATCTGCCGCTCGAACAGATTTATAAGAATGGAGTCAAAGCATGAAAGGAAGATAAAGAAAAAACGGGTCTATAGGATTTGTACCCTCATACCATTTCCATCGGTTTTTTTTATCATCCGCAGCAAAGTACGCAGTGAAAAGTAGGCTGAAATTTTCACTCTGACAACGTATTTGAGCCTTAGTCAATATTTTCCCCAATTTTCGTCGTTGACATTGTCGACAGATTTATCTCATGTGAATCAACAACTGCTGAATAGGGGAAAAAGCTGTGAGGCCTTCCAGCAGGTCAAAACTGGAAGTAAGTTATAAGGGCACTTTCTGAAACCTCTTTTGTAACTATCTTAAGAAAGGGGAGAAATATATATGAGACATTCGCCCTTAGTTAAGCCACTTTTTTATTGATACTTTTTTCACGCATTTGGCATTGTTTATTTGTTCACTTAATTGTATATTGTCTGTAATAGTATGTACAGAACCCATAGAAAAATTTGTACCGATCTCAAAATATATTTGGATGTGAGCATTTATTTTTGAAATTTTAGTGATGGAACTGAAGAAAAATTCCTCATAACTTAATCAAGTCGCAAATTAATAAATGGTTTGATGTTGGATATTTTTACCCCGTCGACTTATAAATTTTAATTGAAAATATCCTTTGAGGGCTGGAGGGGAGTATTTTTTTTTTAGTTAAACGATCTCTTTTTAACCAGATTCAAGCCTTTTTAGCTCTGCATATGATCTTGATCAAACTGCTCATAGGATTAATCTTTATAATGGCTTATTTTCTTAATAGTCGTAGTTTATTCGAATTTAAAGTGATCGTTCCTTGAAAAAAACAAGTACTAAAAAAAACTGAGGTTTTTGAAACTCAGTTTACGACGTGAGATTAAAACTGCAATTGTTAGAAAATTCAACTCTGAGCTGGCAAAAAATTTAAATCCTGTGAAAAAACGACCACAACAAACCTGTTTTGGATGCTTTTTTAAATTACAAAAAAAAAGAAATAAATACTCATTTGTATACCTGAACGTCACAGTTTTTATAGCAATGATGTGATCTTCTAATAATTCATCTCCAGTCAGTTCAATAACAAAAATACAGCCGTAATCGGACTTCCACTACAACTGAATCGACTTCCGATACGACAAAGTGGGTTGGGTTTTTTCATCTCTTGATAACATGAATCACCCCTGTACGTTTAGGCGGGCTACCCGATAAATCGAGAGCTTTCAGTATCTCGTGATATGTATGATACTATACTATATAACCGTAACGAATTTCCAGCCAGTGGCTCGGTTAAACGTTATTTGCAGTCCATCGGTACTTCAATATAACCGTTGGTATATGAATCGACGCTATTACCCGGTTGAAAAAAAAACGATTTTCCGAGAATAGGCCCATCAAGCAATTAATTCGATGAGCTAGAGGAAATTCGAATATAAAATCGAAAAATGAGTCGGTGACCATTGAATGTGACAACTATTTATAACTTCTAGAAAAATGAAAAAATGAGAAATACAACTAAGAAACGCTTAAGGGGCTACACTAGAGTAGCATTGTACCGACATTGGTTGGTAAAATTGGACTGTTCCGTATAATCGACTGGTCGTCAATACACTACGTACCTGTTTGAGATTTGACAGAAACCTTATATGGATATAAATGGTTTGTCGTCTGGTCGGATTACATTTCAAAACCTTACAGGAAATAGAGATGATCGAATATTACTAAACCACCCAAAAATCAATATGGCCGCTCAAAATGTCAACAGAACCTTTGCCGTAAAATATATACGTTCCAGGAGCTCGGAACGTATCCTACCTAATTGGACCTGTTGGAAAGGTCCGATACAAACGGATAGAAACCGGCAAAAACCACAGAGATTCAGATAGAATCTTATATAAGACTCTATCTGGATCTATGTGGTTTTTGCCCGTTTCTAAAACGTCAGAGAATTGTTGTCTGGTCTGATTACCCTGTAGAAAAGGTCTGATAAAAACGGATAGAAACCGGCAAAAACCACATAGATTTAGATAGAATCTTATATAAGACTCTATCTGGATCTATGTGGTTTTTGCCCGTTTCTATCCGTTTCTATCAGACCTTTTCTACAGGGTAATCAGACCAGACAACAATTCTCTGACGTTTTCTGAACATTCCAGAACCGTTAAAAGGTCAATTACGAAAACCATTCCCACGTATACTCTGTTCTGCGATCGCGTGTTCCGTTTACCATTTATAAAGACGTTGTGCGCTCCTTTTGTGGTATCGACAGTCCAGTGATTTTGAGATATGCGGAGAACGTAATAGAATTTGCGACCAGTGTTGTCTTACGCATGTGATTCCTAGAAATGTTAATATTCTACAAAGTAATCGATAATGCCAATAATAACAAAAATGAAGGTATACTAATAATGAATAGGATTATCATTTGATAGTGACATTTATTTTCCACCTGGTATCTTCATATGTCAACATGAGAAAAGGCATCAAATGATTCAACTATAACAAGTAGCAAGAAAACTTCCTCAATGACCCTCTCACCATAAACGGCAATACGATAGTATGCATTTTGCATTGCGCTTCGGCAGCTTGAATAATTCACAACTCCTAACTTTGCTACCTCTTGGTACGACACTCTCAGAGAATATAAATCAATGCTAAGGCGAATAATAATACTCTGCACTTGTGGATAACGAGATCTACTCAGTTGAACATAATTCGCAGGCCCAATAGCACCATCAAAAGATGCGGTAGCGTCGCGACGCCATTAAAACGAAAAAAAAATGTCATGTTGATATTATTTTTCCAAGAAAATAAATCGGTTGGTAGCGTAGATTTTCTTACCGATATTGGACGGTAAATATAGACTAGTTCTTAGTGAACACTATTTATCGTTATTACCCTCGGTAAAGTTCAAAATAGCGAATGACTAAAAGAGCTAATTTCACAATGATGACCATTCTCTAGATTCAGACGTTCGTTATTTTTTAATTCGCTGTTTTAGCCATTCACTATTTTGAGCTCCCACTCTTGTGGATATGACTTGGGTAATCGACATCTTGACATCCGGTCTGTGTAACATATCGGCTTTTTATTAGAAACTGTTATACTTGGCGTCAAGACGCTACCGAGTCTGTTGATATCTTATAGCAAATATCTGTTGACATAGGGTAGAAGTACCGTTTGTGGCTATCTTAGTACCGTATTGTAATGATACATTTCATATTCACGGCTATGACCCGCCAAAATATATATAGCGCAGCACCAGGACCCCCCTCGAATTCGGGAGGCTTCGGCGTTACCGAAGTTTCGCGAAAATCGATCGTGATCCTCGGAGCACCGCAAAATTATAGCTCTCTTCCTCGAGCCGCCGACGGCGATACATTGTGTCCTAACGTTTGCCTTGTATCGTTACGTATTACTTTGTCTTCGTGTATCAATATTAAGATTATCGTTGATTGATTCGCGGACGCACGAATCATTTAATTTACCGGCCTCTTCTCGAAAATTTGGGACATCCCTACATAAGATGACGTGAGAGGAGCCATTGGAAAACAATATAAACATTGAGATAAGTGAACTGAGAGCCTGTATTTATATGTATATGTATATCTATTGTGTGTTGAGTAAGAAAAACTCCGTTTATAACATGATGTCATTGGAAATTTCGACTTTTGTATGTGTCATCGCCATATATGTATTTATTGTATACCTACGACGATTCGTTAGTGTAAAAGCAATCATCATTCTGGAAACAGAAAATTCTTGCGTCTAATATATGGATATATTCATGGTCAAATGATAAGTATTATTCTTTTCCTGATAAAATACATATAACGTTCTTAATACCTGTATAGACCATCTTATCATTTTATTTCAAGAATTCCTTCACTTGTGACTTTAATATGTATTGTTGGACTGATCGGTTGCCATAATAAAATTTAATTTTATCCTGAAAATATAAGATAATCTTATGGTGAATGTATAATAATATCTAAGACTGAACTCGATCCATTTGTAATAGAAATGGATCCATACCCATTTCATGTAAATTACGGTGCTGGCCACAAATGGTGTAAACATAAATTCAATGGTAGAGATCGAAATAGCCGTTACTTTTGGCCACAAATGGTGTAAACATAAATTTAATGGGAGAGATCGAAATAGCCGTTACGTTTCTATGGTGCCAAATGAGCATTCAGTTTTTTTTTTCTTCTAAGTACGGTTTTGAACATAAATTATCAAACAATAAGGCATTTTTAGCATTGAACATTTAATGTAAAAGTAATGGCTTTGAACATAAATTATCAAACAATAAGGCATTCAATGTAAAATTTGTTCTCATTATTGTAGAATAAAATCATTTAGTAATTTCTATAGATTAAAGTAATGATGAATTGATCTACACATTTTTTGTGTGGCCACTAATGGTACCGTGATCACAAATGGTACATCTAACCTATCGCCTGCAGCAATATTTGTTTTTGGAAGGTTTTGTGATACGTATTTTTTTCCTTTTCCTGTAAGTATTCAACGGCAATTTGAACAGACTTCGAAGCGATAGTGTTCATATCACATCCTTATCAAATTTGAAGCATATACGTAGTGCAATAACGATGAAAACTGTGCATTACGAAATAACCTATATTTAAATAAAAAATTTGGTAAAAAATGGACTTCCGCAGCTCCTTAAAATGGAACGTTAATGAATACCGTAAAAAAAGTAAAAAGGGCGTTATTTGATTTGTAATGCTTTTCTGCCCTCGATCTTTTCTAAAGATTAAGACCTCGGAAAACGTCGGTAATTGGAGTTTTTTATATTGAGGCAAGAAACCCTTGAAAAAAATGAATTGCGTTCCGACGTCGTGCTAAAAATAAATAAAACTGGAATAACATTGGCTTGATTTTTTTTTTTTCATTGCGAAAATTTTCTCCTGATTTTGAAGGGACCATTTCGAGTTTTTTAAGGATAACAAAATGCGTTTCTACAATGTTCAACTTTAAAACTATTTATTTAAACGAATCCGGTCATTTTTCTATGCATTTTTCAAGTAAATATACCCCCGAATGTTCGAGTTCGTTTTTAACATTCGGTGCGGAACCAAAGCGCTGTTATCACGGTCAGCAGATTGTGCTCATGATTTTCAATAGATCGCTTATCGAAACCGCAAAAATCGAATGGAATCATAAAATATGGTATACAAAGCGAAAAAAATCCCCTACATAGAATTTCCCATATCTAAATTACTTCAATACTTCAATACTTCAAGTTACAAAATTTGATAAAGTTAAAAATAATTAATTTTGCTGTACCTTTCTGACCTAGAAATAAAAAAACATTATATCATATCCAATTGTAAAAAATTCGACACAAATTGGACACGAAATATTCTTAACAAATCTCAGAAGTTGAAACAAGATCATCTTTTAACCGTACTTAGACAAAAAAATAAATGCTCATTTGGCACGATAGATTTTTTTTTTTTTTTTTTTCTGAAAAATGCGCAGAATATATAAAAATTTGGATATGCGTTTTGCGAAAAAATGCCGAGTGTAATAGATGGTTTTGTGCCGAACACATATCCAAAATTCGTTATTTCGCGCACATTTTTCAAAAAAAAAAAAAAAAAAAAAAAAAATCAAAATCAAAATAAAGAAAAAAATCTGAAAAAATTCGTACACATTCAAATAAATTAACATATAATTTTCATTAGAAAAAAACGTTAGGTTGACCGATTGTTTGTTGAACAATTGTTTTTTTCACCAATTCGTTAATAACATTTTGGGATTAGTATTAAGCGAAGTCAATCTTTTCAGCACGCTTTATATGAATAATTTTTTTCCGATTTTTATCCCATCGGTGAGTAATCGTAATTGTCTCTGAAACTCACTTCTGGCGGGACTGTACGTATCATACATCCTTAAATTGCCCAAGAATCACAGAAGACTACATTTGCATATATAAATGAAAGAAATGTGTATATGAACCCATCATCAATTGTGTCAGGTGATATTAACGTTTATCCCGGATGTCACGTAGCTTTTTGTCTTTCGTCCTCTTCGTATTAACGTTCGTTCTTGTCTAAAAATCGATGAACTAATAACGCGGCGCGCTGTCTATGTACACATTACTATCTATGCTCTAAACGTATATAACCACAAGCGTATGATAATACTCTTGTAGGGTTGGACTCTCTTGACGGCTGTGAGAGTTGCTACATCAAACAGCGCATACACATACTTGGTGACACCACGTAGTACCATTTCGCACTCCGCCGCTTTACTGCTTATATCTTTTCAAAACGCCTTGACATCGATATTAAAAAACTTCGAGTTATCGACCCTCATCGAAATAAATGATAATGGGAAACCCTACGAATCTTGCAGAGAGTGCCAACATAAACATAAATCGTGCTACGAAGTTGTGACGCTCTACAGGTCATAATAATAATTTTATCATTTCGGTATGACCACGAAAAAAAAAGTGTAAAACGGACGCTGAATAGAATGATTTGTTTTTCTCCATTGCTTCGTCATAATTTTTTTGCTTTTTCGATAGCTTATGAAGATATGAAGAAGTATCTTAATCGATTTTGGCGACTTTTAGAAACATTTTTCAAAAACGAGTAAATGATGAGGAAGCAATGTGCAACATACTAGTGTACATCCTTGTTTTGAATTAATAGCAGAAATTGATTCGGATTTGCGTGATATCGAACGAGCGACTCACAAGGACAAACCTACAAGTGATAGTACACGGGAAAAGTCTTAGTTCCCAGGCAAAAAAAAAGTATTTAAAAAGTATTCAAAAATGAGTATTAAGAGTCTCGCGTATTGGACTTTTTAGAACTCAGTTTAATACTTTTTTTCGAGACTTGAGTATTAAAAAAAGTATTAAATGGTATTAAGTATCAAAAAAAGTATTAAAATCGTCGGAAAAAATGCGATTTAATTCGGTTGTTAATACCTACCTGGTGATACTCTTTTTTATAATCAAAACACAGAGAAACATATTAAATTGAGTATTACAATCGTCATTAAAAAATACGATTTAATACTAGTTTTAATACTCATTTAATACTTTTTTTAATACTTGAATCTCTGACCGAAAGTATCAACTGCGTATTAAATTCTTTTCCAAAAATACGATTCAATACTTTTTTTTATACTTAAGTCTCGCAAAAAAGTTTTGAACTGAGTATTAAAAAGTCCAATACGCGAGATCTTTAATAGTTTTTTTAAATACTTTTTAATACTTTTATATAATAACTTGGTCGTTCTAACCAATTAATCGGCTCGCATATATATAACCAAGCGTTTGGTTGTTCTAACCAAGCATTTTTTTCCGTGTATCAGGATAGCAGACTTGATGAGTTCAGGAATATTTTGAGTATGATATGAAAATGTCAAATTTAAAAAAATGAAAACCAAGTTTTCTCTGCAAGAAAGCAAAAAGGGAGGGTTCATAGGGGATTTAGATTCCCAG